>CAKOAT010667376.1:108198-122446 GCA_932364175.1 Eruca vesicaria subsp. sativa | reverse complement strand
TAATGTTAAACTGCTGTTTTGGGCCTAAACTCTATAAATTTAGAAAATATCAATAAGAGGCCCATAACGGCCCATTGGTATAACTTTCCAGTTCGTTAGGGTTTATGCTCTCTTCCTCACTTTGACATGAACTCTCCATCTTTCTTTCGTTAGAGAGAGAGAGAGAAGAAGAAAGGAAAGGAACCATGAGGAACCTACGAATCATCTCCTCTCACCTCTCACGATCTCTTCGATCCATCCAATCAAACCCGATCCAACCCCATCGTCACTTCTCATCAACGCAACCCGAAAACGTCTCGAGAATCGTCACAGAGCTCTCAAACCTCACACTCCTCGAAACAATGGACCTCACGGAGCTCCTCAAGAAGAAGCTCGGCGTCTCCGAAACCCCCATACTGGCCTCGATGTCGCTCCCTGGATCCGGAGCTGGAGCAGCAGCTGCTGGAGCTGGGAAAGGGGAGGGGGAGAAGAAGAAGGCGGAGGCGAAGACGGCGTTCGATGTGATGCTGAAAGGGTTTGAGGCGGCGTCGAAGATTAAGGTGATAAAGGAGGTGAGGTCGGTGACGGATTTGGGGTTGAAGGAAGCTAAGGACTTGGTGGAGAAGGCGCCGACTTTGCTGAAGAAGGGGGTTAGTAAGGAGGAGGCGGAGAAGATTGTTGAGAAGTTGAAGGCTGTCGGAGCTAAAGTTGATTTGGAGTGATGATGATTTTAGGTATTATTACTCTTGTGAGCAGTGGTTTTTTTTTAGTCTTTGGGATTGATGAGGAAGAGTGTGTTTGGTTTTGGGTTTGGATAAAGTTGTTTGCTTTTTTTGTTTACTATGGAATGTTGGCTCTGAGTGTGAGCAGTGTTGTGTATGGAGCTTGTTAAGTTGGAGTAGCTATTGAGTCTTGGAATTGATGGGTTTGCATAAAGTCGTTTGCTTTTCTTCTATTAAACGTTAGCTCTGTTTTTGAGCAGTGTGGCCAATGGTATGAGATTTTTGTTGAGTTGTTGGAATTGAAATGGAAGAGTGTGTTTGTTTGATTCTGCGTTTGCGCTTTTTGATTGTGAGCTGTGTTGTGTGTTGATTTTGTTGCATTGTAGTAGCTGTTAAGTGTTGGAATTGATATGGAAGAGTATGTTTGTTTGATTCTGGATTTGCGTAAAGTTGTTTGCTTTCTGATTGTGAGCGGTGATGTGTGTTGATTTTGTTGGATTGTAGTAGCTGTTAAGTGTTTGGGATTCAAATGGAAGAATATGTTTGATTCTAGGTTTGCGTAAAGTTGTTTGCTTTTTTTTCTTCTATTGAACGTTAAGTCTACGTGTGAGCAGTGTTGTGTATTGATTTTGTTGCATTGTAGTAGCTGTAAGTCTTGGAATTGATGATGAAGAGTGTGTTTGATTCTGGGTTTGCATAAAGTTGTTTGCTTTTTTTTTTTCTTTTACTATGGAACGTTAGGTCTGATTGTGAACAGTGTTGTGTATTGGTTTTCTTGAGTTGTAGCAGCTTTTAAGGCTTGAAATTTGTAAGGAAGAGTATGTTTGATTCTGGGTTTGCTTAAAGCTGTTTGTTTTTTTTTTTTTTACGATGGGATGTTGGGTCTACTTGTGAGTAGTGTTGTGTATTGATCTTGTTGCATTGTAGTAGCTATTAAGTGGTGGAGTTGGCATGGAAGTGTGTGTTTGGTTCTGGGTTTACGTAAAGTTGTTTGCTTTCTGATTCTGAGTAGTGTTTTGTATTGATCTTGTTGTATTGTAGTAGCTATTAAGTCTTGGAATTAATGTGGAAGAGTATGTTTGATTCAGGGTTTGCGTTAAGTTGTTTGCTTTCTGATTTTGAGCTGTGTTGTGTATTGATCTTGTTGGATTGTAGTAGCTTTTAAGTCTTGGAATTGATAAGGAAGAGTATGTTTGATTCCGGGTTTGCACAAAGGTGTTTACTTTCTGATTGTGAGCAGTGTTTTGTATTGATCTTGTTGCATTGTAGTAGCTGTTAAGTCTTGGAATTGATATGGAGGAGTATGTTTGATTATGGGTTTGCGCAAAGTTGTTTGCTTTTTTCTTCTATGGAACGTTAGGTCTGGTTGTGAGTAGTGTTGTGTATGGATCTTGTTGCATTGTAGTAGCTATGAATTCTTGGAGTTGATGGGTTTACATAAAGTTGTTTGCTTTTTTTTATTTGCATTGTGGTAGCTATGAATTACATAGATTGTGAGCTTGTGGCAGCCTTAAGCCTTGGAATTGATAGGGAACAGCATGTTGATTTTGGGTTTGCGTAAAGATGTTTGGTTTTTCTTCTATGGAACGTTGGCTCTGATTGTGATTAGTGTTGTGTATGGAGCTTGTTGAGTTGTAGTAGGTGTTAAGTCTTGGAATTGATAATGAACAGTATGCTGACTCTGGGTTTGCAACTTTGCATTAAAAAAAAAAGAAGTTTTGAAATTGATAATAACAAAAAAAGAAGTTTTGATTTTTCTTCTATGAAACGTTAGCTCTGATTGTGAACAGTGTTATGTATGTATTTTTTTGTATTATAGTAGCTGTTAAGTCTTGGAATTGATAAGGAGCATTGTGTTTGATTATGGGGTTGCGTAAAGTTGTTTGCCTTTTTCTTCTATGGAACGTTGGCTCTGGTTGGGAGGAGTGTTGTGTATTGATTTTTGTTGCGTTTTAGTAGCTATTAAGTCTTGGAATTGATAAGGAAGAGTATGTTTGATTATGGGTTTGCACAAAGGTGTTTGCTTTTGAAGTTTCTTCTGCGCGTCTAGCATTATGCTTTGTATTTGCCTCTCTGTTCTCTGTTTGCACTTGTCAAAGCGTACTTAGACCATAGACATTGTTGGATTAAAGTAAATCTGAGGAACTAGATTATAATAGCTTTTAACATGTTACTGGATTTGTCTAGAGACGACAACTGGTATTAGATCATAGAAGGAACAGTATGTTGATTCTAGATTTGCATAGAGTTATTAGCTTCTTCTTTTTTCTCCTATGGAGCGTTATTTCTTGGATTGATATTGAGTTTCATGAGGGGCTTTTGAAGGCTCAATAATGCTTTGTATTTGCCTATCTAAGTGCACTTGTCAAAGCGTACACAGATCATAGATGTTGTTGGATTGAAGTAAATATTGAGGAAGCGAGATTATCAAGCTTTTATGGTCTATTTGTCTGTGTACTTAAAATGTGACTAGATTTGTCTAAAGACGACGAGTGGTATTAGATATTTTAGCGTACGTGTTATTCCGTTATACCAATTTAGTCTTTAGTTAACATGCTAAAGCTTGAGACTTTGGCTGCAGGTGTTGTTAAAATGGACCAAGGAACAGACAAAGCTTCTGCTGAGTAGTCCTTCAAGTGTTTGTTACAAATTTAAGATGTCATGGAAAGTGGATAATTTTTTGCCTTCACCAGATTAATACACGAAGGCTTTTTAGGAGCAAAGGTCTCTCTTCTTTTGGATCTATCGTTCTCTCAGTTCCTGGTTTGTACTACCCACAGTTGTTGATGATCTCTTCTCAACAGAAGTTTCAGTCCATTTCTTTTTCACTTAATAATAAACCAATGCTATTTCTTAACTTTATAGTTCTGTGCACAAGCTTTTAGTGTGTGATTAAACCACATAGAGAAACTGTTTTTGTTTTGAAGATATAAACAAGTCAAGAACTCAGACCTGAGATCATACATTTGGTTTTTAATTACAATATTAAAAGACACATGGAGATGTTATGCTTTATCGTCATGGTAGCGCCACCTCGTTTCTTTAGGAGATCTTCCGTTTTTGCAGTTTTTTAAATAGTGGTCATTGTCTTTCGGCTTTTGCTGCAAGGATGAGCATAAGAGAAGAGAAGAACCATCATAAGATGAAAGCCTTTTTGAAAGAAGAGAACGCACAAACACACAACAAACCTTAACAGATGAGCTTGATAGCATTGAGAGAATGCTAAGACAGATTGAACTTAGTCTCATTGCAGGTGACCAAGAACCATACAAAACATCTGCATCAACAAAAAATACACAAAAACTCTTCTTATCAGATTCTGAAAGATAGGGCCAAAACAGGAGTGAAGTCATTGTGATTGTTTCTTACCCAAGCAAATGTGACCGTTGCTGTAAACATGAGGATGGAGTGGAGCTGGATGCTGAAAGATAACCTGTGGAGCTTCCATAGGATAATGCTCAGGAAATTCCACTTGAAGATAGTAAGTTTCATTTGCATAAAGAGTTCCTGGAGCTCCCTTCACTTCAATGCTCCATCTTTTCACACCAAAATTTTCAACATTACTTCATCGATTTTTCGATGTTAAGGACTATAAATGGGTATATACTGTATCTAGTTAGCTACATACCGTTGGAGATTATCAGAGACTCTGTGTTTAAAACCAGAAGGAGGGTTAGTCTGCCACTCCATGAACTCTTTCTGAAGTCTATTGGTGGCGATCTTGGTCAGACCCTAACCAAAAAAACGAGAGATGATCAAGGCAAAGAAGATATAACAAAAGGCCTGTTGTTTTATACAGTTAAAGAAGCAATCAACCAACCTTGCGAGTTGATTCAGATGAAGTTGTCATTTATGCTTAAAGTTATTACAGTGAGTGTAAGTGAGAGAAAGAAGATTGTGTTCTGGTCTCCTTAGCCATATCCATGAGCATTTTTATAGTGTCTTATCATCTTCAACTTGTGTGTTAAAAGCATTGCATCTATGTACAGTCCAGTCATCAACCCCCAAGTCATTGTTATCATGTCTTTCCACTGGTGCTGGAGAACCGAATCTTTACACCCTTTTGCTACTCTCACGATCACGATCAGTTTCGAATATAATCATTTAACATTCCAAAATCTACTTTCGGAAAAACCTTTATTTCCTAAACTAGAGAGACCTATAATAGCTGGTTCAGTAAGGTCTTTGGACCAATCTTGTTTCTCTAAGACCAAGGAAGGTTAACACATGAACAAAAAAAAAACAAATTGCCAAAAGTAGAAAGATATTATTATGATGGTAGATTCTTCTCTTTCAGAGTTCTGGTCTGAATACACTGCCAACTTGTAATACACGTAAGCTCAATAGGTTTTTTTTATTCTTTCTTATCCATGATAACAAGATATTAAGACACAGTGACAACAACAAAGAAGCATATACACTTTAGTGAGTTTAAAGGACTTTTTAATCAACACTTGCTTCAATCATACTGCTCAAACTTGGGCTCCTCATCATATTCTCCCAGTGTCTTGTTTTTGAAGAATCATCTCATCATCCCCACCTTGCATTCGTTTAAAAAAGAATGTCAATGATTCCCCAAACTAAAGGTGATGATTCCTCCTCACTCCTCACTTTAGACGTTGGAAGAGCATTGATCATAGATTGATAGATTCTTTCAATAATTTCGGTGCCTAATTATAAAAGCATTACCTTAGGGAGAGAAGAAAGAGTGAGGAAGAACTTTGTATGGATTGAGAATCCCCTTAGGGTCCAGCAACTTTTTGATAGATACCATTAATGCAACCTGCAAATATTATATCCCAAGTAAAGAATAGAATCAAAGCTCTCCATAGATATGTAGTTTTGTTATATTATTAGCTCACAGTTTCTGGTGATTTGCTGTATAAGATTTCATTAGCTTTCATTACACCTAATCCATGTTCTGCACTGATGCTTCCACGGTGCTTTGATGTCCATTCATAAACATACGGTTCTATTAAACCTAAAAGCTGCAAAGAAAAGAGTCAAAGACATTAATTACTTTAAGCATGTTGAAGTGTTTCACATCAATGTTTGACCTTACCTTATCGTTATATTCAGCGGCTGAGATGTTTAAATGAAGATTCCCATCTCCAAGGTGACCATATCCCATAACATTTGCTAAGTTACCTGAAGCATATGGCATGGTTTGATTGCAATCTTCAGTTTTAAAGTTTTAGGAAACAGTGCAGTGATATATATACTTACCTAATCTCCCACGAAGATCATTGACAATATTGTAAATCTCTTCAACAGGTAAAGATAAGTCATACTTGTAACATGCTCCTGCTTTTTGTAACGCTTCAGTTATACCCTGTAAAGTATAAATATATGACATCAACATCAAAGGTTTCTCTGAGGTGAAATAATACTAAGTGTGTTACCTCTCGTATGCGCCAAAATGAAGATGCTTGGTTTATGTCTTGAGCGATGACACCATCAGAGACTAGACCTTGTTCCAGTGACTTTAAAAGGAACGCTTCAAGCTTC
Source organism: Eruca vesicaria subsp. sativa (assembly GCA_932364175.1). Taxonomy (NCBI): domain Eukaryota; kingdom Viridiplantae; phylum Streptophyta; class Magnoliopsida; order Brassicales; family Brassicaceae; genus Eruca; species Eruca vesicaria. The sequence goes on along the minus strand of CAKOAT010667376.1, from coordinate 116,237 downwards.
TCCCTGCATTAGTTTTTTTGAATCAGACTTAGACTAAACTCTCTAAAGTGATTTAAATACTTAGAAACCATTTCACCTGTCATAAGTTTCACCACTTCCTGTTGTCTCTATCAAAATATAAAAGTTCTCTGAAGAGGAAACTGGATTACGGACACCGTCTAAGTGGTTCAGTACCTGCCAAATGAATATCACAAGAAATGTTTAGCAAAGTTTATAGACTAATGCAAACAGTTAATAAAAGCTTTTACCAAATCCATGGAGTTGTTATCAAGAAACTCGAAAGCAGACAGTATCTCTCAAAGATTTCTCTTTGCTTCAACAAGAAGTTTCTGAAAAAGGGAAAAAAACATAACGAGAGACAATAGTTCATCACACGTCATCTCCTCCTGTAAAGAGAATCAGATTACAAGAGAAGAGTTAAACCTGGCAGCTGAGAAAATCTTTGCAAGCGATGAAGGCTAAGTTTACAGAAGACAGCTTTGGTTGTGTGAGTATAGAAACTTTAGTCACAATACCAAGTGATCCTTCACTACCTGTGTAAGGAGAAGAAAAAGAATCAAAATGATTTAAGTCTCTTTTGTTAATGAAGTGACTGTACAAGCACAAGGTCATGATGAGACATACCGATAAACAAATGTTTTAAGTCGTAACCAGTGTTATCTTTGCGTAAAGTTCCAAGCATGTCAAGCACATTGCCGTTTGCTTTGACAGCTTCCAGACCTGAGATGGTAAGAAAATAAATAAATAAAATATAAGGAAAATGAAATGAAAGTATATCAGATTAGAACTATGATTTATTTACCCAATACGGTTCCATGAAGCGAGCCGTAACGGATAAGGCGCAAACCACCAGCATTAGTTGAAACATTCCCACCTATATGACAGCTTCCTTTTGCACCTAAGTCCAGTGGCATAACAAAACTGAGGAAACATTAATCTATGTTGCTACAACTGACAAATAACCAAACAATATAAGTAATACAAAAAACTCTTTTCTATTACCCTTTTGTGTCAAGGAAAGTTGCCAAATTTTCCAAAATGCATCCTGCTTCACACACCAAGACGCCACTAACCTGAAATATAAAGCATCACATCATCACCAAGTATGTAGTAACTAACATTACTTTTTAAGTAATATATTCGTATCAAAGAATCTGCTGCACTATAAGCAATTGACACTAAAATAAAAGGTTGTAATCTCCATCAAACAGCTCACACCCATTCTCATCTAATTACCTCATCAAAGGACAAGACTTTATTCATCAAACCAACATTGATGATCACCTGAAAATATGCGGAAAAAAACGCGTCATGTTTATGATCTTAAAGCATTTTTTTTGGTTCCTAATTTTCACTTATGTTGTACATTCATGAAACTTTTCTTTGCTAACTACAATCAACTTATCCAACATTTTTTGATAAGTGTAGAACCTCATCAAAGACAGGTACACTTCCACCAACAAGACCAGTGTTCCCTCCTTGAGGAACAACAGCTAAACTCCTTGAATCACAATACTTTAGTATCTGAGACACCTGCAACAAAAAAATAAATCTATGTTCAAACACAAATTTCCATCACAGTTTACAATACAAAACAAATTCATTAGAATTTTTTTTTTTTTTTTTAAAAAGACCTCTTCTGTGTTCTTGGGTAAGAGCATCAGCTTACTACATCCTTTATACTTTTTCATCCAATCTGTATTAGCAATCTCAAGCCTCTCTTCATCTTCAACAACATTTCTCTCCCCTAATATCTCCTTGAAGAAGCTAACATCTTTAGATTCCAAAGAAGAAAACAATGGGTTTCTCTTGACTTTCAAAGCTGATGATGATGATGATGACCCAAATGATCTATACTGATGACTCCAAGCATTTGGCTCAAAGGTATTAACTTTTGACTCGTAACGATTCATAAAACCTAAAACCCAATCCAAAAGTCACAATCTTTTCTTCATTTTCCAGTGAAATTGAATTTTACAAAAAAAATTAAAATCGGAAAAAAGACCGAACCTGTAACAGAAGGAGACATTGAGTTATGTTTCTGTCGGAAGCTACTTAGTGATTTACATGCAGATCGTATGAAATCTCCTGATCTTCTCCATCTATGCATCATCATCATTCTTATCTTTCCTGCAGTTACGTCTTCGTCTCTCTTACCAAAACAATGTTCGTTAGTTCGATATCAACTGGAAAGAGGAGACTTACATGGAATGTCAATAGTACCCCTGTGTCTAGTTAACGATCAAATCAGAGTACGTCTTCTATTTAGTTTGAATTAGGCCTGAACCGAAAAAAACGAACCGGAACCGAACCAAAATATCTGAAACCGAAACCTAACCAAAACCCTTAAATATCCGAAGGATTATTATTATTTATATATCCGAAATAACCGAACCGAACGAATACCCAAATATATAATAATATTAATTTTAAATATATATATATAACATAGCCAAATATATCATTTTAATTTAAAATCTATTAGAAGTATCCAAAAATAGTTGAAGATAACTAAATAATTATAAAGTATCTGAAAGTATACGGATAATTTTATCCGAATAGCCAAAGTAATGCAAAAATCTGAAGTTTGTATCTAAATCTTCTAATTATTTGATATTTTATCCTAAATAACTGATAATTTATCCGAACTACCCGAACCGAATTTTCTAGATATTTTAGATTCCTAATTTTACTATCCGAACCGAACCGAACCAGAAACTATCCGAACTGAACCGAACCAAAAATAGGTCAAGTAGTAAATGGATTCTCTAATCTCCTACCCGAAACCCGAAATACCTGACCAAACCGAACCGAACCGATCCCGAAACGCTCAGGCCTAGTTTGAATGATCTTAAAACTCTGAACTTTAGAGAATTAAATAATTTTGCGTTATTACCGTTTCAGGCTTTTAGCTAAAACAGAGTTTCAGTTTAGTTGCAGAAGCTGTGGGCTTTTGTGTCCTTAAACCAAAAAAAAAATATTTTGGGTAAGAGACAGCTGTTGGGTTTTGTCTTCTATGGTCTTCAACTAATGGGCCTAGACGAGAAGAAGCCCTTGTATAAAAAGGTTCGGGTCCAAGTTTGTTAGTAGTAACAAAAAAACAGATAAGAGAGTACAGAGAGAGTTTCGTTTGTGATCACGCTTCTGTTATAGAGAGGCTGTCTTGTTGATGGTGATGATATGAAGAGGAGTCCTGAGGATTGGGGAAGTTGGTTTCATGTTGTTGTTGCGTCTTGCGCAAATTAAACTTTTGTTTTGTTTGTTTTTGGAAAGCCTTTAGGGTTCTTATGTATACTTTATAGTTATCCAAATCAATTGTTTGCATGGGAATTTAGCTGGTTAGTAAACCAAAGAAAAATAATGAATCAAAAAGGATAGAGAAAGGTTAAGAAATGTCACCATTAACCAACAATGATTTGGCCTAATCCATTCTAGAACTTTTATTTCAATTATATATACATACATGTGTGTGAAAAGTGTCTTTTTTTTGTCGGGAACATAAACAGACACATGTAGATTCTATAAACTAAATTGATAATTCTAAATCTACACAAACAACAAATGAGGTCAGTTGTTTACGCACATTGCGTGTCTGTTTTCAAATCATGCGTCTGTGGTATATGAATAAATTCTGATTTGTTGAACCAAATCTTTAAACTCTTGATGTCTTCCAGATAAATTATAAATGATAACCATTTTTCGGGTGCTGAAACCATTTTCATCAATTGAAAACAATTTGTTATAAATTAACTGCAAACTGCCGTAAATTTTTCATGCATTCTATAGTCCAACTCCAGATGAAAAGTGTCAGAATAATTTTTTTCGTGAAAATAAATGAATTTTTAGTTAGTAAAAAGTTTTGAAAGTTACAATTCAAATATCTTTGGCAAGAAAAACGTTTTCTCCAAAAATTACATGAACTGAATTTCACCTTAAATAATGTATGGATCCACAATTCAAAATCTTATAATCAGTCCAAGAACATATACATTTATGAGTAATGATTTTTATTTTCCGAAATCACTAAATGGTTGATTTGAAGGTGACTAGTCAACCTTGTTTTGTGTTTCTTTCTACTATGCTTTGTTTCCACATCCTTTTATTTTATGGCAACCGACAAACGAAACATCACTCAAGAAGGAAGAAAAAAACATATTGTTGTGATCCATTTAAGAACTATACCAAATGCAAATTGAAAAATCAAGTTCAAATACAAAATGCATTCTCAAATGACATTGAAAACGAAGCCTCATTTGTCTATCTCCACAATCCATACTTCACTCTCTTTTTTTCAATATATACTTTCATTGATCAACCTAAAGATCGAGAATTATAATGTTGATTATAAGCTTAAATTGAGCAAACAAACTAATTCAAATTTTACAAGCCTAGTTTCTACTAAGCCACTCCAAAATCTTTAGAATATTATTTGTCGTTCTCTACTGTTGATGTGAATCACATTTTCACCTCGTTGTCTTGGATACCAATAACTCCTATGACATCACTAGAATCTCTTCAAGCTTGGATTCAACATCGACATTATCGCTCAATTGTCGAAGGTCGAGAAGGAAACTGAAGCAAACCTCTTAATATATATAAATCCACGAAGGTTTTTGTTTGTTTGACAATGTAAGTTGTTTTGAAGTCCAATACAAAATGTAATATGCTAGAAATAATATTTAAATAAAAAGTTTAAAAGAAAGTTAGAAGTATGATTTGTCATTGTTTTTTTTCTCCCTTTAATTAAAACTAAAGCCATAAATATGTTTTTGTAAATACTTGTATTTTAGGGAAACAATTTATAATTTAAACTGAGGGAGTACATTTATAAGGAACGATTTTTTTTATTTTTCGAAATCCCCAAATGGTTGATTTGAATGTGACAAGTCAATCTTGTTTTTGTGTTTAGTTTCTAGTTCTACTATGCTTTTTTTTTCACATCCTATTTATTTTATAGCAACCGACAAACGAAACACTACTGAAGAAGAAAGAAAATAAAACATATTGTTGTGATCCATTCAAGAACTATACATAATGCCAATTGCAAAATCAAGTTCAAATACAAAATTCAAAGGACACTGAAAAGTGAAAACGAATCCTCCTTTGTCCATCTCCACAACCCATACTTCACTTTGTTTTTAAGCGACTCTGTTAATAGCAATGAATATACTCACGAGTAGAGAGTAATTCAAGGTTCAAAGCTCGATACATTTTTAAAATGGTCTGTGAAGTCTATGCACTAGGTATCAAGAATATTAATACCACAGCCTATGTTACTAGGCCATATTTATTATTCAGAAAATGATAATTTATCATAGTGCTTTTTCATATCATATGCTTTGTGTTGTTACTAGTTGGGGTCAAGTAAGTATATTATACACGCATTAGGCAGAAAGCTTTCTAATTAATTAATTGTGGACCGACCTTTTCATTAAACATGTGTGTACCTCCGGCTTTCTATCAGACATATATTCGATAAATTAATATGCGAGTATTGAATATTAAGTCTAAAAAGCTCTTGTGACATGTGGTAGTAATCACATTCCCCAACTATAAAGTTGGATTAAGTATTTCATATAGTTTAGTTTAAGTATTTAATAAGAAGTACAGGTGCATATATATCAACAACCATACAATGGCATAGGCAAATTAAATAGTTTAGTGGCACTGATTAACATATATCATTTTCTGTGGCTGTCATGATTTGTTATCATGTATTAATCGACGAAGTTATGTTCATCATTGTTTCAAATCTAAAAGTAGATCTTGAGTTGCGTAAATCATTTTATTCTTTCAATGCATTTGGTTATCTTTTCTTCTTCTGTTCGAACTTTAGTTGCTTTGATCATATATGCTTGGCTAAATAAACAATGTGGTCCGGGGTAGTGGATCATGTTGTTGAGATCTAAACATAATAATAGCATGAACAACCAAATGAACATATATACTATAAACGACTATAGTAGTTTTAACATTTAGACCCAAAAAAAAACGACTATAGTAGTGTTGAATAGTCATTACTATTACTCATTTGTGCTCTCACACTAAGTTCATCAGTTAAAAAGGTGTTTAAAGCAGAGTTTAAATCAGATACTAAACATGTTATATGTTGTTAACAGACGATTAAAATAAAAAATAATTGTTTTAATTTTTAATGGGTAAACGACTAATGAAAGCAATAAATAAGTAGATAGAAGAGAATTGGGTGGGGGTGATAAGTAGCTATCTAATGTCTAAAAATGAGACGAGACAAAACGGCCTAAGCGTGGCGCAGTAGCCGCTCCTAGTTTCTGTCTCCTCATTAACTCCTCCATCACAAACATTTAATTTTTTATTTATATTTATTTTTTATTTTCTAAAATTTAAAATCTTATCTTAAAAACTTAATTTTTAACTCTAATTATTAACGCTATGGTATAAATACATATTTATCTTTAAATAAAAAAAGCTTAAACTAAAATGTACTATACAAACATTTATTTTCTTTGCTCACTTTTAATATATAAACGTTGATTTAGATTTATGCATTCGTAAAACTTCGGATCCGATGTTATAAGAGTTTTTAAATTTTTTGAAACTAATGTTATAAGAGTACTGGTAGTATTACATTATTTATTATTCATGTCCAAGTCCAGTTCTATTCACCTGGCCATTTAAAAAAAACAAATGAAATCTGTCTATAAATTTCTATTACACTACAACTTTTAATATTTTAAGCTACATGAATTTTAAAAGCCTAAATGAAACCAACCCGTTTTGTAAGACTGAATTAACACCTAAGCTTCTTGTCTGCAAAATGAAAAAAACATCCAAATTTGTTTGAGATTTATTACTGTATAAAATATAAATCTGTTGTTTATTTTTATAGTAATTATTACTTTGTGCTGACAATTTTTTTTTTGTTTTGAGAAGAACTCACAACATTTATTTATTATGAAAGTTAGTAATAACTAAATATGTGCTATTTCATAAAGAAATCTATATAATGTATGTTTTCTTAGAAACAAAAATTAATATGATAATTATCTAATAGTATATTACCTTATATTTAAATGATAAAATGGAAAGTGAAATTATATACAAACACTATAGTGAAAAAGATAAGATATATCAATAACAAAACCTTCAATTTATATGTCTAAATTAGTTTCCTTGTAATTTACTGGTTATTAACTAATTGTCTAACTAAATAGAAAAGTATGTAAGTGTTATAATAATTATTTTCAGTTTTCAAATCGTTTTACTTATTCTTTGTCAAAACTGAAAAATATACTTTCTTTTTAAATAGTAAAATATGTGAATGATTTAGATGCAGTTATAATTTTAAAAAGTAAAAAAAAAACAAACAAACATAGTTACATTCAGATACTTCATCCAAATGCACAAATAAAATACACAAATGAACTATATCCGAATAGAACATTTGGATAAGACATCAAAATAGACCATATGAATACATTTCAAATGGATAGGATACATCAGCAGGGACTAACTTGAATCTCTAATATTTTCTACTAAATTACTTTATAATTTTTGTATTGAGGATCTAAACTCAAACACTACAAGAAAACAGGGCTTATTCCGAGGAAAATTCCGAGGGCCACGCAGTTCCTCGGAAAATTCCGATGGGATTCCGATGGAATTCCGACGAAACACAAATTTTATGTTTCCTCGGAATTCCGTCGGAATATTCCGACGACATTCCGAGGAACCTATATTCCGTCGGGATAAACCGAGGACATTCCGAGGATAAATTATAGCCGTTGACGAGCCGTTGGAAAAGTTCGAAAATCCCGAGGATTTTCATTTTCCTCGGAATTTTATCGAAATATTCCGACGTAATTCCGAGGAATATTTATGACCGTTGTATATTCCGACGAAATTCCGACGGAATACTAGTTTTCCGTCGGAATTTCGTCGGAATCGTCGGCAGAATTTCATCTATAAATACAAGCACCCCTCCTCTCCTTTCATTCACTCAATATTCTCATCCTCTCACTTATACACACGAATCTGGTTCACAAAAACATGTCTTCTTC
>CAKOAT010667376.1:49295-106860 GCA_932364175.1 Eruca vesicaria subsp. sativa | reverse complement strand
AGTGGAGGAAACGAAGAAGAAGAACCAGGAGTTGTTGGATATGATGCGACGTCTGTTCCCGCATGAGTTTTAGTCGGTTTTTATTTGTTTTTTAAAACTTTGTATTCTACTTTTAAAACTTAAAATATTATCAGATGTTTTTTTATTTCAATTTTAGTTTATATTTTAAATTAATTATTATATAAATATTTATTAAAAAACAATTAATTATTTTTTATTTTATTTTTTTTTTTAAAATAGGAATTTCCGAGGAAGAGCATCCCTCAGAATATTCCGACGGAACGTTTCCTCGGAATATTCCGACGGAAAGTTTCCTCGGAATATTCCGACGGAGTGTTTCCTCGGAATATTCCGATGGAACGTTTCCTCGGAATATTCCGAGGGATGCTCTTCTTCGGAATATTCCGATGACTATCCCCGTCGAAATACCACCGGAATATCCCGAAGAAATAGCCGTCGGAATGTTCCGAAGAAACGTTCATCGGAAATATTCCGACGATTATGTCCGACGAAGTATCCGTAGGGATTGTCCGATGGAACGTCTTCCCTCGTAATTTCGTCGGAATCTTGGTCCATCGGAAGTCGTCAGAATTTCGTCGGTGTGTCTGACGAAATTCCGAGGAAATATTTTTTTCCGACGAAAAAATTCCGACGACCTTTTTCCTCGGAATGTCCTCGGAATACGTCTATTCCGACGATATTCCGAGGAAATTGGCCCTCGGAATATCGCTGTTTTCTTGTAGTGAAATCTACATGTTGAAATATCTTTATTTATCACAGTAACTGTATTTAAAAATTAAGAAAGATAATATCTATTCTAGATACCGTCACACCTTTTACATTTTTAAATATACAATTGTGATACAAAACTGGTCTCTCTAGTCAAATTGATAGAAACATAACATATCAACAAAATCAAAAGTCTAACAAATAATTAGAGTAAAGATATTTGAAATTGAATCTTAACGTAAACTATTAGGGGGTGTTTTTATTATAGTCAATTAGCAATAAATAAGTCGGTATAATCGTTTATTGTTAGTTCGGTTTTTAGACTGGTAATTACCTATTTTGGTTATTTTAAAAGTTGAATAGTATTATATTTGTTAACAAAAAAAGAAGAATAGTATTATATTTAGTGATTGCTGTTTTAGTTGTTACTTTGAATATACTTATTAGACAATGATATATACAGCTTGAGAAAGGGAAACAAATTCTATATAACCGGTTTAAAGTGGATTTTACATCAATTATTCCTCTGTTTCGGCACCCATTGAAAATGACATTACCATAGCTTTAAGCTCTACAAATATTTGTTTCTCTCACTTTCTCTTCATGCATGGCATTTAAGATTTGAGAAACCTAATTCTCTATCATCTCCTCACTTTTCTTTTGCTATATTTGTAATACATGTGCAATAGCTTCATGTGCTTGGCATGGTTACCTTCTTTTGGTGTGTGTTTATGTATTTTCCGGTGTTCTTTCCTGGGCTATCTTATTTCATGGATTATTGGGTCGCCGGTTTCTTGGTTTTGACGGCTGGAGTTATTATCCGTTCACGGCTCTGGTTTTATCTAAGAAAATGGAAAACAAGAGATGAAGATGAAGAACAAGAGAAAGAGAGGAAGAAGGGTATGATTCCGAAGGGAAGCTTAGGATGGCCGGTGATCGGAGAAACCCTAAACTTTATTGCTTGTGGATATTCTTCTCGACCTGTTACCTTCATGGACAAACGAAAGTCTTTGTAAGTCTTTTTCTATTAATCCCTTTGACCAGATTCTCTTAAAGCATTTTTGGTAAAACAAAATCCTTTAATTAAAAAAAAAAAGAATTGAATTAAACCTCTTTAAACACGATTTCAAAAGAAATGATTCAAAAAAAATTTCAATTTCTAGCCCTTTAATTATATCTGCTGGCAACAATCTGCGTAATTAGTCCAGTGCTTTGTTTATTACTCGAGGAAGGGTAAAGTTTTGATAGATATTAGTATTTACACATACACATACTACACACACAATAGCTAATATAAATAAATTGTAACCAAATGACTCATTGTAGTCTAGTGAAGCTTCTCTCCTTTTTGTATTCTTATAAACCAATTTTCCAGAATACGCCAGTTTATTTTAATTAATTAACTCCACTGAATTACAATCAATTTATGTAATTTCTAAGCAAAGAGAAAAAAGTTACAGGGGATCATAGAGTGATAATGAATTTGTTTTTTTTTTTACAAATAAGAGTGCGAATATATAAAAACTTTTGGACATAATATAATTTGAATGATTATAAAAAGACTGACAAAACACAACCTGTCTTCATCCTCTTGGCCATATACAGCAGCAAAATAGTTTTAGCAGAGGATCTTGTTTTTTTTTATGATTGAGTTCACTTCATTTCATGTGTCATCTTTATCTCTTCTGTTTTATATATTATTTTCATGTACTATTCATTATTATTTCCGTATACATTTAAAATTTTAAAGATATGTTCTCTTGTTAGCTTTTGAGAAATCTTACGAAGCAAGAAAACTATAGTATTTTTTATATCCATTCTATATTTCAACCAGTAAAAAATGATAATATTTTCTGTGTTTTAATGAGCGTAAAGTTTTCATACTAAATGTATACCATATTTGAATTAAGAACGTGGGAGAGAAGATGTATTTTCTTTTTATTTGTTTAACTAGTAAAATATCATATGAGTAATTCTTACGGAAATCTCTCTAAATGCAAACCATATACAGGTACGGGAAGGTGTTCAAGACGAACATAATAGGGACACCAATCATAATATCAACCGACGCAGAAGTTAACAAAGTGGTGCTCCAAAACCATGGGAACACATTCGTCCCTGCATACCCTAAGTCAATCACCGAACTACTTGGAGAAAACTCTATTCTCAGCATCAATGGACCTCATCAAAAGAAGCTACACACGCTCATTGGCGCATTCTTTAGATCTCCTCACCTCAAGGAGAAGGTCACTCGAGACATTGAGACCTCCGTTGGTCTCACTTTAGCTTCTTGGTCTCAACTTCCCTTGGTTTATGTCCAAGACGAGATCAAAAAGGTATTGTCTATATATATAAGTATCGCATGAACAGTTTTGTTTACAACTAAACTAACACATGTAACATGTTGTAAATAACATGTTATACTTATCTGAATTTAAGTATGTTTTGATCGTGTAATGTTCTTATTTTTTTTGTAGATGACGTTTGAGATATTAGTAAAACTACTGATGAGCATATCACGTGGTGAAGATTTAGATATTCTTAAGCTTGAGTTCGAAGAATTCATCAAGGGTTTGATTTGTATTCCCATCAACTTCCCTGGAACTAGACTTTATAAATCCCTAAAGGTCTGATTATATCAATGAATCATGTTTTTTTATGTTTTTATTAGTCATATTCGCATGTAACTAACTTTCTAGGGTTTAATATTTATTTTATTTTGAACTAATCATGCAGGCGAAAGAGAGGCTGATTAAGATAGTCAAGAAGGTTGTGGAGGAGAGGCAAGTGGCTACCACCACGGAGATGAAGAGCTCTCCAGCGAATGACGCGGTGGATGTGCTATTAAGAGACGTTAATGACGGTGGCAGTTCGGATAAGCAATCTCAGCCGTTGGATTTCGTCAGTGGGAAGATCGTAGAGATGATGATACCTGGAGAGGAAACGATGCCAACGGCGATGACCTTAGCTGTCAAATTCCTAAGTGACAACCCCGTCGCACTAGCCAAACTCGTGGTACGTATTTTAATACAAAACTTACACAACACCTACACACGTGTGTCTCTGTACAAATTGCGGACGTCCATAGATTAATTTTGAGGAGATTTTAACGGCTGGGATTTAGTTTGAGAGGGGTGTATTTTATAGTGTGGGCCAGGGAAAAAGAGTTTTGACTTGTGTCCGTGTCAAGTCACTATCGAAAGTCTTCTCGACGAGACACACGATCACACGCACGTGTGGAAAGGGTAGAGACACGTGAGAGTATATTTAACCGTAGGATTAAAATAAAAGTGGAGTGGATGGTTGTCAGAAAGAGGACAATTTTGAGTTAACGCTTGTCTGTACGAGCGACCACACTGCGTGTTAAAAAAGCGTTTCGCGTCAAGCGAAAACGCTTTTTTTCAACTCCCTCATTAATGTTTCAATCAAAACGCGTTATCTAACATTTTCCTTTTAATTAAGTCTTTTATAGATTTGTATTTATTTTTGATTAATTGCAGGAGGAGAATATGGAGATGAAAAAGTGGAAATTGGAATCGGAAGAAGAATACAATTGGTCAGATTATATGTCTCTCTCTTTTACTCAAAATGTGAGTTTTATTAATTAAATACGTTACTAATTTTTGTATAAATTACTACTTCTGATTATCTATAGAAACTACCAATGAAGTCGATCAAAAAATTAATCTTCTTGTTTTCTTAATTTTAATTTATTGTTGCTCTTTTCGAAACATAAACAGGTGATAAATGAAACGCTGAGGATGGCTAATATCATTAACGGTGTGTGGAGGAAAGCTCTCAAAGATGTAGAAATTAAAGGTAATTAAGTTCCATCAGATATCAAATTTTTGACATGATTCTCTTATTTGACTTGAATCTATCTACTAGTGATAATACACTGATTTCTGATAATAACTAGGTATAATTTCTGGTTGGTGAATGGCAGGTTACTTAATACCAAAAGGATGGTGTGTATTGGCATCATTCATATCGGTTCACATGGATGAAAACATTTATGAGAATCCCTATCAATTCGATCCGTGGAGATGGGACGTACGTAACTATTTCCTATCATTAATGTCCTTATATAATTTATAAACATCATGAGTTCGCTTCGTTGTTCAAGGAATGTCATCTACTAATACTTATCTTATTAATCAGAGAATTAATGAATCGGCAAACAGTAATGTTTGTTTCACACCCTTTGGTGGTGGACAAAGGCTATGTCCTGGTTTAGAGCTATCAAAGCTTGAAATCTCCATCTTTCTTCACCAACTCGTAACCCGGTACAGGTAAACCAATAAATCATCCATTCCATAATGCACCAGTCCCAAATAAGCTTTGTCTGGTTTTATATATGGGAATTTATAGACTATGTGTCGTCTAAAATATTTTCTAAGTGTGAAGAATGGCTGGTCCAAACAACAATGCCTTTAAAACATTATTTGTAGTAGACAGGGACATGTAACATTAGTGGTTTGTACTAGTTTCCAGACATAACTCATGTTTAATTACATTAATTTGCATGTTTAAGTTGTGGACTACAAAAAGAATAACTTTCTACAAAAAATGTACTAAGTGTTTTGAGGATACTGCATTATTATGAAATTAAATAATTTGTAATGTTGTACTTGTAGTTGGACAGCCGAGGAAGACAAGATTGTGTCATTTCCAACGGTCAAGATGAAGCGGAGGCTTCCGATCCGCGTGGCTCCCGTCTAGAGAACTCATATCCCAAATCGAAGATCATTAGATGAAAGATCGTTGGAAAGAACAAAGTGTTTGTGCAAAAGGAGGCAGATAAGTAAACAAAAATATATTGTAAAATAGCAGGAGAAGCAAACAATATTGGTGGGCAAGGCAGAAAGAGCCATACGTACAGCTAGTGATGGCTCAAAAATGAGAGATTCTAGTTATTTTGTATTTTTTTGTCATGTCAAATTATAAGCGTTGGTTAGGTTGTCACTTTCTCTTTTATTTATCGTACCAAAGCCAAACGCAACTTGAGATATGGTTCCATTTATATGTAAATTAATATGCTTCATATGTATGTTGACATGTTGTTTAAATTAACTAAATCTCTACTAGTCTATAGTTTTATGTTCGAGAAATTTTATACTGTTATACCTACATGTTTTCAAGAACTTATATCTTGTCTTCTTTTTTTTTTTTAAAAAAACTTGTATCTTGTTACTGAAATAATCCCACAGAAAATCGGTTTATATGATGACGATGAAATTAACATGTTTTTTTATTTGTTAAATTGTAAATATCATTAAGACTAGTGAAGAAATTAACATGTTTTACTTCAACCGACGATGCGATACAATATTATGTGTAGATAAGTAAACATGTACTATATATATAGAATAAGTGATATTAAAAGAGTATGATTTGGTGGGTGATGATAAGAATAGATTGAAATTTATGGCGGCCACAGTAAGGACAATGCCATGCACGAAAGACGAAACATGTCCATGGGGAATACACGTGCATGGTGTGTACGTCGACCCACCTTATAACTATTTCCATTATTATCAGTTTTTGGAGCATTTATGCCATCTTCGACACTGCCAAATTTGCGTCATTATTTTATTTTTTTGGTTAGTTACATGGGTATTATTCGCACTTTGATGTTGTCATGTAACTGTGCGATACAATTATTGGTCACTAAAATGTAATTGTGAGCAATTTTTAGTTATGTTGTGGAGACTGGAAAATAGACTCTGATCACGCTTTAGCGTATCAGCTTTTAAAATACATTATACATATTCATGTGGTTCGGAAATGCAGATTTTCAAAGGTATCTAATTGTTGAAGTGTCAATTTATCATATGAAACTGTTTTAGTTGTATTAGGTCATTAGGTGTGTGTGTGTGTGCTTAATTGAAGGTATTAATTCAAAGAAAATAAATCAAACTAATCTGCTTTCTTAAAACATAGGGCCTACAAAATATGTACTCACTAGAAGATGAAAAAAATTGATACTGAATCAATACAAATATCCGAATATGGGAAACATAATTTACCGTGGAAAGAAATAATGAATGCATAATGATAGCATGAATTCTGAAAACTTAGTAGGCCAATATATTTGCCTGAAAAGCCCAGTATTAGCCTAGATTGGGCCATAATTGCCCACTTTATTTCTAAATTCAAGATAAAGCCTTGTATTTTCATTTCTTTTGGTTTAACTGTTTAGACTCTAAATCAAGATAGAGACTTATTTATTTATTTATCATGTAGAAATAAAGCCATAAAAAAATCAACATTTTACATTGAAACATTAAAAAAAATTAGGATGAAGTTAAGGTGTACATAACCAATATAGCAAAATGACAAATTATAATTGATGTCAGTGCTGCACCAGCAAATGATGATTATCAATAAATATGTTTAAGGTTGTCAAGAATTAATTTTACATTAAGCCAATCGCATCGGTAAACCCAAGTGATAATGGTTAGCGTTAATGTATAACATTTATAGACAAGAAAGATGCTATTATTGCTACGTGCTTATGTATGCCTCTTTAGTCTTTACATAGTCAATTAGACCATCGGTCTCGATTACTATGTTCAACGAATCAACGGCATGGTCCGTCTGTATCATGTTTTTCTCATGGTCAAACGACAAACGTTAGAGTTAATGTTAAATAACTACGTATATTTGATTACGGATCATACGAGGAAATATAATAAAGATAATGGGCTGCAATATTCCGCTAAATTATGTAATGTGCCTATGATAATGACTCCACTTAAGCTCATTAGCAAAAGTCTCCTTAATGGCCGTTATTATATCATTTCATTCAAAGCCATTTGTCTAACAAAGATGAACCAATGTATGTGTGTTATTATAGCAAATCAGTGATTGTGTTTTCATGATTTTATCTATATGAGAGCATGTTTTGTGCAGTCGGCAAAACAATGTATTAACTTACATGCGCAATTAAATGAATTATTTTGATATTAAATTATTTTCAGTGAAACACAAATGACTCTCATCCTTTGGCGTCGGTGTATATATAATCTATGATTGAATCAAACATGTGTAGTAGTCTAGTAGATGATGAATTATTATTTGTGAAGCAAAGTGTGGTAACTGGTAACATTGCATATGTGTATCTCTAGCTAGTGGTCCATAAATGTTGTTACGATAGTATTATTTAACGAATGTATATATAATGCAAGGTCGGAAGATATAACTCACACGAAAGTTTCGTTTACAAAATTTTTAGATTCAGTCAACAACAAGAAAATCAATCATTTGATTGAGATGAAGAGCTCAATGGACAACGGTAAATCTTTCTATAACGGTAATTAGAATTTGTTGTAATCACGACATGTCTAAGCAATTATTATGTTTATAGTTCATGATTACAAATTACTATACTTCCATAATGTTGTAAATGACTGAACTTGTTTGTTTAAAGTTTAAAATTCAACTTTTTATTTCTTTAGCGGAAAGTTTTGGGGATTAAGAAACTATACAAGTAGATATAACAAATTACTAATTCATAATGCCTTTACAAATTCAACTCTGACACTGCATAACAGCCCTAGTGCTAGAACCGTGCTCTGTCAACACTGTTGACTCAACAGCACCAAAACCAATGGCATCAGGTATATAGTTTGGTTAACATCTTCTTTTTTAATTTTCCATAAATAGTAAAAGCTATACTCAGGGATAAAGCAATACATATTATATTATGAAGATAGGCTGCCGACCTTCCTTCACTTTTGCATGACATAACATACGACGGATGATTCTCAAGCATTTTCATATGCAATAGAGAGTGATACTTTAACATATTTACAATGTTACATTATTTTGTTGTATACAAAGTTATTACCATTGGCAGATCTAGGATATATTTTGATCAGATGCATTACAAAAAAAATCTTTTGAAAGGGAAATTTTCATAGAAATCAAGCAAATTATTATTAAAAAAAAATTAAGTTTATTACTCAAAAAAATTTAAAATTTTAGATGGCTCGGTTTACCACTGGTAATTATTACTAGGTGAGATGTTATATTATGATCCAAGTATTGCTGTCGAAATATACAGCAGATTTGTGTGTTTATCTAAAGATATGTTAATAGATTGTACTATTAGAGCATCTCCAAAAAGACACTCTATTTTAAAGTTTGCAAAACTCTATTTTTGAAGTTTCAATGTGTTCTTCTCCAAAAACAAAACTTCAAAACTAACTTTAAAATTGTTTGTATTTTATTCTATGGTCCTTATATTTCTCATAATTAATATAAATTCATTTTTAATATTAACTAGCACATATATGAAAAAACGTAAAAATAATATTAATTAAAAAATATTTACTCTAGAATATAAAACCGTAAATAAAAATACATAACTAAATAATAAATACAAACAAAATATCACATATTTCATAATATTATTTCCATAATGCTCCATCTTCAGTTACATAATACTTATTTGAATAATATTTTGGAGATTTTGAAGGTTTCAGAGAAAATTTACCATACTATTAATATTGTTGTAATACTTAAATTTATGTAATAATTATGCTTTCATATATTTTTTAAAGTTTCTTTTTAAGTTTCTTTTATAATATCCGTGAAGTCTAATTTTAGTTTTAAAATAATATAAATTTTCTTTTAAAGTTTTATGTATAAAACTTAAGTTTATAAAAACAAATCTGAAATATTTATAAAATAGAAAAATTTGAAGGATTAAAATGTTAAAGAGAAAATATTGAAAAATCATAAATATAACATATAATTAATTTTAAGGACCAAAATGCAAATAAGAAGATGAAACTTCAAATTTGAAGTTTTGAGAATTGAAACTTCAAATATGAAGTTTTACTCCCCAAAACTTCAAATTTGAAGTTTTGAAATTTCTTTTTGGAGAACCAAAAACTCTATATTTAGTGTTATAGAGTGTATTTTGGAGATGCTCTTAGGAAAATGAGAAACAAAAAGTAATGCTTCAAGATATGGAGAATATAAATCTAGCGTTACAGAGATCGAGATTTGAACGTACAAGAATGAAAATCTACTTTATATATATGTCTTGGGAACAAGCAAACGATTGGAAAATCAGACAGACATAATCTCAATTAGGTTAGAGGCGTGTGAGAAGAGTCTTTCTCCCTCTAAAAATGCAATTGTAGAATCCATAAGAAAAGAACAACTAAGAGTAACGGAGTAATAAACGGTGTGTGGAGTCTTGTGGTTTCACGAGACTTCCAAGCCAATAAGAGTCGAAGAAAATGGACGGAAGGAAACGACGGTGTGTGTGTGGGTTCATGGCTCATATGAGGACAAGAACTCATGCAAGACACTTCGAAACGTGCACTGAAGCCTTTCCCACGTGCCAAAGAGTCCATCCCCGTTCAAAACCATACAGGTAGGTCCCCTTCTTAAGCACCATACTACTACACCTAAGAGCACACCCACATTAGCGATTTTTACAAGGGATTCACACGCAAATCGAGGAGAGAAAATATTAAAATAATACAAAAGTAGTGAACCTGGCTCGTGGAGACTCTCTCTGCTGAACCGGTTTATCACTGTTTGCGTGGGCCCCACGCCACGTGGCGGCCCACAATTGGTCCAATCTTTTTTTTTTTCTGTAAAAGTAACGAAAAAAAAAAAAATATTAAAATTGAACCCCAAGGGGGGTTTACAAATGTGGGTGCTCTAAGACTAAACGACATTTGCGTTTACATGTAATTAATCAGTGGTGAGATATTTAATCAATCGTTTGATATATTGGAAGGGAAGTAAAATGTTATAGAAAATAGGGTTGGTCATTGTCTAACTAAAATCCAACTACCACTTCAACATAAAACATGATAATGTGACTGAATAAATCACGTGTCAACCCCATTAACGCAAGACTAGTGTCGGTGTACTAGTAACTAGGCTACTAGCGTCAAATGACATTGTGTCAAATTGGAATTTGAACCATCTAAACAAGAGAGAAGCGTCATTACATGTTTAAGTGATTTAAATAAACTTGTTTCACAGTTACTGTTTTACTGCTAATCCCTTGATTAAGAAAGCATCTCTTAATTAATCCCAAGTGGGGCTGATGGATTCAAACTCTCACCAGATCCAAGAACCCAAAATTTATAACTGTTCTCCAAAGAAATCTACAACATAAAAAAAAAAAAGCAGAGTAGTATAACATATGCAGAAAAATTAGCAGGAAAAATATTAAATGATTCTTAACAAGCTGGGATCTTGGATCTTTCAGTTTATTGTGTTAAAACGGATGAACAAGTGATCACTACGTTGTAAAGTGCAATATGTCTTATTGCTACGGTTGCCTTCTTAATGAATGTGTTAGTAGTTTTTTTTTTTTTTTTTTGGACAAATAATGTGTTAGTAGTTTTCTTATACTAGTGCAACATAATATAAGAACAAGTGATCACTATGTTGTAAAACGCAATATATATTACTGCTTAGGTTGCTTTCTTATTTCCTTAATGATGTTAGTGTTTCTATACTAAGGCAACATAATAAACTAAGTTTGAAACAATTGATTTTGGTTATATAATTGTTAGTAGATTTCAGCCTTTTAAAAAATCCAGCATACACATGATATGTAAACTTTCTTATAGTTTTACCATCATAAACACTTTGATGAACCATATTAAAGAAGAACATAACTTAAAAAATCTCAATTAACTTGTATACATTATATAACTATTTTTGGGGAAAAAACTACATACTTCAAAACAAACGACAGAATCCATTTTGGAATAATGTTAATTGGTGAGAGTTTATTATGCTAAAGTTTTGTACATATGTAAGTGACAGGTACACTGTCATTTGAAAGTGGAAGACACATATACAATGTGAATCCATTTTCAACATCAAAACTCACAACAATACATAATAAATACTCCCTCCGTTTCAGATTAAATGTTATTCTAGAGTAAAATTTTCGTTTCAAAATAAGTGTTGTTTTATTATTTCAATGCAAAATTTATTGATTTTAAAAGTCATTCTATTTTTTCATTGGTTGAAAAGTGGTTAGGTGTATATGTAATAATGTTTTATTTTGAAAATATATAAAATTACTTGTTTTCTTAATATGTGTGCAAAAACCTAAAAAGATAACTAAATTGAATCGGAGAGAGTATTTAATAAACGAAACAAAAATAAAAAGAAAAAAGGTTAAAAAAAACACAACTGAAAAAAATAGCGTGATTTGCTGCTTTAATCCAATCAAACGTGCCTCCTTTTTTCCTTTTTGGCTAATATCATAATCACTGACTTTCCTTTTTAATCTTTATTTTCTATTTATAAAAAATTTAATAAATTGGTGGGAAAGCGTCGGTAGCTCACGACCACGTAGTGTTGGTTGATGCGAGTAGAACAGAACACTTGTGAAGTGCAATAAAAACCCTTCTCCTTCCTCTTCTTCTTCCTCTCTCTTTCTTCTTCTTCACAGAGCTACACAAACCCACAAGAAGAAGAAACTTATCTTAACTCTTTCTTCTTGTTCTTCTCTCTGTGTAGTCTCTTGAATGTTAATGTGTGACATGAGGACTAAAGACTCTACTCCAAGACTGATTCTTTGGCTCTGCTTAGGGTTCTTGATTCTTGGCATTGAATTTGTTCAATGTGGTGTTACTTATGACCGTAAAGCACTTCTCATCAATGGACAGAGACGAATCCTCTTCTCTGGCTCTATACATTACCCTCGAAGCACACCTGATGTAAAGCCTTAAACTTTATTTCTGGGTTTTAATTAAAAACCCTAAACTTTCTCTTTCTTGTTTTTAAAGTTATTAACTTTCTTTTTGTTGTTTGTTAGATGTGGGAAGGTTTGATTCAGAAGGCTAAAGATGGAGGCATTGATGTGATTGAGACTTATGTTTTCTGGAATCTCCATGAGCCTTCTCCTGGCAAAGTAACTTTCTGTTCTGTTCCTAGTTGTACATTATGTTCTGTCTTTTTGTGTGTTTTTTTTTTTAATAATTAGTTTTTTTTCTTCTTCAGTATGATTTTGATGGGAGAAATGATTTGGTGAGATTCGTGAAGACCATACATAAAGCTGGTTTATATGCTCATCTTCGAATTGGACCTTATGTTTGTGCTGAGTGGAATTTTGGGTAAATAACCAAACTTTCTGTGGTCTTGTCTTATCTCTACTTATGCTGTTTCTCAACTCTTCAGTTGTTGTCTTTTGGCAATGAGCACAGAGGGTTCCCTGTTTGGTTGAAGTATGTTCCTGGAATCAGCTTCAGAACAGATAATGAGCCTTTCAAGGTCTCTTATAAGTTAACATTATTCATTTATTTCATTAGATGTTATGGAACTTGTGATTTTAATTGTTCTTGGGATAACGTTGCAGAGAGCTATGCAAGGATTTACAGAGAGAATAGTTGAGCTGATGAAGAGTGAGAACTTGTATGAGTCCCAGGGTGGTCCTATTATCCTTTCTCAGGTTAATAATACTTCAATGGAACAAGATTAATACTCTAATTATTGATGTTTCTTTTTTAGAATCTATATCAGTTAACAGAAAGAGTGTCTTGTTTTTTATTGGGAATGTAGATTGAGAATGAGTATGGAAGACAAGGGCAGTTATTAGGTGCTGAAGGTCACAACTACATGACATGGGCTGCTAAAATGGCTATAGCAACTGAGACTGGTGTCCCCTGGGTCATGTGCAAAGAAGATGATGCCCCTGACCCTGTTGTGAGTTTCGTAATCACATAAGCTTTGTAATAAACTTACTGAGTTTTGGTGTTGAAACTCATTGAATTTGGTAAATAGATAAACACATGCAACGGTTTCTACTGTGATTCATTTGCTCCAAACAAGCCATACAAGCCAACAATTTGGACAGAGGCATGGAGTGGCTGGTACATTTACTTTTTACTTCATATCTTTACATGGAATTATCATCTTCAAATTGATAATTTATATATATTCTTTGAACTGATGCATCTTAAGGTTCACTGAGTTTGGTGGGCCAATACACCATAGACCAGTTCAAGATCTGGCGTTTGCTGTTGCACGTTTCATACAAAAGGGAGGATCATTTGTTAACTATTACATGGTATGTTAGAGTCAAAACCTTTTAGCTAAACGTTTTGGTTTCCCTGAAGTCAATCTTTCTCTGTTTCCCTTGAGAACAGTATCACGGAGGAACTAACTTTGGAAGAACAGCCGGTGGTCCATTTGTCACCACCAGCTATGATTATGATGCTCCAATTGATGAATATGGTAATGCCAAATTCATTAGAATATGTATGCTTTTTGTACTAACTGACTTGTTGTTAAATGTTGAATAGGTTTGATCAGGCAACCTAAATATGGTCATCTAAAAGAACTCCACAAAGCTATCAAGATGTGTGAAAAAGCTCTGGTTTCAACCGATCCTGTTGTCACATCTTTAGGAAGCAACCAACAGGTTTGCATAGGATTTAATATTTTAGTCATGAGGCCTTTTACTAATTTCTGTTACTTTATTTTCTCAGGCTCATGTATACACTTCAGAATCAGGAGATTGTTCAGCTTTCCTTGCAAATTATGACACAGAATCAGCAGCAAAACTACTGTTTAACAATGTTCATTATAACGTACCTCCTTGGTCAATCAGCATTCTTCCTGACTGTAGAAATGCAGTCTTCAATACTGCAAAGGTAAAAGTGTATATCATTTTCCTGAATTTGTGGTATTTTTTTAAAAAATAATTTGTGAGTCTCACTTGTTTGATATTCAGGTTGGAGTTCAAACATCACAGATGGAAATGTTACCAACAAAAACAGCAAATTTCAAGTGGCAGAGTTATTTGGAAGATCTTTCATCTCTAGATGATAGCTCCACATTCACCACTCAAGGGCTATTAGAGCAGATTAATGTCACACGTGACACAAGCGATTATCTTTGGTACATGACCAGGTAAAAAAAAAAACATGTGCTATAGCTGCAATGTGATTCTAAGAACTTGCTAAGCTAAACCAACATTTGGAATTTTTATATAGTGTTGATATTGGCGAAACTGAATCATTCTTGCATGGTGGAGAGTTACCAACTCTCATTGTTCAGTCCACAGGCCATGCTGTTCATATATTTGTCAACGGACAGCTTTCAGGTATATAATGCTAATTTACCTCATTAAATTCCATTAGAGAGTTTCTTATATGCAAACTTTAATATATATAAAAATTGCAGGTTCTGCATTTGGAACAAGGGAAAACAGGAGATTCACTTATAGAGGAAAAATCAATCTACATTCTGGAACTAACAAAATAGCATTGCTGAGTGTTGCTGTTGGATTACCAGTTAGTATCTGCTGCTTAACCTTTTTTTTTAATCCTTTTTCTCTTTGTCCTGATAATCCCTTTTTGTGTTCAACTTGTAAGAATGTGGGTGGACACTTTGAGTCTTGGAACACTGGAATCTTGGGTCCAGTTGCACTGCATGGGTTGTCTCAAGGGAAGCTAGATTTGACATGGCAAAAATGGACATACCAAGTGGGGCTAAAAGGTGAAGCTATGAATCTTGCATATCCAACCAACACTCCCTCTATTGGGTGGATGGATGCTTCCTTAACTGTACAAAAGCCTCAACCTCTAACATGGCACAAGGTTTGACTTTTTATCAAACACA
Organism: Eruca vesicaria subsp. sativa; assembly: GCA_932364175.1. NCBI lineage: Eukaryota > Viridiplantae > Streptophyta > Magnoliopsida > Brassicales > Brassicaceae > Eruca > Eruca vesicaria. The sequence goes on along the minus strand of CAKOAT010667376.1, from coordinate 91,512 downwards.
TTTTCCAAGTTTAGAATTTGAACTAATGTGTAAATACTTTTTGTGGTCTTTCAGACTTACTTTGATGCACCTGAAGGAGACGAGCCACTTGCTTTGGACATGGAAGGAATGGGAAAAGGTCAGATATGGGTGAACGGTGAGAGCATTGGGAGATACTGGACGGTAATTGCAAACGGTGACTGTGATCATTGTAGCTACACAGGAACATACAAACAAAACAAGTGCTTATCAGGCTGTGGTCAGCCAACACAAAGATACTACCACGTGCCAAGATCATGGTTAAAATCTAGTCAAAATCTGTTGGTCATATTCGAGGAGCTTGGAGGAAACCCATCATCTGTTTCTTTGGTTAAAAGATCAGTATCTGGAGTTTGTGCTGAAGTTTCTGAATACCATCCAAATATCAAGAACTGGCAACTTGAAAGCTATGGGAAAGGAGAAACGTTTCATAGACCAAAAGTTCATTTGAAATGTAGTAATGGTCAGGCTATTTCAGCTATTAAGTTTGCAAGCTTTGGTACTCCTTTGGGGAAATGTGGGAGTTATCAACAAGGAGAGTGTCATGCAGATACTTCATATGATATCTTAGAGAAGGTAAAAATGATATACACTTGTAATATTGCAATCACATTCTTTGTTTTTTTTTTATAACCGTGTGATGTGTTTTTGTTATTTGCAGATGTGTGTAGGGAAAGCGAGGTGTGTAGTGACTATATCAAACAGTAACTTTGGGAAAGATCCGTGTCCAAATGTGTTTAAACGGTTAACTGTTGAAGCAGTTTGTTCCCCTGAAACAAATTTGAGGCCGTGAAGACAAGTATTGAGTGCTTTGATAACCAAACTATACAGAGAAGAGGAAGAAAAGAATATGTAAGCTGTGTTAAAATGTGTGTTTGTGTGTTAGTTTTGAACTGTACTTTGTGGTTTAGTGTAGTTTGAGTTAGGTAAGAGAGAAGTTTGTAGAGTTGTGATGAGTCTTGGGCAATTCCGGGTCTTGTCAAAAACGTTCTGCTCACTGGTTTCCATTAACCATTTTAACCGGTTATGGAGACTGGGATTGTTGGGTATGAATGAAATCGGTTTAGTGTTTGGTTTGGATTTGTCTTTGTAATCAACAAATTAAGGTTCATGTTACGGAGAAATGAGATCCTAGTTCATTTGTGAACCATTTGTTTCAAACGTTTTTAAAAAAAAACTAGATTTTGACCCGCTCAACCGAGCGGGTATTTAATTTTCTTTATATATATACATATGTTTACATCATTAGTGGAATATATTTTAATATTAATCATATAGATAAATGTTTATTTACTATTTTTTTGCCAGCCATATGTTTATTTATTTATTCTTATTAATTTTAGATAATATATTGTTGTATATATATATAAATTTAAGATATGTTAATTTTTTACATGTATTAAATAATGTAGAATGTTAACCCATTTTGACAACATATTATATTATTTTAACATAAATATATTAATAAATAAATTAATATAATTGTATCATATTTAGTTCAATATATATGATAGATCAATGTGATTATAAAACAAATAAAAATATGATAAAAATTATTTTTATAAACGATAACTAAGTATATACTAAGGTATAATAATATTTTTATTATTAATTAGGAAGTTAATGAAAATGTTTACAGAAAACTTTAAAAGTTGAGATCTTGTTGAGATCTTTTTCAACAAATTTGTTAGAATTTTGAAAATGAAATTAGCAAAATATATTATGATTCAAGGAATTGCATAGGTTTTATATTATTAGTCTTAGGGAATTACATTTATAAATTTGAAAGGTAAGATCCAACTAAAATATCACACATTAAAAAAAAGTCATGACTTACATTTTAGTAGAATATATATTTTAAATTATATAATATAATTTATCAATAAATAAATATAGTTTGATGTTTTATACTATCTAACTTTATAATAATTTATATGTGGCTTATACTATTATTACTATAAAATTTATAAAATTTGTATTTTTGTAATAACTTTTTAACAACCTTATTATATAATATTACTAATTTACATATTTTGTTTTATTTCTAAATTTGAAATATATGTAAAATATAAATTAAGTTGAAACTACATAATATAAAAGTAAATTTTTGGGATAGTGTTAAAAATATTTTACACAACTTTTAGTTTTGTTTATAAATCAAAAAGGAATTAAAGTTTTAATTATATTTTATGATAATTAAAATTTTAATATAATATTTTTCGAAAATATATCTTGAAAAGATTCTAAAAGATTTTTAAAAGATTTTTAAAAGATTTTTAAAAGATTTTGTTAGAATTTTCTCAAAGATATTTATATATATTTCAAATAAAAATTAAAGATATGAAAAGATATTATAATAATGTTATGTAAAATTTTATAAACTTTCTAAGGATGGTCCAAACTAAAAAATCACACATGAAATGAGTCATGACTTCTGTTTTAATATAATAGATAATTCTAAATCAGTTCTGTTTCCATTTCAACAGTTTTTTCTCTTTTTTTTTCTAATTTATAAATTGGTAATTATAAAAGCATCTTTTTAGTTAAGCCTAGATTACAGTTTTAAAATCTTTCAATTTTAGATTTGGTCGTATTCTGTTTGATTTTTTTCTGGTATAAAATATTTTACCACATCTTAACATCTAATACAAAAAGCTGGTAATATTTTGCGTATAAAGATTCGGTGTATATATCTCAAATCTTAAAATATATATAATTAATTGTCAACAAGAAAATAATCTGATAATAAGATATTCTATACTTTCCTACATTTTTGATCATTTGATAATAACAAAAGTCACCAAAAATAAACAAGGTTATATATTATCAGCGAGACTGAATCTTTTATTTTCTGAATTAACTATATATTTTATTCTTACGAGCGTATATAACTAATCAAAATTAGTTACTTTTTACAAACAAAATCTTTTACATCTCTATTCAGTTTAAATTTTATTCTTTTAATATTCCGGACTAAACAGTTCAAAAAAAATATATTCCTAACTAAATTCTTCCCATTAGCATATTCCTTAACATCCGACTCATGCTTATATAAAGTCGAGTTAACCCACTGATCACAAACAAACACCAAAGCTCTTGAATTAATCAAACGATTGAAAATGAAGTCAATCAATCTCCTCACATTCTCCATTGTTCTTCTGAGCATCACCACTGTTATCAATGGTGGACTAACAAGCAAGTTTGTTCGTCAAGCTCTACCATCGATTGAGATGTCTCTTGAAACATTCCCTGCACCCATTGGTCATAATGTTCCCGAACAGGTTTTGTTTATTTTTTTTGTTTAAATATCAGTTTAATGTAACAACAAACAACATTTTGTATTGATTTTTATATTGTTTTTCAGGTTCATCTAACGCAAGGAGACCATGACGGAAGTGCCATGATTGTCTCGTGGGTGACCCCGTTAAACCTAGCTGGTAATAACGTTGTTACTTACTGGATCGCTAGTAACAGCAGCGATGTGAAGCCGGCAAAGAAGAAATCTCATGGTGCCACGTCCTCTTACAGATTCTATGACTACACTTCTGGTTTTCTCCATCACGCTACCATTAAAGGACTCGAGGTTCGTGTACTTTGTCATGTGTACTTACTTTTATATGGTTTCTTAATGTTTATGTTCTTGTTTGTTACGTTTTAGTATCATTCTTAATGTTTATGTTCTTGTTTGTTACGTTTTAGTATGATACTAAATACATTTATGAGGTTGGTACCAATAAATCCGTTAGACAATTCAACTTCACGACTCCTCCTAAGGTTGGACCTGATGTTCCCTACACATTCGGGATTATTGGTAATTTATGGATCTTTTGAATACTAAATTATAAAATATTCTTTTCAAAAAGATATGTAATGGTTCATTTGTTTTTGTTTGTAGGTGATCTTGGACAAACCTATGCTTCTAACGAGACACTATACCATTACATGTCTAACCCTAAAGGTCAAGCCGTTCTCTTTGCTGGAGACTTGTCTTACGCAGATGATGCACCAAACCATGACCAGAGAAAATGGGATACTTGGGGAAGGTTCATGGAGCCTTGTGCTGCTTACCAAGCATTTATCTATGCCGCCGGGAATCACGAGATAGATTATGCTCCAGAGATTGTAAGATTCACTTAGTCGCAATTAATTAAATTATTTTTTGTTTGTTTTTTTACCGGTTTAATTTGATTATGTAAATATCAGGATGAGATTCACTCCTTCAAGCCTTACATGCACCGTTACCCTAACTCCTACAAATCCTCAGGGAGCATATCTCCACTTTGGTACTCAGTTAGACGTGGCCCTGCTCACATCATTGTCCTCTCTTCTTACTCTGCCTATGGTAACAAAAAAAAGCCCAAAACCCTAAATATTTGTAATCTAGATCTCTTGATTTTCACGTATTATTATTACTAGGCAAGTACACACCACAATACTTGTGGCTGGAGCAAGAGCTGAAGAACGTGAATAGAGAGGAGACTCCATGGTTGATTGTCATGGTTCACTCGCCGTGGTACAACAGCAACAACTACCATTACATGGAAGGTGAGAGCATGAGGATAATGTTTGAGTCGTGGCTTGTTAACAGCAAAGTTGACATTGTCTTGGCTGGTCACGTCCATGCCTATGAGAGATCCGAACGTTACTCCAATATCAAATACAACATCACCAACGGCTTGAGCACTCCTGTGAAAGATCGTAATGCTCCAATCTACATTACAATTGGTGATGGAGGAAACATTGAAGGAATTGCCAACAGGTACTAAGAACATTAATAAACAAAATGTTTTCTAGCTTAGTTGATATAAAACTAAGCTTTTGTGTTTTTGCATGCATGCAGTTACTCTGATCCTCAACCAAGTTACTCAGCCTATAGAGAGGCTAGTTTTGGTCACGCTATGTTGGAGATCAAGAACAAGACTCATGCCCTTTACACATGGCACAGAAACCAAGACAATGAGCCCGTTGCAGCTGATTCTATCATGTTGTATAACCGATACAATTTAGCAACCGATGAGTAGTTTCTTGGTTTTTCGTATTTGCTTTAGGATTTTAGATATTTCACTTTGATGTTCTGTTTCCATTTGTTTTTTTTTCATCTGATTTAATTTGTTTTTTTTTTCAGTTTAGTTTTATATTGATAATAAGATCTGCGTTCGATTTTCTCCTGTATTACACGGATAATCTGTTTGGATTATCAAATATTATCTTTTTATTTAGTCTTATGCAAACAAAATATTACATTAATAAAGAAAGTATTATTATATTAAGATAATATCTTGTGAGATTATAATCTGAAACGTATTAATGGTGATTGAATATTAATATATTGACAGAACAGGCAGGATGTGATTGTTCCTATGGTAGAACAGGCCAGGACGATGTGATTCTTATTACAGGCTGCCACTGAAATCAAAGTTGGATTCATCAAGGAGGCGCCTAAACTTCCAGTTAGCGGTTTCAATGTCTATCACAAAAACCGTCTCATTCAGGTACGTTTTGATGTAGCAGTTTAGTGTAATGTTTTAATCATTAGAAGCAATTGTATAAACTTTTTTTCATTATTATCCCTTGCATCATTACAGCCTTTTTGGAATGTCAATGTGAATGGGGCATCATCAAAAGGCAGTGGTGTTGTCGGTATAGTTATTCGTTTCCTTGATGACTCCATTGAATATGTTTTTTATCATAAACAAAAAAATGTTCCACAGGAGTTCTTGAAGCAAACTTTATAGAACCGGCTCATGATAAGCAAGATTTTGAGAGGTCTTCTCTATTCCAGCGGCTTGAGGGGAGGCTGAAAAAGATTATAGCTGATTACTGGTCTTTTCTTTCCTCTCCAAAACCTTTTGTCAATACAAACCGCTTATCTTTATTTAACTATTTCCACTACTAAAAAAAAAAAAAAAAACTATTCCCACTACTTGTTATGGAGCCAAAACAGGAACATACATTGTCACAAGTTTATTAAAAATAAATAAAAATAAGAGACTGAAGTGAAAAGTATCTTCTCAGGATACTACTCGAAGGGAACTCGTTGGCAAGTCAGGGGACGAGATAAATGAAGAGAACATAGAACTCTTCATGAGGTATATATTCATTTAACATGAAAAAACTCATTTTAGTCTCGTACTTCTCTAGAGATCTCAAACGTTTAATGATGTGTTCCTTCTTTACTAGGTGCAAGGAATATGTAAAGAAAGAGACCAAAATGGAACAGACAGCAAATTTGATTTTGTGTTATGAAACCAAAGACTAACATCTGTCCATTACATATTTACATATTTTCTAAGTTCTAACATATGTGTAATGGATGATGAAACATTGGAAGAAGCTAAAAGTAAATGTGCACAACTTGCTCGGCTTGTGGATGCTAAGAGGAAGGAAATGCAGCAAGTTTAGTTAAAAAAGTTAAAGACTCTTTGGTATATAAGGAACCATAGTTTTAATTAAGATCTTAATTATGGTGTTATTGCATTTGCTTATTCGCATATGCAACTGCTAGAAAAACAGTTAGGATCTAAGGCAAGTCTGTGGAAATAGTTATATAAAAAGTATCATAAGTTGAGATCGTATGAACCAATACTCTTTCAAAGTTAACTAGACTTGTAAGGACTAAGAAAGACGTGGTCCTACTTGTACCAAAAGTATGAATTTAATTTAATTTTATAGAGTGGGGACACTTACAGAAGCCTAAGTTTTATCATTATGCATATTGTTAACTAAATTAAAATCCATTAGAGATTAAAAGAATAATGGAGGAGGTAAAGGTGCAGTAGAATCTTCTGTAATCAATTAATTTGCATCCCAACTGGATTAAATGGATAATGAGTGTGCGAAGTAAAAAAACACAGTTTACATCATTACATTTATATCGACCGACCGACCAATCACTAACAACGCATGGACCATAGTCAAAATTTAACATCCATTGCCCTATTAGGTTATTGATTGAGCCAAGATCCATAGCTCTTTAATTTTAACTTTATATTCCATGCCGATCTTTAAAGTGTAGTAGAGGGGTTGATTGTACTTTCGGTTTGTGTTTACCTTTGTTTAGATAATTCAAAAGCATGGCTAGTTTAAATAAAACCACTGGAGATTTATAAGAGTTAACTACAAATAAAGCTATTGTAAAGTAAAGTACGTAAATTTCTATATGTAAGTAATGTATGTATCCATTTACCATCGATAGTAAAAACAGCTCGAGAAATTACTAAAAAACAACTAAGAGCATAACTAGTGTAACCGCAGTAATTAGGGTTGTGATTGCGGAGTTTGTGAATATGAGAGATTACGGTTTTAAGTATGAATAAGAGATTTGGACGATCGGTACATTGATTAAAAATTGTTGCGTTTGCAGAATATTTATGACTAGTTAACTATCAAATGCAACAGCAGTTAAATAATAAATTAGCAATATTTATATTTTATATAATTATCAAAATATTAAAATCATATTTTATTTTAAATATACAATTATATTGGTTAAATTATATTATTTTTTAAAAAATTATGGAAAATATTTTTTTGAAGTTTTATAATATAAATTAAAATATAATACATATTTTGGTATTTCTATTAATTTATTTTAAAATTTTAATTAAATATTTTATTTTTAGATTTACATAGTTTTTTTAAGAAAACTATTTTTTTAATATTTTTGTAACCGGAAACACTAGATGAAATCAGTTTTAAAATTTTAGACATTCAGAAGAGTTTGGAGCTTTTAGAAATTAAGAAGGAATTGAAACGGTTTATAATATTTCTATAATTGTTACAAAACGCCAACAACCGCCATCAACTATAAAAACTGCGTTTGCGGTGGCCGGAAAATTAGTCAAGCCTTAAGTGGTGGTGTTTCGTGGAAAATTCATTATAAATGTTTTTTTTTTGGGCAAAATTCATTATAAATGTTTTGTTGTGTATATTCAGTATTTGTAAACTGTGATTTCAATCATTTTTTTACCATCTCTAGCTTTTAAGAGTTTTGGGAATTAGTTTGGTTTCGATATCTAATTCCGATTAACAAATATAAAATTACCATGAAAATACAGTAGAATAATACTGAAGGGGATATATGTTAGGTTTGGTGCATTATTATTCTTCTTTAACTATATTGTTATTATATGGTTGATGTAGTCATGTAGATATCCAATAGATTAGACTTTTCTCTAAAAGACTCAAATATGCCATGTTGTTATCAACAAAAAGCCACATTTAAAGGCTGAGAAAATGACAACCATTACATAATACTAAAATTTCATTTTTTTCCATTATTGTCTCGTTCTTGTTCCCATTTGCTCAAATGTACTCCTTTCATGAAGCAAGCAAGCCATCCCATAATTAAGACCTTCTAGTACTCATTTGCTCAAATGTTGCCTTAACATAAACATTTGCAGATTTTCAACTTTGAAACAAACCCTTAAAATAAAAGAAATGCCAAACTTCTATTTCTAATCTCATCAGCGACGACAATCTCAACTTTTATTTGTCTTACATCGATTCACTCCCCTCAAGCGACATGATTTGTTTTATTTATAAAAGTTAAAAACAAAATAAACTACTACCAAAAAAATATATATATATATATATGAAGATTAAATAAACTGAGAGATTGTCAACGCAGAGGAGAAGGCAACACTGGGCTCAAGAGACCACCTCTCGACAGGTTTAAGGGACAGACAGCAAACGTCTTCTTCTTCTCGGGCCTCTCCCACTTGTCATTTTCTCTTCTCATTCTTTCATTCTTTCTTTTATTTATTTTTCTTATTTAAAAACCCTTCATGACTAAATTTCACCATTTTAGATAGCATTTCCTTTCCAAAACCTTCGGATTAGACTAACCTGGATCGATCCGGTCCTGATAAAGGCGATTTTAATTTGATTTTGGTTTTTAGAGTTTAATTTGGTCTACTTATATGGTCAAGCGGAGGGATTTACTATTAATTATACAATAGCAAAAGAAACGATTGTTTCTTGTTCTATTCTGATGTGACTGATGTGACACCACTGATTTTATTGGGGAGGCTTCTAAAGAACTGATATTGTTTTCTTTCTCAAAAATCCAGACCAATCCAACAGGTTTTTGGTCCATCACAACACCTTAAACTGTACAATCCAAGTTATTAACATCTCAAACAATTTTTTTCATCTCAGATAACAAACACCATGTAACTGGATGAATAGACCTCAACGTTATTAAATTAGTATTTGTAGCATATCCATATAATCATGGATAACATGGAATTCATGTTGGGTTTATTTGCCAAATAACCAAAATAAAAAGAAATTAGATATTGAAAAAGAGACAGGAAGAGAAAAAAAGAGAGAGGAGAGAATTTTATTAGTGAATTTATGATTTTTTATGTATATAGGGATAAATTTCTCATTCATATATGAAAATGAAAAAAAAAAGAAATTGCACCCGTAATTAACCAAACTGTATGCATTTTATACTAAGTTATATTACATTTTACGATGTTCATTTTACACATTTTATGGGTGAGTTGTGAAGTTCAGTAGCTCCGACATTACGTGATGACCTGATATGATCCTCCCTAGAAAATGCAAGGGGACGGGATCCACTTACTAAAATTGATGATTAACGAAATGCAATGGGAAATGGGAAATTATATTGTACAGCCTCGTTTTACATATATTTTCCAATCGAAATGTTTACCTCCTGATTGCATAAATCATCTAGATAGCAAGTTTAGTGATATAAAACGAAGATATTTATTATTTAATTACACAGTTTTGGAGCAAAAAGGTGAACCTACCATCTCATTTTTTATCATCTCATTTTATATTCTTTATTTTTCATATTCTGTTATTTAAAAAGTGTCAGAATATGTGTACACATAATTATTGTAGAGAATGCAAATCATAATATTCTTATTCATAGATTTTATTACACTGTTTTACTTCGTCTTTTATAGAAACATAAATAATTCACAGTAAAAAGAATGGAATACAAAAAAGTAGACGTAGGTGGCGCAGTGTTCCCTTGTATAGCCGCAGAGAGTCCAAAGAGTAACGTGCATTTTTTCTTCTTTTTTCACCTTTCCTCAGTTTTGTTGTTGTTGTAAATATTTCCTTAATTATTCAGATCACTCAACTAATATTTATATGATTACTTGTTACAATCAACAAAAAGAGAACCACTTTTTCACTGCCCCGAATCTCTCTGTTTCCTAAACTATTCTATGGTGATTTTTTATACACCAACGATTATTAGTCTATTCTTAGTAATTAGTTCACCGAATCACTGATTTTCTAGTGCGTGAAAATTTTAATAGCAAAAATACAGACATCCAAATGCACTATAATAAATCAAGTAACGGTAGTTTAATTAGTGACAATTTTTGAGGCTTAGTGTGTACAGTGTACCCACATCAATCTTGAAATCAATTCCTACCGAGAACTAAATTATTATAACTTGGTCAGGTTTAGGTTTCCACCCAAGTAGTTAACATAACAAAATATGATCGATCCATTTTTAACATTAATGAGAAAGTATTCTAAACTCAAATCAGACAATATAATACATTTTAAAACTAGTACAATCTATAGTACTAAGTGCGTTTTTTCGGAATTGATTGAATCAGCCGGTAGTATTCATAAAAAAAATATTCTATAATAAACTTAAGTTTCACGAAGAGATTTACAATAAAAGAATCTTAAGAACACCAATATATCTCTGATTTTTTTTCCGAATTTCCTATTTCTAACTTGAAAATAAAGAATGTTAATTTTTTTATTCCTAGCAATGATATTATTTCCCTTATTTGGAATATATTTTTATATTTTCAGAAAAAATCTTTTAAATATATTTAAATTGTATAAAATGATTAAAATAAATAATTATAATTTTTTACATTATATGATTAATGTATACAAATTTGTGTCGTCATTTTAACATAAAACTGATTTAAATGATATTATAACTTGCTAAAGCTACCTAAAAGTAAGAGAGAACCCTTAGGTATCTAGGTGAGCAAATAATATTCTTTGAGACTAGACAAAACGTATAATTAAGCGGTAATAGCCATAATTAATACTACGAGAAACTAATACGTACAGTCACATGTGCAAAGTCCTTTTGTTTTATATAATTACGTGAAAATCAGTGTTAACCTCAACTAAAATTTGAGAAAAAAAAAAAGAAAACTTGAAAACAATTGAGATAATTACACTATTCCATGTTAAGATTAAATTAGCCACGTGACAAACTCTAGTCCATGAGATGAGAACAAGAAAACTTGGACCGTGGATCATCCCCCGTGGGTGTGAGACTCTGAGTCGATAGAGAGAGGGAGAGTATTTGTTTAACTATATTTACTTTCACTCGGACAGAACTAGAAGCGTTTTGTTCAGACAAAGCCGAAGTGAGAAGGGGAAAGAAAAGCTTTTCACTTTAGTTTTCACAGAATCTGCAAAAACCCAAATCAGAGAGAGACTTAAATTCTAGGGATGAGCAGAGCAGAGGAAAGAGAAAGCTAAAGAACCCGGCGGCGTGGCAGAAATTCATTGAGAAAAATAAAGATCATAATAAACAGAAAGCTTAAATTCTTCTTTCTTTCTTCTCTTTTTGTTTCTTCTTCTTACATTCTCTTACTTTTTTTTCCAAAAAATTAGGTTTAGATTCAAAGAGTGAGAAAAAAGCTGAACTTAAGTGAGTGGGAGAAGAAAATAGGAAAAGGATTTCATGGTAATTAGGGTTTTTGAATTATGGATATTGTTTGGTCAAAATTAGGGTTTGAAGTGTTAGGTCATATGAAATGGCTGGGATGTTCTCATTAGTAGGAAACAACAACAACAACAACAACAACAACAGAGACGAAGAAGAAAGAAACCAACAACAACAACAAAAGACAAATTGGGTTTGGTACAGATCAAACACAAACACCAATAATATCAACCAAAGCTCGAGCCTATGGCAGATTCCACTAGAGCAACAGATTCTCATGCCTCACCATCAACCACATCCACAACAACAAAGCATAGATCTTTATCCAGGTCATCAGATAGACGTCTCTGATTTAGCCACCTCATCAAGATCCATCACCATAACCTGTCGGGACTGTGGAAACCAAGCCAAGAAAGATTGCACTCACACTCGTTGCAGAACTTGCTGTAAGAGCCGCGGCTTTGATTGTTCTACTCACGTTAGGAGCACGTGGATCCCCGTTGCTAGACGCCGTGAGAGACAACAACAGCTTCATATGTCCACATCTGGAGGCGTCGGTGGTTCAAGTATCCCTAAACGTCATAGGGATACAACTCTTCCGGGAACATCCTCCTCTCGCTTACCATCCGACTCAGCAGGTTTTTTTTTAGTTTCAGTTTTGTTTTAATTATTCAGATGACTTAAAGATTCCAACCATATTTAATATGTTCTTAGAACTAAACTCGGATACATTAAAACACACCTTTTAATGTTCCATTTACTTATTCTTTTGTTAGTATGTTAAAAGTTATAACATTCTGATTTTATGTTTTTATCAACCATCTTTAAATTTGTAAATTCCTATGAGTGAGATTTTCAAAAGATTTGATATAAAACCATTATATGTTATGTTCAGTTATGAAAGTAGCCAGTCACATATAAATTAATTTGGAAAACACAAGCGTGACTAGGAAAAACAATAGGCGCAAGAATCTTAATGTATATATGAAACTTAATGTATGTATGATTTTAGGGTTAGAAATGGGGAAGGCGAGTTTTCCGCCCGAAGTGAGCTCGGATGCGCTTTTCCGGTGTGTAAAAATGAGCGGAGTAGACGACGGTGGAGATGGCCAATACGCTTATCAAACGACGGTGAACATAGGAGGTCATATGTTCAAAGGAATCCTATATGACCAAGGCCCTGAAAGCAGCTACATGAGTGGTGGCAGTGGCGGAAGCGATCATCATAGCTCTTCCGCAGGAGGTGGAAATACGTCTAATACTCCAGCAATAGCAGACGGTGGAGGAGGAGGAGGAGGAGGAGGAACGTCGGCGATGTTTGTAGATCCTAATTCTGCTAGTTACTATTCAAGTAACATGATGACTATGTTCGTGCCACCAGGTACACACTTCTATCAAAACCCACCAAGATCTTGATTAAATCAAGAACTCGAGTTTTTATATAATATATTGAATTTATATATGCAATGTGTGTTTTGAGTTTTTTTAATCAATCGTATGTTATAGATGGACGATATTGCAAATCGTATCAACATCTGCATGTTTGTTTGTCTTGTAATATGTGTTTAATTTTATGTTTATTGTACGGTATTGAATATTTATCAAATATATTTATGATTGGTTGTTTACATTAACATGTAAGTTTTTTTTGGTTCTCGATGTTGCCGGTTGCTTCTCCCATTGGGTAACCTCGATAAATTCTTATGTTATAATATTGGATAATTTATAATATTTTCATATGGTAGAGTGAAGTCTATCTAGATTTCAAGGTAAAGTAGTAAACTAACAAAAGTGAAATCAATAGTGACAACGACAGGAAAGCAAATGCGAGCAAAAAAAAATCAGCATATAATAAGTTACCATAACTGTACTGGCCAGTTTCATTATTTGTCGATTCTACACTCATAGAGTTCTAGTTCACAATGAACTGCCGTTTGAAAAGTTACATAAAGGGAACTTATTGTATAAAGATTGTTCTTGCATCACAGGCCTACAATTGGTATATAAAACCAAATAGTTTTAGAGCATATTACCTAGGATCTAATTAATTAGCTCCTAACTAATACAACCTTTTATAGAGTTAAACTAGTGTTTCTTACCTTAGGTTACACAAACCCACTAAATAACGTAGCGGATTGCATAACTAACAAAGTATGAAACATTAATCTTTTTTTTTTGTAACTATGAAACATTAATCTTTTTTTTTGTCACTAACGCCGATAATCTATTGCATTATACCAACGATTTTGTATATTACAGTACCAAAAAATTAGCTTCTTGTTATATTCCACTATATGCTTCTAAGATACATCGGCTGTAAGACATGCATCAATATCATGACATCATAACCAATGAGCTCGTTTAGTGATAGAAAATAAGCTAATAGTTACTTTTGTTAGAGCATAAAAGACCAATTCACAAAATCAGTATATAAAATATTATTTATTAAAATCTTGATAATCTAACTGCGCATATATTCCCCCGAAGTTAGGAAGCCATTACAAAACGTATAAATAACTAACCTAATCCTAATTTCCCGGGCAATTAGACAGGTGTGCAACTATGTTGATCAAAAATACAACAACATGAGACAAGAACAATTAGATCACCTGACGTTACGTAGTTTAGCCTCGGAAACGTACCTTGACTTGCAAGTTACCCGTCCTTCCTTAATTTTGAACTCTCAAAGAGTGAAGGACATAACTGGAAGAGATATGGTTTCTCGTTGGGCTTGAGTTCAAGAAGATACATATACAACCAAAGGCAGACAAAGAGAGAAAGAGAGAGAGAGAGGAGTAAAGATGAAACTAATAATAATGAGGGAGAGGTTGAAGAGATTGGATATAAAGAGGGGCAAGTAAGGACGACGTACCAACCAAAAGACAAGAAGCTAGCTAGGGCTTTTGGTAGAGGTTTACTTAGGGTGGGGGTGAAAGAAACTGCCTCAGTGATGCAGTGACCTATTATTGTGGTGTGCGCGCCCATACTTTTCATCAGCTTTTTTTTTTCCTTGGACAAGACACACATACACACCTCTACATACATCTATAAGACATCATCTATGTAAATTACTTTGTATGTGTATTTGTAAACAGGTGTACTGGTCCTTATAAAATTAGTTACAATATTGCTAGATGAATATTTATGAATTTTTAGGTATTATATTATTCATTCATTTCTAGTCCAATGGTTCATAAGTATCATTTCAGTGATTTCACGTACTTTAATTCACTACAAAATTCACTAAAGCCCATATTAATGTTTTACGGAATTCTAAACATTAGTACTGCGGTTGTCTTACAATTTGTACAATTTTTAAAGTTACTACTAATACAAATTTCTCGTTATAATTTACGTATTCAACCGCGGTTACTAAGAATTAATCATGTTATAGAAAATCAAAACTATATGTGAAAATTTCTTATATAGAAAATCTTTTCTTTTAATATATATATAGAAAATATAGCTTGAACAACATTTGGACTCAAAACTTATTAGGTGAAGATATGAAAATCAAACATAAGAGTGATACAAATAAATCACATAATTATTATTTGTGTGTTTTGTCTTCTCGCTCCCTGATTTTATTTTTTAAGACCAAGCATTAAGAGGACAAGCTTAAAGTAAGCTTCACGAAATGCGAGTCTAATAAAGGTGAGCTTAAAGTTGTTCCATGGAGGGTATCGAGGTTCAAGATCCATTGCTAAGCTTCCTTCCATTACTGCCTTCTCGTGACTGAAACATTCAAATGAGTATTTCCCGTGATACCTTCCCATTCCACTCTCTCCCACTCCTCCAAAGGGCAACGCATCACACATATACTGCAATTCCAATCACCACTTGAAGATATAAGAAAGTTCTTTATTGTGTGTGTTTATTTAATGACTAGGAGTTTTTTTTTGTATATGTCTTATCGGCTGATTTGATCAGTTCCGGCAAAAAAGTATTTAATATTTTTTCGAAAAACTACTTAACTCGAGTTTGAAATATTTTCCGACTTATATTAGAAGGTTAAGAGCCTCTAGACTAATTTCTTGAGGATTGATCTTGTGGGTGTGTGGAATAATTGGGATTTTGGGAATATGGAAAATATTATATATACCTGGATCATGACGTCGTTGAAGGTAACACTTCCGGAGGATGTTTCTGACAAGATTCTAGTTTTAAGTTTCTCGTCCTTGGTGAATGCATAGATGGCAAGTGGCTTTGGTTTTGACTTGATGAACCCTATGCTTTCTTGGATGTCACGTAACTTCATTACATCAAAAGAAATAAAGAAAAAATAAATCAGCAACGATTAGTCAGCTATTTACTCTACTGAATACTTTTAACTATGCTTACTGTGATGATCGGGAGAATTGGACCAAATATTTCTTCATTCATTATCTCAGAATCAAGAGGAGGATCCAACAAGATCGTTGGCTCAACATACCTGTCAAACAAACCTAGGTTAAAGCACTTGTAGAATAGATGCCGTGTGATACAAGAAATGTGATTAAATAAATAACTATACAGCTTCTCTTCATCCATGGAGCCTCCATAGACGATTGAAGCTTGAACACGAGGATCACTAAGAAGACGAGACAATCTCTGAAAGTGTTTCTTGGTGACAATCCTAGCTAGAGATCCTGATTCTTTAGGGTTTTCTCCAAAGAAAGATTTTATCACCGGCTTCAACATTTCAACCTAAAGAAAAAACACCAAACTCTTATAGATACTAAATGAAACATCGATTACATTTGTGTTTGTGTACACACATACCAGAGAAGACGCAAAACTCTGTTCAACAAGAACATAATCTACTGAGATACAAGCTTGTCCACTGCAAGAACCCCATTTTGCTCCAGTGATTCTCTTCACAACCGACTATATTTTATACTCATCACCGTTAATAAATATTCAGACACTTTCAAGATTACGTAATTAATAATGGGGTTAAGAAAAAAAAGAGAAAAACACATACCTTCATGTCCTTTGAAACAGAGTGGTGATCAATAATGGTGGGGCATTTACCACCAAGCTCTAATGTCACAGGAGTCAGATGATTTGCAGCTGCAGCCATTATAATCTTTCCAATTCTTGGACTCCCTACAAACAAGTAACAACAATTAGGCATATGAAGTCTCACATTGGTGATTAGAGAAATAATTATTAACTAATATATAAGGAGATATAACAAATTAATTTATAATCAATTAGTTTTAAGTTGAAAGCTCGTGATAAGTCTAAATTCAATAAAGCGAGTTAAGGAGTGTTGAGGGGTGAATTGAGTGATACCGGTGAAGAAGATCTTGTCCCATTGATGCTGCAAGAGGATAGTGGCGACATCAGGTCCTCCTTCGATAACTTTGATGGCTTTAGTGTCGAGATAAGAGGGGATCGTCTTGGCGAGGAAGGCAGATGTGTTAGGGCTTAATTCAGATGCCTTGAGCAGCACGGTATTTCCTGCTGATATTGCCCCAATCATTGGGTCCAAAGACAAAGCTGACCACATAAAATAAATAAGCAGAAAATTAACTCTTATAAGATTAAAGGAAAAAAGAAACTGATTCAAGATCCAAACTCTTACATATAGGAAAATTCCAGCTAGACAGAACAAGAACTGTTCCATAGGGTTCTGAGATCACTTTTCCTGTTGCTGGGTAGAACAACAGAGGAAGGTTGCTCTGATTTTTATCACCAAGAAAACATTTATCCAAACAAAAAAGTGATTAACCAATATTATTATCTCATACTCAACTTGTTAACATATGTGCATAGTGTATGGTTCTTACTTTTTTGGGAACAACCCATTTATCAAGACACTTCAAAGCAGTTTCAGCTGATCTCATGACAAAACCAAGCTCATCTCTAAAAGCTTCAGTTCTGTGTTTGCCCAAATCTTGAAACAGAACATCACACATCTTGTCTTCATTGTCTTTAACCATCTCGATTATAGCTTGGAGCTGTGTCTTCCTCCACTTAACACTCCTCGTCCTCCCACTCGCAAACGTATCCCTCATCTCTCTCAAGTTCTGATCCACAGTCTCCTTCATGGCTTCCATGGCTTTTCTCTCTATTCTGTTTAGAAGGAGAGTTTGGTTATTAAGAAGCTCTCTGCTTGTTTGTTTGCCTCTTTTGGAGCTACAGTGTTACGATTTCAAGATTCAACCACTTTGGTGGTGTTTAAAAGTGGAAAGAAAAAACTAGGTAAACATTAAATAGGTTCTGCTATCGTAGGTTTAATAATCGTTATCATGAAGTTAGATGTCCATGTCTTTGAATTAAATGTTACGGTATTGTTTCTCCAATGCTCACATGCTAGATATTTCTACAAACTATATATTATATGAAGTATATGAATCGGGGTGACATTAATTGGTGTGTCTATTTCTTACCTAACAAAGTCCAGAACGTTTGGTTCTGTTATGTGACAGAGGCCATCAAAATCCATAATAGTTGGGAACTTCAGTAAGTTTGCTTGCTTCAGTAGTACCACGTTAATTATTTAAGAGGTTGTATTAAGCGGTTGTCTAGTGAATTTTCGACCAATAGTAGATCTATGATTAATTCTTATGTAGTTAGTGTAGGTACTAGTTGGCAAAACAGTCATACAAATCTGAGACGATCCAGAAACTGAAAGTATTACTTTTTTTTTTTGGGCAATTTTTTTTTTGGGCAACTGAAAATATTACTATATGTTTATCTTTTTTTTTGTAATCTAAATATATTTACGGGAAAAAAATGATATTTTAAATATTACTATAATTGACGACAGATATTTCTGTTTACCTTTGCTTCAAGATTAGAATTTATCGATCAGGATTCCTATAAACTTGCTCATAATGAAAGTGCGTGGATGGTCGGTTTGTGGATGGCTAGTGATGTGAAGTCCGTGGATGGTTGCTCGTGGATGGCTTTCTAAAAAAGTTTGTAGTTTTTCGAAGTAAATTTGTAGTTTTTTTAAAAAAGGGGTAACACATGATGTAATAAGGTATTTTTTCTTTTGAATTAAATTTAACATTTAATTCAAAAAAAAAAAAAAAAAACTTGCTCATAATGAAAGTTCAAAAAAAGGAAAAACTTTTCCATTATGTAAAATATGTACAGACATAAAGTTGGTTCTTTGCCGACACACATGACAACCGCATTGAAGAACATTCATCCTACTTTCTACTGCTTTTAAGCGATCCTGCTCATTTGACTAACTAGGCTTGTATTTTAAGCGATCCGGCCCATTTGACTAACTAGGCTTGTATTTTAAGCGATCCGGCCCATTTGACTAACTAGGCTTGTATTTTATTTTTTTATTGGCAATAATTAGATCCGAGAAAAAGTGGAGCCCATTGGATTAAATAGGTCTGTATTGTATGGTATGTTTTTTATTGCGATGGGCAGATCCGAAAAAGATAGGAGCAGTCAAGAACGGGGGTGTTCCGAGAATCGAACTCGGGACCTCTCGCACCCGAAGCGAGAATCATACCACTAGACCAAACACCCGATTAATGGTGGTGCTGAGTACAGCTATTAGTCTGAGAAATTCAATACCAATCCAATGAAATAATTAGCACTTTTCTAGTATTATTTGATAGCCAAAGATTGACATAATAAAACGAAAATTAGTAAACACAAATAAACCTTATCATCTTAACTTTTGTCTATTTAGTGGTGACAAATCATGCATGGCTAAAAGACGTATCATCGCTCTTAGGGCATATCTTATTTGATACTGACTTACCATTAACTTCTTACCACAACCGGGATACCAACAACGACCACCGTTTTCGCATCCAAATTCAAAGCCCCATCCTCCTCCGTTCCCCTCACAAGAAGCAATGCCAAACAAGAAAAACACCAATATTAGGAAACTATAACTCTCTTATGTTCAAAAAAAAAAAAGAAGGAAACTATAACTCTCTTACTTTTTTCCAGAAACAGAAAGAGTATATAGGGTAAATCTACTTTCATATTTATGGATGCATTTGCACACACAAGTTATTTTTTAAAAAAGTTTACTTTCTAAAGATAACTGTTAATATGATTTTCGTTTTGTCCTTATTTTGATATTTATTAAAAAATATCTCCAATAACTGTATGTTATAAATTTGCTTCTGTATATACATATAGAAACTCATACATATGATCGTTGATGTTTTCAACTTAAAAATAGCATATATATGGACATGTGAAATGTGGAATGTCGTGAATATAAAATTCATTAGAGCTCGTGGATGCTTTTTTCTTAATTTGATATAAATTAGTATTGTTTTATTTGTGTTACAAAAAAGTGTTATTTTATGCGATTATTATATGTTTTTAATATTTATTAAATCAATGTCTAATAGCTATTTCAAAATAATAATTTAATATTTAATATGAAGTATATTTATTGTTCAAATCCGTCAACTATGTTAATCATTTTTATTATATATATATTGTTCTTGTTGGATTTGTATTCAGTTATTTGTTATACGAAAATACGCGCGCAATAACATATTTATAGATTATTTTTTTAATTCATAAACTATGTACAAGTAATTTTAGAGTTTTTAATTATTAGTTAGGATTGGACAAATAAACCGTAGTTAGGATTTGACAAATAAACCGAATTTGAGAATCTGAATTGAATTTGATTCGGTAAAAATGAATATGAATCTAGAATTGATTAAGATCCGAAACTAAAAATTATATCGGGTTCAAATGGTTCTTGGACATGTTATTAAATCTAAACCAAACCGATTAAATATGAATAGTATATGTACCAAACTTATAATATTCAAATGAGACTGATTTTTGTAAATCTGATTGGATCCGCGAAATCCAATTGAGACCCCGAATGCATATCTCTATTATTATTATTAGTAGTAAATATTGAAAAATATCTTTAAAAAATATATTTTTTGTTATAGTAAGTGGAGAAAATTTCAGAAATAGCATTTATTAAGTGTTAAAAGCATTTTATGTATGAGCTTAGTGTTTTCGTTTAAGTGGTAGCCGAAAACAAATGTTCACAAAAAATATGTAAAACATAATAAATTCTTAGTGGTATCTTTTGTTTGGTACATGTTTCGTATATGATATGTATATAGTAATTTATAGTGTTGATTTAAAATATGAAAACACAAACAACAACACTGTAATTTTATATAAGCCTCAGTTCAAAAAAAAAACACTGTAATTTTATACACTACTCCAGAAAAACAAAACGTATAAATATGGTTATTTGAGTAAAGTTTGGTTAAAGACATGGCTATAGTATAAAATTCATGGTTTTGTAGTCTATTATATAAATATTATGCTAACTGATTAAAATGTAGTTATTATGCTTTGTCGAGGGATATTGGAATTTATATTTGTCGAACGACATCTAACCGAGTTTCTCTTAATTATATAAGTCCAAATATGTTTGGTTCAGAGTAAGTTAATTAGGTAATGTTTTATGTTTGTTTAAATGATAAAAAATACTGTAAATGTTGAAATTTATGAGTATTTAAAAAATTAATGGCAGATATTATAATTCTTAGAGTGAAATATGAGTTAGTTTAAAAATGAACTTCAACTTTAATAAGATAGATGATATATAAGATATGAGTACTAATGAAAATGGCGGATTACACGTTACTTGTTGTTTTCTTTTTGGTTTAAATAGGTCCATATACTAGTTGGCATATGACAAATATAAAGTTGTATCAGCTGTGTCAGCCATTTTAAAACTCTGACAGAACATAATTGTCTATATATCTTAGGATTATAGCGCTCCTGGATAATCAGTTAATCTGAAGAACATTTTTTAAGTTAATCTGAAACCGTGGACAATTCATCTTTTTTTTTTTCAACTCCGTGGATAATTCATCCTTTAACTTTATTTGACTGTGCTTTTTTCCTTCTAGAAAAGTTGGTTAGTTTTGTGGAGTCATTAATTTTGGAAATAGTTTTCCATGTCAAAAAACCATTATAATCCATCACATAGCTACATTAATATATCCTTTTATTTGGAAGGATTTCAGATAATTTTGACTATTAAACTTGTATTTTAAAGTTTTAACTAAATATATTTTAAAGAAAATTGTAGAAATTTATATAAGGGTGAGCAACAAAATTTTCGTAGTCATTTTATTCAAATCTTTAGCTAATTAAAATCGTCTTTTGTGATCTTAACATAGTACAAGTAACAAATAACGAGGTTGAAATCGTTAACCATTAAATCTTAACTAACAAATTTCCTTAGAAAAATGAAGAAACTCTTATGTATGACGAATTTGACATTTTCACATATCAACATTCATAAAACGCTAATCAACGAGTTGATTGTGTTATGTTCAACCAAAACTGGAATAATTGTTTCCTTTGAGACTTCAACTAATTTTATTATATAATGAAGATGAAAAGGAAATATTTGTCCTTTTCGGATACCGGTTGGCTTCGGACGTCGGCCCCAAATTGATGCGCTCGAGATAAAAATAACCAATACGTGTTAGTTTAGGTAAAGGAGGTCCGGCTGGAGTGCCTACCCTGGGTTCAATTCACGTTGACTACTAGGAAATTTACATGTGGACTTGCTCTGGCGTCCAAGACCGAAGACCACTACCCTGCCATGACCCACCTTCGGGTGTGTGTCCGCGCCGCTAAAGGATTCGATCTCTAGTCTGGACCACTACGATGGAACCAGGACACCCGATTATCAAAAAAAAAAACGAGAATTTGGGAATCATGAGGAAATATCTCCTCTTTATTATTATAATAATAATATAGATTATTATTATTATTATTATTATTCTACAATATTGATAATATTAACTCCATCAAATTATAGTAAAACAAGAGAAATAAATAAAGTAAATATATTATAAAAACAAAAGAATATTTTTTTCTAAATTTAAGTGTGTTTTATATCTTTTATTTTCATTTTCAAACATATCTTAACCATTTATTGTATTTAACAAATAATTCGACAACATTTCTTATAGAACTACAAAACCGAAATATTTCTTTTCACTTCTAACTAATTCGTTAATTATTTCTATCATAAAATTTGATATTATTTATTTCATATTTAACCATATTAATTCGAGAGGTTTAACTAAATTCACTTGTGACAAAAAATCAAACATTTAAGAAATAATATTTCTATATGTTTACATAATTAGTTAAACATGAATATTTGGATACCTATTCAGGTACATATCTTTTTTCGGGTATTAATTTTTTGGATTTTAATATTATGTCTCATTTGGATATTATAAAATTCTGAATGGGAGACGAATCGGGTTTTTTAGGTTTTGATGAGTTCGGTTATGATGTATAGGAACCTAAAAATATCTAAATTATCAATGTGTTTGAAACATGTTAAACTATTTGTACCAAAATAGCTATATTATCCGATTCAGTCTGGATCTTTTGTACACAATCAGTTCCATTATGACATATCTAAAATATATAACACTAATTATAAAAATAAAAATCAATATTAAAGACATAAGAATAAATATTTTCGCGGATCAAACTCTAGTAAATATTAATTTGGATGATGAAAATGTAATTTAAATAGTAAAAAACTCTAAATATCACAAAATGAAGTGTATATTTTTTTCTTAAATGATTTAAAGCTATAAGCATATTTTATATATTTCTTTTGAATCATTTTATTGCTTCCTTCTAAATTGCATAATTTATCTTAAGGATTTCATTTCAAGTGAAATTTAGTTATTCACCATGCGGATTCCAACTAGTTATAGATGGCTGAATCATGCATAAGTTAAATTAAATTTTATTAATTGAAAATTGTTAGATTTATCTTTGATTGTTTTCAGTCAAGCTAATGATATTTTATTAGTTTAATTAATTTTTTAATTAAATTAATCAAGAAGGCTTTCACAAGATCAAATATATCTCCAACTTAGCTTAATTTAAGTATAAGTAACCAATAAACAAAATAAATCAGATAAACACTTCGTTGACCAAAATACAAGTAACGTTTTAGACAATATAAAATTGATAACTTCGTTGACCAAAATAAAATAGACAAACACTTACAAGTACTACCTACCAAACATTACATGTGCCTAATTAATATAATTACTAAAATAATTAATAATATAACAAGAGAGTTATAAGAAAACTTGCGTAACTTTTATAAGTGATTTAATCATTTAAATAGGTTATTACAAACAAATTGCTGAAAATATGTTTAAAAGTAAAAAAAAATGAACACAAGCTTTGTTGTTATAATAAGGGTGATCAATTCAGAAACTCAATTTAACCTGACTGAATTCAGTTCTTCAAGATATTCAAACTAATTTGAGTATCTATTTAAAAAGATAATTTAGATCTAGCAATGTTGTCAATTTAAATTTAATTATAATTATCTATCTTAATTTCAGATGACTACAAATTTTAAGTAAAACCCATATACATCAAAAGCACATAAACATAAATAAAAATTAATAAATTATATCTATGTATATTTATAATTTTATAAATAATTTTATTAACAATTTTAATTACTATAATTGATGCTAAAAATTATATATATATATATATATATATATATATATATATATAAAACTAATAACCAAATCCAGTCCTAAACTGAAACAACCAGAAACCTAAATTTAAACTAAAGTGAGTTCAAATTATTTTTAATTCAATAAAAACCTAATCAAATCAAAACCTAACACTTTTAAATTGTAACTGGATCAATTTGAATATCATAGCCTAATCTAGAGGTTGGTCATGATCTTAATTTATTGTTTAATTAAAAAGATGAAACATCTTGGTTGATATATTTCAGGCACTAGATAGTTTAAAAGACATGAAGTTGGTAAGAACAGACTATTGATAGATAAACTAATAATAAAGATGTCAAAACTGTTACGCTGATCTGATCCAGCTAACTAGGAACGGCAATATCCATAATCTTATAAAAGTTATATGTGGTCCATATCCATAATCTTCTAAAAGTTAAAAATGTGGTTAAATAATTTATTTTACGTTTTCTGCATAGAATAATTTATTTTTTATTTATCTAATAAAATTTAGCTGTATAATCATGCTGTAGAACCAAAAGAAAAACTGTGTTTGCTTGAAAATGCAATTTGAGACAGTTAGAAAGCGGTTGGACGCTAATCTCTTTGTCAGTTACCGATCAGACAGATGGATATAACAAATAGTTAAAATATAGCTTTAATAAATGTAATTAAAAGTTAGACACATTACGTAGAAAAGCATAAAACTGTATGGTATACTGTTTAGATTTTGAGCCTTATCAGTTAGTCTGTGTCCAAGATTTTGAGTTATTAAGTTACCAAAAGAAAAGAAAGATTTTGAACTAACCGTCCTTCTGTACTCACCGCTGGTGGTCTGTCTATATATATATCTAACATTTAGAGCTTTTATTTAAATTCTCTAAAATATAAACTTATTTTATATTTTAAGTTTCTTGAAAATTGGTTGACTAATAGTATTTGCTATATTATCTATAATGATATATCATGATATATATATATATATATATATATATATATATATATATATAGCTAATATAACATGATATCAAGCTAATTGTGACATGTAAAATTTTCCTTATAAAAAATATATTTTAGCAATGATCTAAAATATGGTAATAACCAATACTCATATATATCATTAAAGTAATTTCTGTATAAAAAATATTTTAGAAAAGATTTTAAATATAAGATATCAATATTGAGGTAAGATTAATATATCAAATTAATAAAAAAGTGATTTGTATATGTGTCATCACCATATTATTTTCAAAGAAATAGTATAGATTTTTAAAAATATCAAAAGCTAATCTTGGCATGTATAATCTTTGTAATAAAAATTTATACTTTAATAATTAATATCTCTTATATCACCATTAAAATATTTGTTTCTATATAAGTATTTATTTTTGTTCAAGACTTTTGAAATATACTAGTAACTACTAACTCTCATATCACTATTAAAGTAAAATACATATAGCATATTAATAAAAATAAACTGAATATTCTTATAAATATAACTATTTTTACATCAATTTATATATCATATTCTGAATATATATATATATATATATATATATATATATATATATATATATATATATATATATATATATATATATATATATCATCAAAATTAATTATAAATGTACATTAGCAAACATAAATGAAAGGAATATCAAATATTTTTTTTTTGATAGTTTACCAGTTTATTAGGTTAAATAACATACTCCCTGCGTTTCTTAATATATGATGTTTTAGTTTATTGTATAAATATTAATTTTTTTTTAAACTGCTTTTAAAGATATAATTTTAAAATTATTGAACTAATTATAAGAAAATACTGTAAAATTTTATTGGTTGAACAATTCCCAATAAAGTTAAAGTTAAAGTTAACTTTAAAACCTCAAAATATCTTATAATTTGAAACAAAATACATCTTCCAAAATATTATATAATTTGAAACGGAGGAAGAATTTAATTTTTACTAGTTTGACATATTTTAATCAAAACAAAGAAGAATTTTAAAATTATAATATATATATATATATATTAAATAATGATATATTTAAAACTAAGGAGTAAAATAAATACTTTAAATAATAATCATCATAAATAAATTTATTTATTTTATCAAAATAAACTGTAGGTGTACAGTTTACCGGTAAGAAGGGTAATTAACATATTGAGTTTTACCAATTTAACACATTTTAGTTAAAATAAATGCAATTTAAAACTATTAGAACTTATATCTATTTTAATAAAGGTATATTTTAAACTAAATAATAAGAGACATACTTAAAATATATAATAATCAAATATAACGTAAATATAAAATATTTTTATAAAATGTAATTTTAACTATATTGAAATTTTAACAAAATAAAACTAAAATAGTTAAATCAAAAGAAATGAACTATACAAAATACATTTATGGTTTTACTTTTTCAAACCAGTGAACTATACCAAATACATTTATGGTCATAATGTAAACTAAAATTTCATTTTAAAATAAAAAAATATTGTCTTTAAATTATTATTTCTGTGCATGGTATAGAAAATTCCTAGTGACATATATATAGATGATGATTGTTAGCTTAAATTTTCTTAAAACTTAATTGTTTGTTTACTAATTGATTATATCTAATTTAACACAACTATGTGTTAGAGAAAATAATGAATTAGATCATCAAATATTAGAGCAAAACAGTCCCTTATATTCATCTTCCAACAGTGTTCTTTAAAGTTCCACCAGTCCACTAATATAAAATACACTAGTAAAAACCAATAATAGTTCTCATATATGTAGTAGAACTTTTATAAATTAATAATGTTGGGACTTTTGAATCTTATAGATTAACAGAGATAGTAATTTACAACAGTTTCCTTATTTAGATTTTTTTTATTTAAGATATATTTATTCTAAAATAAGAAAAATATTTGATTTTTAGATTATAGACATTAATTATTATCTTTTTGAAATTTGACATATGTATTAATTTTATTATATTATTTGTTGTATATAATATATATTGCATATTTTTTAAATGTGATTTTAGATATAATATTACTAAGTCTCATTAAAATTTTCGTAAGTGTTATGTAAATATAAATATAATTTTATTCTGAACATAAAATATAATGATAGATTCTTATTTATATAAAATAACTATACATATAAATTATTAATTTATAATTTTAATAACTATACATATAATGATAGATTCTTATTCTAAAACATGTTATTATTTTATTTATTTTATTTATTTATATTAAATTTTGCACAGGTCCAAATTGAGACCAATGAAATTTATTAATTTAAAGATATTATTAATTTATCAAATATTAATTTATGGAGATTCTACTATATTTCCATATAAAAAATAAGGTGTTTACACACGTGAATTGAAAAAATTAAGTCCCACTAGATTAATAGAGATATGTCACTAAATGGGACCTCACTTTTATTATAAAACCCACCTCTCTAATCACATCCCAAAATGGCGAACTTTGCGTGATAGGCCTCTTACAAAGAAAAGTAAAATAAAAATTAATATGGAGTCTTCTGTATCACAAACACTAAGCCAACTATTAGATCCCACGACAGCTATTCTCATCGTCGTCTCACTTTTCATATTCATCGGCCTCATCACACGACGGCGAAGGTCTCCGTACCCACCGGGTCCACGTGGTTGGCCCATCATAGGCAATATGTTAATGATGGACCAACTTACCCACCGTGGTTTAGCCAACTTAGCCAAAAAATACGGTGGCTTGTGCCATCTCCGCATGGGCTTCCTCCACATGTACGCCGTCTCTTCACCTGACGTGGCTCGACAAGTCCTCCAAGTCCAAGACAGCATCTTCTCGAACCGGCCGGCAACGATAGCTATTAGCTATTTGACTTATGACCGAGCCGACATGGCTTTTGCTCACTACGGACCGTTTTGGAGACAGATGCGGAAAGTGTGTGTTATGAAAGTGTTTAGCCGTAAACGTGCCGAGTCATGGGCTTCTGTTCGAGATGAAGTTGACAAAATGATCCGGTCGGTATCTAGTAACGTTGGTAAGTAAGCTATGTGCGATTAAAATATGTAAAAATTAAAAAACAAAAAAAAAACATTTTCTCTCTTTTATATGTATTTTAATTGTCGAAAAACATTCTTACCCTGGGAGTTCTTAGATTTTGATTTTTTAATTATTATTTTTTTTTCTTTTTAAGATATTAAAATAAAAATAAAAAAGTAATCAATTGTGGATCACCACGTATTGTAAGAGCCCGCAAATAGTGTAAAGATTTATTAAGTAAGAATCATTATTTAGGAATTTTAAAGATTGAATCCTTAATTTTTGGTGGTTCTATTGATTATTTAATTATTTTTCCTGTAAAGATTCTCCCTTAAAGACTCTCATTTCGGATGCTCTAACCAAATATATTGTAGGTAAGCCTATCAACGTCGGGGAGCAAATTTTCGCGCTGACCCGAAACATAACTTACCGGGCAGCGTTTGGGTCAGCATGTGAAAAGGGACAAGACGAGTTCATAAGAATCTTGCAAGAGTTCTCTAAGCTTTTTGGAGCCTTTAACGTAGCGGATTTCATACCATATTTTGGGTGGATCGATCCACAAGGGATAAACAAGAGGCTCGTGAAGGCCCGTAATGATCTAGACGGATTTATTGATGATATCATCGATGAACATATGAAGAAGAAAGAGAATCAAAACACTGTTGATGATGGAGATGTTGTTGATACCGACATGGTTGATGATCTTCTTGCTTTTTACAGTGAAGAGGCGAAGTTAGTGAGCGAGACAACTGATCTTCAAAATTCCATCAAACTTACCCGTGACAATATCAAAGCAATCATCATGGTAATAGTCATGACTCTTAATGCGTTTTGCCATAAAACTTATCCATCAAACCACTTGTCTCTCTTTATGTATTTTTGTCTAAATCAGGAAGGTAACTTTCTGTTTCTACAAGCAGTCCATATGATATTAGAGATCTTGCGTAAGCATTAGGGGAAAATAACGTCATTTACTGATAGTAGAAAATAAAAATATAAAGTTTCAGAAAATACCTAAAATATAAGACTTATTTATATTTATATTTACATTTACATTTGAAACCTAACTTTTTTTTTTTTGCTTAAACAACAATAAAACATACTCCCTCTGTTTCATTATAAGTATCGTTTTAGGTTTATACACACAGATTAAGAAAATCATTAATTTTGCATACGTTCCATATAAAAACATAATTACCTATACACCTAACTATATATCAACCAATAGAAAAATAGACTGCAGAATAAAATTAATAAATTTTACATTCAAAATCGAAAACAACAATTTTTTCGTAACCAAAAAAATTCTCTAAACAACACTTAATATGAAACGGAGGGAGTCTTATATCTAAAACCTAATTTTTAATGATTTATTGTATTTAATAGGACGTCATGTTCGGAGGAACGGAAACGGTAGCGTCGGCGATAGAGTGGGCATTAACGGAGTTATTACGGAGCCCCGAGGATCTAAAACGGGTCCAACAAGAACTAGCCGAAGTTGTCGGAGTTGACCGACGTGTGGAAGAATCAGACATCGAGAAGTTGACTTTTCTGAAATGCACACTCAAAGAAACCCTAAGGCTACACCCACCGATCCCACTCCTCCTCCACGAAACCGCAGAGGACACTGAGATCGACGGTTACTTCGTACCCAAGAAATCACGCGTTATGATCAACGCGTTTGCGATTGGACGTGACCCTAAATCTTGGCCTGACGCCGAAACGTTTAGACCCTCGAGGTTTTTGGAACCTGGAGTAGCGGATTTTAAAGGAAGTAACTTCGAGTTTATACCATTCGGGTCGGGTCGTAGATCATGCCCGGGTATGCAACTTGGGTTATATGCGCTTGAGTTAGCCGTTGCTCATATATTACATTGCTTCACGTGGAAATTACCTGATGGGATGAAACCTAGCGAGCTTGACATGGACGATGTGTTTGGTCTCACGGCTCCTAAAGCTACACGTCTTTTCGCCGTGCCTACCACACGCCTGCTTTGTGATGTTTAAGTTATGGTTCGTAGCACGTGGAGGGTGTAACAAAAGGAGAGGGGGTTGGTCTCTGGTTGGGTGTGGAAAGCCAAAAGTAGCACTGAAAGATGTGTGGATGTTATTATATGTATGTATCAATTTATGTGTGTTTTGGATGAAAACATAAAATGGCTCTTTGTTTCGATTTTCCTTTTCTTTCACTACAAGAAAGCATTGCATACTCCGATGATGAGTACCGATAATTTATTTTGTCGGAAAATTTGTGACACAGTTGCATCAACGTTCCGAGAACATGCAGATTTCGTCGGAAGATTCTTGGAACTTTCCGATAAATCAAG
Source organism: Eruca vesicaria subsp. sativa (assembly GCA_932364175.1). Lineage (NCBI taxonomy): Eukaryota > Viridiplantae > Streptophyta > Magnoliopsida > Brassicales > Brassicaceae > Eruca > Eruca vesicaria. Next base: position 60,925 of record CAKOAT010667376.1, on the reverse strand, counting down.
TTTCTCGGTTATTTCCTGGAATGAATTGTCGGTATCTTGTCAAAAATAAAATTCTTTCTGATAAAACAGATTTTGTCGGTAACGTCTCGGTAAGGCCAAATTTATTCTCGGTAAAGCGTCAGAAAATCGTCCTAGTTCTCACGCTTAGACTGAATCCTTTCCGAGAAAATAACAACCAAGATATTAATCGGAAACTCATTAGTCTTCTCTCAGAGATTACAGACAATGGATGATTCCTGGAAATTTGTCGAAGTTTTGACAGAAAATCATCGGACAGTTTTGACAACGATGAAAATCATTTTAGCAAAACGGTTGTGTTTTGGCATAAAGACTTTTTATATCATAACTTATCTATAAATGAATGGCCAAGAATAATTAGATAATCTTTTACTTTTACACTTTTATTTTCTCTAAGTTTTTATCTATAAACGAAAGTCAAGAAAAAGAGTTACATAATTTGTCCATCTCTTTCCTTTGTTCTTTTATTTTTTCTCCGCTTCTTTTTTTTCTTTCTTCCAGCTCTGTCTCTTTAGATCTGTTTTCAGATCTTCTCCTCCCCACCACCGCTCCTTGTTCCGACTGCTCCTTGAACCGCCACCGCTCCGTAGACCGCTACTCTTCCTTACACCGAAATTCCTGTAACCCTTTGCATCCCCACCGGCCACCGCCACCGCCACCATAATTCTTTGCATCACCACTGCCGCAGAGCACCACCGCCGTAACTCTTTGCATCACCACCGCCGTAACTCTTTGCATCACCACCGCCGTAGAGCACTTACACCGTAACTCTTTGTATGACCACCGCTGTAGAGAACCGCCGCCGTAACTCTTTACATCACCACGCCACGACTTCAATTGCTGACTCACATCCACCAGCACCGGATTCACGGCCTCCATTGCACCGTACACCATCATCTCCATCGAATTCGTTGTTTTTTTTTTTGTCAACAATTCGTTGTTAATAATAGAATTAGTTCTTTTGTTTAGTTTTCTTTGTTTTAAATTATATATTTAATTTTCATGCAATAAATATTTGATGATTTTGAATATTAGTTTTACAAAATTTAATTTTTATTTTTTTTATTTAAATATATTCAGTTGTCAGAAATCTCTAGGAATTGATTTCTCAGAAAATTTATCGGTATGTTCCGAGATAAGTATTTCCGACAATAATTGTGATCGGAAATTACCGACAATCTTTCGATAAAGGGAGTTTCCGAGACCCAAACGCCGACAAAAACTTAGCTTGTCGAAATATAATCGGAAACACTCATTTCCGATAAATATCCGTTAAATACAGCCGTCGGGTATCACTACTCTTTCTTGTAGTGTTTTGTGGGGATTTATTCTTGAATGAACTGTAACTGGTAAAAAATAAAGAAAGAATATGACTTCAAAGAGTTTGGCAACCGGTAAAACCAAGTTGACAAAAAAAAAAAACCAAGTTGACAAAGAAAAAATAGGTTAAAGAAATTCTACACTCTGTGATTTAGTAGTTTCGTCTGAGGAGTTGCTTTGTAAATTCAGGCCATGGATCAACTCATCTCAAACATAAAACTATCTTTTCTTTTCAGATACATACTCCTTCTGTTTCACAAAAAAATATTATTTTGATACTTTTTTGTTAAACCAAAAATCTTACATTAGAATTTTAATGTAATTTATAATTATTTTAAGTTTGGTAGTAATTACGAAATTTATTAATCTTATAAATAATTTTATTTATCCCAAATATTATTAGTTAATTCATAAAATACAAATACATTGCAATCATTTTAAAAAGATTGTGTGAAAAAGGTCAAAGTGACATTCTTACAAAATGGATAGAAGTATTATAATTATTTTATTTGGTTAGTTAAAATAATGTCATATTTTGAATAATGTTAATAATTCAGTGAATCACGAGTACGCTGACCCTGCAAAATTATATGCGTGTTAAAAGCCCAAAGTCACCTTCTAATTATTAAATAATTCACTTTTAAAATATTTACACATACAATACTTATCTATAAGTATTATATAACAGCCATAATGTATCAAGTACAGTTATTTAATTTATCACTACATCTACTGACGAAAGCAAAATATTACAAATCACTTAAATACGTTCGATTTGTAGTAGATACACACGTAGCACATTCATAATCACATACGTATGTACCATACGTGGACTATCGAATATCACAAAGGTAATTGCATATATTATTCTCAGTACTGAATAGTCCCAAGCAAAATATATATATGACCAATACATAAAATTTCCACAATTAAAGCCTGTAACTAACAAGGGGTGTCTTGTCTCCTTGACACTTTTATGTGTGTGTTGGAAGCATAAGAAAATGACAATTTTGCAGACAAGCAATGTGTTGTGAAGAATTGAGCTGTCATCGCTAAAATTAGCTCTAAGCAAACGATTGTTAATGCTTAACCATCTTAAGTGACATCTTTGCAAAAGAGGTTGGTTCGAGTAGGGTTTGTATTTGTCTTCTAGAGAAGACAGCTTCTCGACCCATCAACTATTCAAGTCATACTGTTATAGCAATATACCAAAAAAACTGACATTTGCGCTTATTTTGGCTTTTAAAAATCAATTTTATACATATTTTTACTTTTTATTGTAGGGACAATTCAGTCAGCTGACGACCCCATTTCCTTTGATTGGTATGAATACTTAGATTGTTTTGAAATAAATGCAATTTGATGAATGGATTGGAATAGATCTATGAAAAAGTTGAGCCCATGCATGGTTATAATTGTAAACATTCTCTTGTGTTTTTATATAAATTATCATTGAGCGTTTCTGATCACTTGGATGGATCACAAGCGGTGAAGAATTTCAAAACATATTATTACTACATAATGGAATAATTTTTTGTTATTTTAGCATGGTAACCCGGTTCAAAAATAGTAATTAACTTTGTTCACAAAAAAAAAAAAGTAATTAACATGATCACCTCAAAAGAAAAAAAAGTCGTGAACTTCTTTCAGACATGAAGACGACAAACATCAGAATCCACATTTTCATTTTTCAGTTTTGACATTTTTTTAGTAGAAAAAGAAACAAGAATGGTAGCTAAGAAACACCAGCATGGTCGGAGAAACCAGTAATATGTGGTGGTGGATTCAGCACGACAACGACGTTGCGAAATAATAACAACGCATAAGTTGTCGTCTTTCGCCGTCGTTGACGAACGTTCAAACAAAGACGATGATTATTAACAAACAAAATAAAAGAAGGCCTTAATGTCCTCGAGTGTACTGTAATTCCGAACATGTGAACATGATACAAATAAATGCGAACATGATATAAATAAATGTGCAGGCAGAACGTCCTTTATTTCTAGTATTGTGGTATACGATTATGTTAGAATCTCACATCAATCGTTGTAACTTGTAAGACATGAGTAATTAATAAATGGAATATAAAAAAATATGAGGAGAGATCTAATGATTGTCAAATTTGTAGTCTGAATTGCTTACATAAAATCACTATACCTACGTTTTTGTCGATATACGATTTGCTAAGTTGTCCATATATATACGAGGAGTGACTTCCACCATATTGTTCACATAGTTACCTGTAATGTTGAGATCGAGAGGTGAATGTGTTATTAATGACTAGCTCTTACATTTTTTTTTCTACACTGATGATCATCAAACCTTCTTACACCAATCTGAAAATCATTGTTCATCTTTCAATTATTGTTTGATTGAAAGCGATCTGACACCCTTATTGAGAATAATTTGTTAAATATACACTTGAAAACGATTCTTTTTTCATCATCTACTGAATGAATTATGCATTTGCCATACTGTATAGAACGAGAGAAAGAGATGGCGTAATATACTTGAGAGGCTAAAGATTTTTAATTTCAACTTAGATTTTTCATTTTGTAATCATCCGCAAGATCACTTATCTGTTAAAAAGAGAAGAAGGTATTACCACCATTTTTCTATTTATGTACAAAAACATTGCGCCTTGCTTCCATCAACTCCAGAGGGTAAAACAAAGTTTATAGTATAATTTTGGCTCGAGCGGCATATTACAAAACGTTGAAAAAATTAAAACCGGAAAGTAAATAGTTGTCTGTCCACAGGACAGGTTTTTGTCACGGAAACGCAAAAACTAATAAATAAATTTAAAGCAAACTCAATGAGTTGTCAACGCTGAATTTATTACCATTAAATTGTGATGATGGGAAGTTGGAAACATATATATTTAGACATTTTTTCTAAAGAGAAATATTAGAAAATATTTTGTAGTAGTTTTCTATATATTTTTATTAGTTAATGATGATAAATTGTAGTTTTATTAAAGCTGAATATATGGAATTGCTAATAGTTTAATTTTTATTAAAATTGCTAATCATAATATATACTACTACTATATAACTAAAATTTTAGGTTGTTTTTAATATATGTGTAGAACTGAAAATATTATTAACTTAAAATAAAGGGAATAATATTTATAACATATTTCTTCCGTTTTATTTTAGTTGTTGGTGTAGAGTAAAATTTTTATTTTAAAATAAATATTATTTTATAATTTTAATATATGTTATTTTATTTTTTATTTGTAAATGTAGTTAGATTTATAAGGTAATAATATTTTTATTTAAAAAATATATAAAATTAAATATTTTTCTTAATCTATGTGTATGAACTTAAACTGAGAAATAAAATAAAACGAGCGAAGTATTAACCATATTCTAAACTTATACAACTTGCAACCAATAAATTAATATGGGCTCGGAAAAGAAAGGCTCGAAACCTTTTATCCATTTCCTTGTAATACAGTCGTCAGAGAATCGATCAACCTTTTGACCTTTTCATAATAACAGGAAACAAGAAAGTTCAATGAAGACATTCGATTATTCAGCACGAAGACGTTTCCTACAAATAAATTATAAAACAGAAGCTCTCGTCTTTCGCCGGCGTCGAAAAATGTTGAACATGTAAGGTTTGGTGAAATGTGATACGTATCTAATGTGGTTTACTCGTTTAGAAAGTGTCTCGAAACAGAGTATTAAGTGTCCATTTCGAGTCTCTCTAGGATTTGTTGAGTTCTCCATAGATATGAAGAGTGACATTCCACCATATCAGTTACATCCACCTGTAAAACCTTGCAATGAGAGTAGGATTAGTGACTGAAGCTTTACAAATACTGAGAACGATCTCACATCTTTTTTTTCTTTTTTTAAAAAACCATTACTAAGTTACACACTCTATCAACTAATTATAAGAATAATATTGAAAGAGATGGCTTACATTTTTCCATGCTAGGGATGCGAAATAGTTGGACTAATCCATGGGAGAATAAACTGTGGAAACATAACGTTAAGGATTGGAAAATACTACAAGTTAGGTAGACCATTAAATTGAATACTATAATGGAAGTGTTATGTAGTGAATGTACTTGGCTCGAAATGCAACCAATCGTTTGTTGCATATACACTTTGATGAATCTTCCAGGTACCATCTACCATATAGGACCGGCAATATAAAAAGAAACAAAGCTCATCTAAGATTATAAAAGAACAATATACATCTAGATTCAATTCAAATGGATGTGACTTATGTTTTGGAAGTAAGGTATATACTCATTTCCTTGCAGCAGTCATGAACTCTATTATACCTATTTCCTTGAAAGCAATTTTGTAGCACTTCAGTTAAAAGTCATCCAGCTTTATCCAGACGTATAGGAATAATTAAGACTGTAATTGACCGCTGGGACGGAACTAATAGTACATGCTGTGGTTGCGGATCTGAGAGATTAGGGTCTCGGCCCAAACCTCCTGGAAATTCAAAAAAAAAAAGACTGTAATAGCCACTGATCTACCTAGAATGCAAACAAACCGAGAGGAAGGTTTCAAAAGAATTGGTCATTAGTTGGAGATGCGATGGGTAAAAAGGGTACATCGTCTTGGTTCATGAATCATAGATTGACAATTTCGCTAGTAAAAAGTTACCTACAAGTTAAAAAAAAAACCAAAAGCTGTTACCTATCAATAGCAATACTCCATTTGCTATCAACAATACCAGCATCTGCTAATATTGTCGCTGTGCTTATTTAAATGAATAGGCCTGAACTTGGCAAACAGGTTTCAAGTTTGGCTCATCCATATTATTTCTGGCGCTAGGGTAGTTACGGGATATCCGGGTTTTTTTGAGGTATTCGTGATTTAATCTGTTTTATTTGAATAACAATTATCCGATCCGATTCGATTCGTAATCATCTGGATATCGGATTTTTTTTTAGATTTTTAACCGGATATCTGTTCGATCTGTAAAAAATAGAAATTTAAAAATATTGAGACTTTAACAATAAACTCAATATCTTCATAGGGATACATCCATAGAGTAAAGGAAACATTAATGAAAAAATACATAGCAATATTATTTTAATGCATAGTTGCATCCTGCAGTGATATATAATGATGGTCAAAGATGTTTGAAACCATTGTTGCCTTTGTTCCCATAAAGTATAGAGATTTCATAATGGTTACTCCACTGATTTAGGCAGTATACGAAGTTTTACTAATTTAATTGTTACAAAATTATAACATTGTCTACCTACCATGAAAGAGACTTTAGCATACATTAATACAAATGTAATAATTGGTTAGAAAATTTTAAACAACAACACAAAAGAGTATAAGTTTCGGTATATAAAGCTTTTAACAAAAAAAAATCAATATTTTTGTAGGGGTTAACCCATATAAGTTTTAGAAACATTCAAAACTATGATACTTGTTTAAATGTATAATTACACCGTGTACCATATATGGTGATGGTCAAAAAGTTTTGGAACATTTTTGCCTCTATTTCTCTAGATAACATAGATTTCATTTCGTTAGTCCAATAATTTAATCAAAACATAAAATTTTATTAAAGAAATAGTTAAAAAATAGAAGGATGCCCATGTACAATAAAAAAGAGTTTAGGATACATTAATACAAATGTAGAATGAGGTTAGGATTTTTTAAATAACACTAAAAGGTATAAACTTCACTATATTGAAAATTTACCTAAAAACTCAAATTATCCCATCGATTTTGAAAAAAAATTAAAAATATAAAAATATTGTTTTAATGAATATTTTCATCATGCAATGACATAGAATGATGGTCAACGATGTTTAGAACTTTTATTATCTCTGGTTCTCTAGAGAATATCCATTTAGAATGAAAATAATTTTAACATACATTAATAAAAATTTAGAATGTGATTAGGTAATTATTTATCAACAATGAAGAGCCTTATTTCTGAATATAACATTTATTGAAAAACTTGATTTTTTTCATAGGGCTTAGCCAACATATTTCAGGAAAAAAATAGAAAATATAAAAATTTTGTTTTAATGCATATTTCCATCAATCAATGACATAGTATCAAGGTTAAAGAGGTTTTATTCCTTATGTGTTCATGTTTCTTTAGATTTTTTGTAGGGGGTTTGTCCACTGATTAAGTGGTATATGAAGTTATAATAAATAACCTATTCGAAAATTAGAAATGATGTCCATGTACCAAGAAAATAATTTTAAGATACATTAATACAAATTTAGAATGTGACTAGGTAATTATTTATCAACAATGAAGAGTCTAAACTTCTGAATATAGCATTTATCGAAAAACTCGATTTTTCATAGCCCACATATTTCGGTAAAAATTAGAAAATATGAAAATTTTATTTTAATGCATATTTGCATCATTCAGTGACATAGTATGAAGGTTAAAGAGGTTTGAGACCTTAGGTGTTCATGTTTCTCCAGAAAATAGAGTTTTTGTAGGGGATTTGTCCACTGATTAAGTGGTATATGAAGTTATAATAAATAACCAATTCGAAAATTAGAAATGATGTCCATGTACCATGAAAATAATTTTAAGATACATTAATATAAATTTAGAATGTGATTAGGTAATTATTTATCAACAATGAAGAGCATTAACTTCTGAATATAGCATTTATCGAAAAACTCAAGTTTTTCTCGTAGGGGTTAGCCCACATATTTCAGGATAAATTAGAAAATATGAAAATTTTATTTTAATGCATATTTGCATCATTCAGTGACATAGTATGAAGGTTAAAGAGGTTTGAGACCTTAGGTGTTCATGTTTCATCAGAAACTAGAGTTTTTGTAAGGGGTTTATCCACTGATTAAATGATATATGAATTTTAAATAAATAAAGTTTTAGAAAACTAGAAATGATGTCCATGTACAATGAAAAAAACTTTAAAATACATATATAAAACTTAAAATGTGATTAGGTAATTATTTATTAACAGTGAAGAGCCTAAACTTCTGAGTATAGCATTTATCGAAAAAGTTGAGTTTTTCGTAGGGGTTAGCCCACATATTACAGAAAAACTTAAAAAATAGAAATTTTTTTTAATGAATATTTTCATAATTCAGTGACATAGTATGAAGGTTAAATAAGTTTGAGTCCTTAGGTGTTCATGTTTCTCCAGAAAATAGAGTTTTTGTAGAGGGTTTGTCCACTGATTAAGTGGTATATGAAGTTATAATAAATAACCTATTCGAAAAGTATAAATGATGTCCATGTACCATGAAATTAATTTTAAGATACATTAATACAAATTTAGAATTTGATTAGGTAATTATTTATCAATAATGAAGAGCCTAAACTTCTGAATATAGCATTTATCGAAAAACTCGATTTTTTCGTAGGGGTTAGCCCACATATTTCGGGAAAAATTAGAAAATATGAAAATTTTATTTTAATTCATATTTAAATCATTCAGTTGACATAGTATGAAGGTTAAAGAGGTTTGAGACCTTAGGTGTTCATGTTTCTTCAGAAACTAGAGTTTTTGTAAGGGGTTTATCCACTGATTAAATGGTATACGAATTTTAAATAAATAAAGTTTTAGAAAACTAGAAATGATGTCCATGTACAATGAAAAAAACTTTAAAATACATATATAAAACTTAGAATGTGATTAGGTAATTATTTATTAACAGTGAAGAGCCTAAACTTCTGAGTATAGCATTTATCGAAAAAGTTGAGTTTTACGTAGGTGTTAACCCACATATTTCAGGAAAAAATAGAAAATATGAAAGTTTTGTTTTAATGCATATTTGAATCATTCAATGACATAGTATCAAGGTTAAAGAGGTTTTATTCCTTATGTGTTGATATTTCTTTAGATTTTTTGTAGGGGGTTTGTCCACTGATTAAGTGGTATATGAAGTTATAATAAATAACCTATTCGAAAATTAGAAATGATGTCCATGTGCCCAGAAAATAATTTTAAGATACATTAATACAAATTTAGAATGTGATTAGGTAATTATTTATCAACAATGAAGAGCCTAAACTTCTGAATATAGCATTTATCGAAAAACTCGATTTTTTCATAGGGGTTAGCCCACATATTTCGGGAAAAATTAGAAAATATGAAAATTTTATTTTAATGCATATTTGCATCATTCAGTGACATAATATGAAGGTTAAAGAGGTTTGAGACCTTAGGGGTTCATGTTTTTTCAGAAACTAGAGTTTTTGTAAGGGGTTTATCCAATGATTAAATTGTATATGAATTTTAAATAAATAAAGTTTTAGGAAACTAGAAATGATGTCCATGTATAATGAAAAAAAATTTAACATACATATATAAAACTTAGAATGTGATTAGGTAATTATTTATTAACAGTGAAGAGCCTAAACTTTTGAGTATAGCATTTATCGAAAAAGTTGAGTTTTTCGTAGGGGTTAGCCCACATATTTCAGGAAAACATAAAAAATAAAAAAAATTTTAATGAATATTTTCATCATTCAGTGACATAGTATGAAGGTTAAATAGGTTTGAGTCCTTAGGTGTTCATGTTTCTCCAGAAATTAGAGTTTTGGTAAGGGGTTTTTCCACTCATTAAGTGGTATATGAATTTTAAATAAATAACCTGTTCGAAAATTAGAAATGATGTCCATGTACCATGAAAATAATTTCAACATAAATTAATACATATTTATAATGTGATTAGGTAGTTATTTATCAACAATAAAGACCCTAAACTTCTGAATATAGCATTTATCGAAAAACTCGGTTTATTCGTAGGGGTTAGCCACATATTTCGGGAAATAAATAGAAAATATGAAAATTTTGTTTTAATGCATATTAGCATCATTCAGTGACATAGTATGAAGGTTAAAGAGGTTTCAGACCTTAGGTGTTCATGTTTCTCCAGAAAATAGAATTTTTGTAGGGGATTTGTCCACTGATTAAGTGGTACATGAAGTTATAAAAAATAACCTATTCAAAAATTAGAAATGATGTCCATGTACCATGAAAACAGTTTTAAGATACATTAATACAAATTTAGAATGTGATTAGATAATTATTTATCAACAATGAAGAGCATAAACTTCTGAATATAGCATTTATCGAAAAACTTTATTTTTTCGTAGGTGTTAGCCCACATATTTCGGGAAAAATTAGAAAATATGAAAATTTTATTTTAAAGCATATTTGCATCATTCAGTGACATAGTATGAAGGTTAAAGAGGTTTGAGACCTTATGGGTTCATGTTTCTCCAGAAAATAGAGTTTTTGTAAGGGATTTGTCCACTGATTAAGTGGTATATGAAGTTATAATAAATAACCTATTCGAAAATTAGAAATGATGTCCATGTACCTTGAAAATAATTTTAAGATAAATTAATACAAATTTAGAATGTCATTAGGTAATTATTTATCAACAATGAAGACCATAAACTTCTGAATATAGCATTTATCGAAAAACTTGATTTTTTCGTAGGGGTTATCCCACATATTTTAGGAAAACATAAAAAATAGAAATTTTTTTTAATGAATATTTTCATCATTCAGTGACATAGTATGAAGGTTAAATAGGTTTGAGTTCTTAGGTGTTCATCTTTCTCCAGAAAATAGAGTTTTGGTAGGGGGTTTTTCCACTAATTAAGTGGTATATGACTTTTAAATAAATAACCTGTTCGAAAATTAGAAATGATGTCCATGTACCATGAAAATAATTTCAACACATTAATACATATTTATAATGTGATTAGGTAGTTTTTTATCAACAATAAAGACCCTAAACTTCTGAATATAGCATTTATCGAAAAACTCGGTTTATTCGTAGGGGTTAGCAACATATTTCGGGAAAAATTAAAAAATATGAAAAGTTTGTTTTAATGCATATTTGCATCATTCAGTGACATAGTATGAAGGTTAAAGAGGTTTGAGACCTTAGGTGTTCATGTTTCTCCAGAAAATAGAGTTTTTGTAGGGGATTTGTCCACTGATTAAGTGGTACATGAAGTTATAATAAATAACCTATTCGAAAATTAGAAATGATGTCCATGTACCATGAAAACAAATTTAAGATACATTAATACAAATTTAGAATGTGATTAGGTAATTATTTATCAACAATGAAGAGCATAAACGTCTGAATATAGCATTTATCGAAAAACTCGGTTTATTCGTAGGGGTTAGCCACATATTTCGGGAAAAAAATAAAAAATATGAAAATTTTGTTTTAATGCATATTAGCATCATTCAGTGACATAGTATGAAGGTTAAAGAGGTTTGAGACCTTAGGTGTTCATGTTTCTCCAGAAAATAGAGTTTTTGTAGGGGATTTGTC
>CAKOAT010667376.1:2158-33104 GCA_932364175.1 Eruca vesicaria subsp. sativa | reverse complement strand
AAAATAGAAATTTTTTTAATGAATATTTTCATCATTCAGTGACATAGTATGAAGGTTAAATGGGTTTGAGTCCTTATGTGTTCATGTTTCTCCAGAAAATAGAGTTTTGGTAAGGGGTTTTTCCACTGATTAAGTGGTATATGAATTTTAAATAAATAACCTGTTCGAAAATTAGAAATGATGTCCATGTACCATGAAAATAATTTCAACATACATTAATACATATTTATAATGTGATTAGGTAGTTATGTATGAACAATAAAGACCCTAAACTTTTGAATATAGCATTTATCGAAAAATCTCGGTTTATTCGTAGGGGTTAGCCACATATTTCGGGAAAAAATTAAAAATATGAAAAGTTTGTTTTAATGCATATATGCATCATTCAGTGACATATTATGAAGGTTAAAGAGGTTTGAGACCTTAGGTGTTCATGTTTCTCCAGAAAATAGAGTTTTTGTAGGGGATTTGTCCACTGATTAAGTGGTATATGCAGTTATAATAAATAACCTATTCGAAAATTAGAAATGATGTCCATGTACCATGAAAACAATTTTAAGATACATTAATACAAATTTAGAATGTGATTAGGTAATTATTTATCAACAATGAAGAGCATAAACTTCTGAATATAGCATTTATCGAAAAACTTGATTTTTTCGTAGGGAGTTAGCCCACATATTTCGAGAAAAATTAGAATATATGAAAATTTTATTTTAATGCATATTTGCATCATTCAGTGACATAGTATGAAGGTTAAAGAGGTTTGAGACCTTAGGGGTTCATGTTTCTCCAGAAAATAGAGTTTTTGTGAAGGATTTGTCCACTGGTTAAGTGGTATATGAAGTTATAATAAATAACCTATTCGAAAACTAGAAATGATGTCCATGTATCATACAAATAATTTTAAGATACATTAATACAAATTTAGAATGTCATTAGGTAATTATTTATCAACAATGAAGAGCATAAACTTATGAATATAGCATTTATCGAAAAACTTGATTTTTTCGTAGGGGTTAGCCCACATATTTCGGGAAAAATTAGAAAATATGAAAATTCTATTTTAACGCATATTTGCATCATTCAGTGACATAGTATGAAGGTTAAAGAGGTTTGAGACCTTAGGTGTTCATGTTTCTTCAGAAAATAGAGTTTTTGTTGGGGATTTGTCCACTGATTAAGTGGTATATGAAGTTATAATAAATAACCTATTCGAAAATTAGAATTGATGTCCATGTACCATGAAAATAATTTTAAGATACATTAATACAAATTTAGAATGTCATTAGGTAATTATTTATCAACAATGAAGAGCATAAACTTCTGAATATAGCATTTATCGAAAAACTTGATTTTTTCGTAGGGGTTAGTTAGCCCACATATTTCGGGAAAAATTAGAAAATATGAAAATTTTATTTTAATGCATATTTTCATTACTCAGTGACATAGTATGAAGGTTAAAGAGGTTTGAGACCTTAGGTGTTCATGTTTCTTCAGAAACTAGAGTTTTTGTAAGGGGTTTATCAACTGATTAAATGGTATATGAATTTTAAATAAATAAAGTTTTAGGAAACTAGAAATGATGTCCATGTACAATGAAAAAACTTTAACATACATATATAAAACTTAGAATGTGATTAGGTAATTATTTATTAACAGTGAAGAGCCTAAACTTTTGAGTATAGCATTTATCGAAAAAGTTGAAGGGGTTAGCCCACATATTTCAGGAAAACATAAAAAATAGAAATTTTTTTTAATGAATATTTTCATCATTCGGTGACATAGTATGAAGGTTAAATAGGTTTGAGTCCTTAGGTGTTCATGTTTCTCCAGAAAATAGAGTTTTGGTAAGGGGTTTTTCCACTGATTAAGTGGTATATGAATTTTAAATAAATAACCTGTTCCAAAATTAGAGATGATGTACCATGAAAATAATTTCAACATACATTAATACATATTTATAATGTGATTAGGTAGTTATTTATCAACAATAAAGACCCTAAACTTCTGAATATAGCATTTATTGAAAAACTCGGTTTATTCGTAGGGGTTAGCCACATATTTCGGGGAAAAATAGAAAATATGAAAATTTTGTTTTAATGCATATTTGCATCATTCAGTGACATAGTATGAAGGTTAAAGAGGTTTGACACCTTAGGTGTTCATGTTTCTCCAGAAAATAGAGTTTTTGTAGGGGATTTGTCCACTGATTAAGTGGTACATGAAGTTATAATAAATAACCTATTCAAAAATTAGAAATGATGTCCATGTACCATGAAAACAATTTTAAGATACATTAATACAAATTTAGAATGTGATTAGGTAATTATTTATCAACAATGAAGAGCATAAACTTCTGAATATAGCATTTATCAAAAAACTTGATTTTTTCGTAGGGGTTAGCCCACATATTTCGGGAAAAATTAGAAAATATAAAAATTTTATTTTAATGCATATTTGCATCATTCAGTTACATAGTATGAAGGTTAAAATAGGTTTGAGACCTTAGGGGTGCATGTTTCTCCAGTAAATAGAGTTTTTGTAGGGGATTTGTCCACTGGTTAAGTGGTATATGAAGTTATAATAAATAACATATTCGAAAAATTAGAAATGATGTCCATGTACCCTGAAAATAATTTTAAGATAAACTAATACAAATTTATAATGTGATTAGGTAATTATTTATCAACAATGAAGAGCATAAACTTCAGAATGGTATATCCACTCATTAAATATTATTTGAATTTTAAATAAATAAAGTTTTAGAAAATTAGAAATGATGTCTACGTACAATGAAGAAAACTTTAACAGACATATATACAAAGTTAGAATGTGATTAGGTAATTATTTATTAACTTAGAATGTGATTAGGTAATTATTTATTAACAGTGAAAAGCCTAAACTTCTAAGTATAGCATTTATCGAAAAACTTGAGTTTTTCGTAGGGGTTAGCCCACATATTTAAGGAAAAATTAAAAAATAGTAAAAATTTTGTTTTAATGAATATTTTCATTATTCATTGACATAGTATGAAGGTTAAAGAGGTTTGAGACCTTAGGTGTTCATGTTTCTTCAGAAACTAGAGTTTTTGTAAGGGGTTGATCCACTGATTAAATGGTATATGAATTTTAAATAAATAAAGTTTTAGAAAATTAGAAGTTATGTCCATGTACAATGAAAAAAACTTTAACATACATATATACAAACTTAGAATGTGATTAAGTAATTATATATTAACAGTGAAGAGCCTAAACTTCTGAGTATAGCATTTATCGAAAAACTTGAATTTTTCGTAGGGGTTGGCCCACCTATTTCGGAAAAAATTAAAAAATAGAAAAAATTTGTTTTAATGAATATTTTCATCATTCAGTGACATAGTATGAAGGTTAAAGAGGTTTGAGTCTTTAGGTGTTCATGTTTCTCCAGAAAATAGAGTTTTGCTGGGGGTTTGTCCACTAATTAAGTGGTATATGTTTTATAATGATGGTTAAATAGGTTTGAAATCTTTGTTGTCTCTGCTACTCTAGAGAATAGAGATTTCATAGTGGTTACTCCATTGATTTGAGCAGTATATGAAATTTTACTAACTTAATTGTTAAAAAATTATAATGATATCCACCTACCATGAAAGAGAGTTAAAAAACATTAACAAAAATGTAGAAAGTGGTTAAATCTTTTAAACAACACAAAAGAGTATAAGCTTATATAGAGCATTCATGTAAAATACTCAATACTTTCGTATGGGGTTAACCCATAGATTTTGAGAAAAATATGATAATCTTATTTAAATGCATAGTTACATCGTGTACTGACGTATGATTTTTTCAAAAAGGTTTAGAACATTTTTTTCCTTTGTTTTTTTTTTTGAGAATAGAGATTTCATTGTCATTATTCTACTGATTTTGGCAGTATATGAAATTTTATTGAAGCAATTGTTAGACAATTACAAGGATGACCATTTACAATGTAATAGAGTTTAGGATATATTAATATAAATGTAGAATGAAGTCAGAAATTTTTTAATAACACTAAAACGTATAAATTTCAATATATTGGGAATTTTCTTAAAAGCTCAATATTTCGTAGTGGTTAAGCCCACAGTTTTCGTAAAAAAAAATTAAAAATGTCAATATTGTTTTAATGAATAGTTGCATCATGAAATGATATATAATGACGGTAAAAGATATGTAGAACCTTTATTGTCTTTGTTTCTCTAAAGAATATAGATTTCAATGTGGTTAGTTCACTGCTTTAGGCGGTATACGAAGTTTTATTAAACTAATTGTTAGAAAATTAGAATAGATTCTCTTGTATCATGAAATAAAGTTTAGCATAAATTAATATAAATAAATATATGATATAGTTATGAATTTTCATACAGAACTTAAGATTATAAACTTCAATATATAGAGAATTTAACAAAAAAACTCAATTCTTTCTTAGGGAGAAAACTTTCAAAACATGAAAATATTATTTTAATGAACAGTTGCATCCTGCACTAATATATAATGATAGTCAAAGAGGTTTGAAACCATTGTTGTCTCTGTTTCTCTAGAGAATAAAAATTTCATAGTGTATTCTTTGTTGATTTATGCAGTATATAAAGTCTTACTAACTTAATTGTTAAACAAAATTAGAATGATGACCATATATTATGAAAGAGAGTTTAGCATACAATAATAGAAATGTATAAAGTGATTAGAAATTTTTAAACAACACAAACGAGTATAAGTTTTAGGATATAGAGCATTTAACGAAAAAACTCAATATTTTTGTAGGGGGTAACCCAAAGATATTAGAAGAAATTCAAAAATATGATAATCTTGTTTAGATGCATAGTTGCATCGTGTGCTAACATATGATGATAGTCAAAAAGTTTTGGAACTTTTTTGTCTATGTTTCTCTAGAGAACAGAGATTTCATAGTCGTTAGTAGGCCTGGGCGTAAACAACTATAACCGAAGTCCATACCTTTACCCGAACCGAAGTAACGGGTTCGGATCGGTATCGGATCCATGTTAAATACCGAATGGGTCTTAACATCTTGACTTTCGGATAACCGATCGGTTCGGTTGTAAACCGAGTCCGAACCAAGCACCCGAGGTAAACCGATCTTATATACTGTAATTTATGTTATATGCTGTTACATTTAAATATTTTCCATGTATTATCTTCTCTCACATGTTCTAGCCTTCTCGTTTCCTTTCGGCGACCAATCTTAATCCCAAAAGAACAAAGCTTTTTGATTCAATACTATAAACCATAAATCTCTCTGTTTCTCTGTCTCATGCTTTATCTGCAATTAGAAGAATCAAAATCAATCACAGGTTCATTAGTTTTCTTTCTTCTTCTTAGGTTTTTCTGGAAATTTTCAATTGATTCCAAATCAATGGAAAAATCTTTGCATGCCTTTTGATTCGTTTTTTTCATTAATTCATCTTCTATATGCATGTTTTAATTTTACTTTTCATTGTTTTCTGTAATATATTTTTAATTTATTGTTCTTATTATTGTGCTTTTATGTTTACAGATGGATTTGACATCATCTTTTGATTGAGAAACCATAACAAAGAAGATGTATCTGAAGCTGTGAAAGATCGTTTGTATTTTGATAGTGGGGAGATGCAAAATCCCACAATAAGACTGAGCATTTTGATTTGCTTATGGTTTGATTCGTGTTGTTTAATATTCTAGCACTATTAACTTTCGATTTCAATATCTTTCTAAGTTTTAGACTCAAGTTTGTTCTCTTTTGGTGTGTCAATGAATGGGTAGTTCAGGTTTCTTCGGGATTTTTTGGTTATTTTGGTTACAAAACCCGAAACCGAACCGGGTCCATTTCAGTTTCGGGTTTAAGCGGATCTTCTTAGCTTTACCCGAACCGATCCGAACCCGGTTGGTTCCGAACCGATACCATACCGAAATTTTGAAAAAACCGAATGGTACTTGTACACTAAGATCCGAAAATCCGAACATCCGATTTAACCGAACCGAAACCGATCGGTGGACCGAACGCCCAGGCCTAGTCGTTAGTCCATTGATTTAGTTAGTATACAAAATTTTATTACAGAAATTTTTTAAAAAAATAGAAGGATCTCCACGTATAGTGAAAGATAATTTAAAATACATTTATATAAATGTATAATGAGATAAGACATTCTTCCATAACACTAAAAAGGATACACTTTGTTATATAGACATTACCTAAAAACTCAGTATTTTTGTTGTGGTCTTTTGTTAACCCGCATATTTTCAAAAAATAAAATCCACAAATATAATAATATTATTTTAATGAATATATTCATCATGTAATGACATATAATGATGGTTAAAGATGTTTGGAATATTTACTGTCTCTCTTTCTCTAGAGAATATAGTTTTCATAGTGGTTAGTTCATTGATTTAGGATGTATATAAAGTTTTATTAAATTAATTGTTAGTAAATTAGAATCGATGTCCTTGTGCTATGAAAAAGTGTAGCATATGTTACTATAAATGTATGATTTGGTTATAAAATTTTATATAACACTTAAGAATATACACACCAATATATAGAGAATTTAACGAAAAAACTCAATATTTACATAAAGGTACATCCAGAGAATTTTAGAAAAAAAAAAAAAAACATTACAATATTATTTTAATGCATAATTGCGTCATGTGCTGATATATAATGATTGTCAAAGAGGTTTGAAACATTTTTTGTCTCCGTTTTTCTAGAGAATATAGGTTTCATTGTGGCTACTCCATTGATTTAGACATTATATAATTTTTATTAACTTAATTAATAAAAAATTAGAACGATGTCCACCTAACTTGAAAGAGAGTTTAGCATACATTAATACAAATGTATAAAGTGGTTATATAAATTTTTAAACAAAACAAAAGAGTATTAGCATCATTATATAGAGCATTTAATGAAAAACTCAATATTTTCGTAGAGGTTACCCATAGAGCTTGAGAAAAATTCAATAATATGATAATCTTGTTTAAATGAATAGTTGCATTATGTACTGATGTATGATGTTGGTCAAAAAGGTTTGGAAATTTTTTTGCCTTTGTTTCCCTAGAGAACAGAGATTTCTTAGGCGTCCACTGATTTAGGCAGTACATGAAATTTTATTAACGAAATTGTTACAAAATTAAAAGAATGCCCATGTACAATGAAAGAGAGTTTAGGATACACTAATATAAATGTAGAAAGATGTCAGTAGTTTCCAAATAACACTAAAAAGTATAAACTAATATATTGGAAAATTTCCAAAAAAAATCAATATTTTTGTAGTAATTAACCTATTGATTTTGCATAGTGGTTACTCCATTGGTTATGGCAGTATATATATAGAGTTTTACTAACTTTATTGTTAAAAAATTAGAACGATTCTCACCTAACATGAAAGAGAGTTTAGCATACATTAATACAAATGTAGAAAGTGGTTAGAAACTTTTAAACAACACAAAAGAGTATAAGATTCAGTATATAAAGCATTTAATGAAAAACTCACTATTTTCGTATGAGGTAGCCCATATATTTTGAGAAAATTCAAAAGTGTGATAATCTTATTTAAATGCATAGTTGGATTTTGTACTCACGTATGATGATTATCAAAAGAGTGTGAAACATTTTTTCCTATGTTTCTCTAAAGAACAGAGATTTTATAGTGTCCACTAATTTATGCAGTATATGAAATTTAATTAAAGCAATTGTAAGAAAATTAGAAAGATGTCCATGTACATAATGAAAGAGAGTTTAGGATACGTTAATATTAATGTAGAATGAGGTCAGGAATTTTTAAAATAACACTAAAAAGTATAAACTTCAATATATTGAAAATTTACCTAAAAACTGAATATTTTCGTAGTGATTAACCCACATATATTGAACAAATTCAAAAATATGATACTATTATTTTAATGAATAGTTGTATCATACAGTGACATATAATGATGGTCAAAGATATTTGCAACCATGATTAACCCAGGGTTCTTAGATGGGGTTCTTAGCGGAAGTGAAGAAATTGTTTCTTAATTTTTAACTAAAAAACTATGAACCGGTTCTCAAAATCTTTATTTAAAAACCGGTTCTTCAATTTTTGTAATTAAAAGTTAAGAAACAGTTTTTAAACTTCTGCTAAGAATCCCACCCTAAAAAACCGAGTTAATCATGCTCTAAGAAGACTCCCTTCGGCACATCGTATAATAGAAGACGCAGAACGCAGTAGCCGCCGTATAGCTCGATTCGGCCCAAATAGCATCCCACCCGTTTCAACTAATGGGCCTTATTTTTAATTTGTGCCAACAAATTTAAGCCTGAGGGCATCGGATATTCGGTTTCGGGTACAACCATTCAGTTTTAGGTATATCAAATAAATCATTCATATACTCAATATGTTTGAGATTTATTTTGGTTTCGGTTCGATTCCGGTTCAGTTTCAGGTACCCGTTTAATATATGAATTAAATATATATATATATATATATATATATATATATATATATATATTTAGTCAACGTGTTAATTTAAATGATCTAGTGTTTACACACTTGCATATTCTTCAAACCAACAAGAATTCGAGTCAATAAAATGTTAAATATATAAATGTTTAGTATATTTTA
The DNA here is from genome assembly GCA_932364175.1 of Eruca vesicaria subsp. sativa. Taxonomy (NCBI): domain Eukaryota; kingdom Viridiplantae; phylum Streptophyta; class Magnoliopsida; order Brassicales; family Brassicaceae; genus Eruca; species Eruca vesicaria. The sequence goes on along the minus strand of CAKOAT010667376.1, from coordinate 24,487 downwards.
ATATATATATATATATATATACCATATATATCTGTAATGTAAGAGAATAGATAAAAGATAACATGGTCTGGTGATAACAATGTTCTTACTTTTCCTTAATTTCTTAGATATTCGGGAATTCGTTCAGTTCTCGATTCGGTTATTTCGGACAGAGAAATAACAGAAACCATTCGAGTATGTGTGAATTCTAGTCCGTTTTCGATTTCGTTCAGTTCCTATTCGGTTTTTCTGTTTCAGTTTTTTGCCCAGAGCTACCTGAACCAATGATAACTTGGTTATTCACTTGTTTAGTTGGCACCAAGTTAGCATAAGTGTCTGAAGACGCTCTGTCACAAAGAACTAATACATTCGTGAGGGTGAAAGATAAGCCAAACATACTCTATCGACTCACACAACCTCGGAAGTCCTTAAAAAAAAAAAAAATGGCAAAAACACTCCGTTGCCGGAACTCGAACCCGGGTCTCTCAGGTGAGAGCCGAGTATCCTAACCAGCTAGACTACAACGGATTTGTGAATATTCTATAACCATAACATATCTAACTACTTTAGTAAAGCAAAGCACTTATTTGCTATACTCTAGTCGTCAATCATCTTTGGAACCTCTCTTTCATGTAGCTACTGCAAATGTTTCATACATAAAAAGTTGGAAACGTACATAGGAGGAGGAGGTTAAAGTTACATAGATTACAAGTTTGGAACATCCGTATGATGTTTTATTTGAACATAAACATGAGCGTTAATGACTCTGCATGTGAATTACCACTCTACATGGAACTCCTAAGCACTCCACGACACTCAGATAACCACAAGTCCATGTGTTCTATTATATGTTGCCTCACTTTATTCACCGCATCTGGTGAACTACAATTCTTGGAATCACCTGAAAATAAGGAAAAAAAAATACAAAAAGTTGTTTTACTACTTGTCTTTACAATTCAGGCAGATAATAATATATATATATATACCTTCAATGATCATTGGAGACTGTGGGCATCCTCTAAGGTCACTTCCATGGCCACAATTGTGACAAGTCACAATGTAAGAAGGTACTATATAGTCAAACATTAACTTGTTAATGTTTTACAGAGAATCTTTGTCTGAATGCTACTAAATAGAGGCTTACACTCAGGAGATGAGGTCTGTTTAGATGCATGACGCCATGGATCTTGTGACCCATTAGTGAATATGATTTTAGTAGCTGCAATCTTATCACCTCCATAGTACAGGTTCGTTGCATCAACTTCAGGGTAAACACCTTTCCCAAACAGACTATGACATAGATCCAAATGATACCTATGTCAAGTTTAAGAAAACAACACACATGTAAGCATATGATTGTAAAATGAAATAAAATCATGAAGTTAATGAAAGAATGTTTTACTTTGTATTGATTTGGTGAGAACGGATACTATCATTTGCAGGAGCCACCTGAAAATAGGCCACTTCAGTGCAAGTTTGGAACCACCAAAGCCTATCTGCACTCTCTGGGGTGATCGCAGTGTCTAGCAGATGTTTCCTGCTATATGTTTTAGCGCTTAACCCGAAAACTTCCACACAATACTCTTTAACATACTTAGCATATGCTTCCTGCACTTACACACACCAAAAGCAAAATCTATTATAGTTTGCACAATGAGTTCTTATGATCAGTGATGATTTATTGTTACCACTAAATCACTGCCGTTTTTTTTAGCTTCAACGAGAGGGACACATAGCTTATCTGGATTTCCATATTGGACCTGCCAAAATCTTGTAGATAAAATATCTAAAACTAGAAAGAAAAATGAGATTCATGTAAGTATCTATTCCCTTACTGCAATAACTTGTGCATCCGCTATTAAGTATAAGAAATCAGCATCAACATCAAGCTGCAGAGATCAGAAACTATATTAGATTTTACTTCCATAATGATTTGGATTCAGAGAAGAGAAACAGCTAGACCTCGGTGGCATTGAAGAGAGCTTTTATAGCTTTGTTATTCACTTTAAGTCCTAGCTCCACGAGTTTATTAATCTCTTGTAATACAGGTTTGCATTCCGGTCCAACGGACTCACCAATCTGCTCAATAACACACACAACAAAATCTTGTTATATTAGTAAACAAAACTCTTTATATGAAGGTATTACCTGTTGGTCATATTCGTAGTATTCGTAGACAGCACGAACAACTGCGGAGCTAGCGAGGCTTCCACATGTTAGGTGAGGGAACTTGAGGCGGAACCAAGCACTCAAAGCTCCAGAGTAAGATGCACCGAAGAAGAACCAAGGGTTATCAACTTTGCCACTTCTGTTTAGCTTAACATTCAGAGAGTCCTGCATCCACACACAAAAAAAATCTCATATAGTACATGATCACTAAACTAGTGTTTTTACTCTAAACGAAGTCCCGGTTGACCGAAAAAAAAACTAAATCAGATCCGAACCGTTATTAAAAAAATATCCGAACGGGACTTGAGAGCTATGTACTTTCGAGTTTGGGTACAATCTGAGCCAAACCGAAATCCGAAGTAGGATCCCAAATTATCCAAAATTAGTTAGTTTGTTAATATTTTTATATATGTTAAGGTAGTTCAGAAATTTTATAGCATTTTGAGTATTTCTTAATTAGTTTAAGTAGTTTAACAAGTTTTAATTAGATTTTCAAATAATTAAAATATTTTGAGTATTTTTGGTCAATTTTTTTAGTTAAAAAAAAAGATTTATGGGATATTTCTTATAATCCGATTCGAACCAAACCCGAAAGGAACCGAACCCGAAAGTTAGTAAAACCCGAATGGGACTTATGAGCATAGTACCAAAAATCCGAACCAAATCAAAAACACCAAACACCCAAAGCCTACACTGAACACTATAAACGCAGCTTCTAAATCATTACCAAAAAACAGCAAAGAAGACTTGCCTGGTAATATTCACGGAAACCAGCTAAATCAGAAAGAGCCTGCTTAGAAGAAAGATACTTAAGATTCTCAGTAGCTAAAGAGTTAAAAGGAGAGCTCTCTCCATAGTAACGATGCTCAAGTGAAACAACACCTGCTTCAAACTTCTTAGCCAACACCTAAAAAAAAAACAATGTTTATCACAAAAAAAAAATCAGAAACTTATCTTTCTTTAAATCCAAATCAAATTAGTAAGAGAATCTTACACTTATATAATCATTTGGGATTCCATTACAAGGACCTTCACCACAAATCATCAGAAAGATAGGTCCATCTGGAACTCGTAAATGGTCTAGATATTCATAGTATCTTTGTCCGAATTTGCGATGGTCCTCAGGACACAAAAAAAAACAGAGAATTTAAAAAGTTTCCATCTTTTGATCAAATTGAGTAAGAAATGGAATCAAGATTACATAGGGGGAGAAGTGGTCGAGGGTTTGATTGAACCAAAGCTCATCTCTCGTCAAGTACTTGCTGTTTACAGACAAACCGTGAGATATCCTACGAGGTTGTAGTAATCCATGGGACAAGCTCGTGTACGATAAAAGCACTGTGAAGATCGTGAGTAAAGCAAAACAGATCGCCGTCGACATTTCTCGCCGTGAAGCTCGATAAGTTTTAAAGCAAACGGACAACAACTAAAACAATGATTATAAACAGACTTGAAACTGATGAGTTTTGGTCGGAAAGTCAAATATTCTCAAAACAGACCCATCTATGATTCTTAACGGGCCTAATAATGGGCCACATTTCAGGCCTTATTCAAAATCAAGCAGCCCATCACATTTATAATGATAGATCAATATTGGCAAGTGTGACAAACCTTTAATTACTTTTAACCTCACATCATTTGGAATCAATATACATTTGATTAGTATCATTATTATTTGCTTAATCCTCATAATAACAAAACCCATCTTGTTCATATGAGGACTTGCAAAGAACATTGAAGTGCTTGCTGTTGTCAAATCCATCAATGACATTTTAGCTTTTACTATATTCTCACATGTTATTATCACTCACATTCAGACTATTACAGCACATTCTTGTTATGTATAATGATCAATCATCGTCTCTTCTCATTCACGACTTCAAGATGTAGTCTATTAGTAGATACTGTCAATGGTATAAACATATCATGTAACTCTGGTGTCAGTCAGCTATAGTGGATATCAGTGCAGTGCTTGCATCAGACTATCTATAAAATGAATAAAATGACAAAAAGAAACACGCTAGTCTTATTTAAAAATTTGTTGTTGTTGGGATTTAATTAAGGAGGAAACCATGTGTTTATAAATAATAGTATAAAATTAGCTGAACTCTGATGCATTTGTTCAGGCAACACTTAGTATGCTTTTCTGAAGGTGATGGGTACATTTTCAGATATTTTAATCTATCGCATATATATAGATAATGGAATATACTTATCTACACCCTTTCTCTAAAAAAAAAGCTACTAAATATTTATAAAGTGTGACAAATGATCGTATATATGAATATGTTAGGGAAGTTGACCGTTAAAGTAATTTTCTAATTTTTTGGAAAATACTCAATTTATAAACATATGTTAGTATAGATTTAATTTGTAAAACTGAAATTAATTTATAAATGTTGCAATGAAGCTTGTGGATTACACTTCTAGGACAAGCATAATGAAAGTACTATACATAGATATTTATATTATGTGTGCCCGTTTGTGTATGACGCATTATGTTAGTGGGAGGAGACAAAAAGGAATGAGTGAGTCTCAAGATTGTTGTGTGATTTGAAAGAGCTATTAACAAGTTCAATATGTTTAGTGAACCTAAATAGATAAGTCCAAAATTGTTTGTTTAAGTTTTCCAAGATAGGTTTAGAGTTGGTTTATATATGTTTTATTTGCCTTTGTTAATTAGTTCTAGTGAATGTGATCATGTCGATCTTAAACTAACAACTAAGATATATAAACTTAAACTTACTTTTCGGCACTCGGAGTTCAAAGTTGTAAACTATTTTTTCTCAAAAATGGCAGTAGATATTTTTATCATTATCACATATGGTAAGTGCATGTGAATGGACGGCGATTTAGTATATCGACTTGTTTATTTAAGCTTATAATATGCAGTTAGTTATCTTGTTTTCAGTGCTAATTATTCAAAGGCAAAATTTGTCAATATATAAATAATCTTTAACCAACAACGATACACATATTCAAGTTCTAAACTCATATATACATAATTGTTTATGCTTGATTTGACTCTATAATTTATTTTTTAACTCTGTAATAATTAAATAATAATTAAAATGGCTACTAGGTGATTTTCCCGTGCTCATACACGGGTATGAATATTCATAAAAGTAAAATTTTATAATAATTGATTGATATTTAGTTTTAGTTTTGAATAAATTTATATGTATAATTTATATTAATAAGTATTATCTTATTCTAACTATACATATGACTATGAATATATTATTGTCGGTTTATTATTTTTTGGATCAATAGTCGGTATGGTTATCAATTTGGTATATTGGATAATATTTATTTTTAGAATTCAGCTACAATATTTTTATTCTAAATATAATAAAACTTTGATTAATTTTCTTATTTTCATTTCGCTTGGTTATTGTCTTAGATATGTAAATATATTATAGTTAAATTATGTATACCTTAATATATATTGTGCTTACAATGAAATAAATAATAAACTGAAGTGTTTGATTCAAAATTACATAAATGAATATAATGATAATATTTTGAAGTCTCATGCATATATATAAATTCTACAAAAAAATAAATTGTAACTGGTAATTTTTGAATATTCATGAACATATAAATTTTTATTATTTTGAATATATATTTTATGTTATTTAAAAATATATATTAATGGAGGTATTGCTATTTTGTGAACTTTCCTTTTTAATAAAGTCATATTATATACATATATTTTCGTTTTAAATTTTTTTTTACAATTTTAGAAATATTTCTTTTTTATTATATATTTTTTTTTGGAAAAAGGTAAAAAGGAAACTAAATAAAAAAATTAATAATAATCTTAAAATCTAACAATTCATTAAGGGTATCTATGTAATCAACCATCGCGAGAATTAACGTGAGCGCGACACATAGGAAACTGACTTCTCAAATAATATTATAGAGATTACTATTTTGTGAATTTTCTTTTTTAATGAAATCATATCCTATAAACATATATTTTCGTTTTTAAATTTAATATTTTTTTATTTTTTATTATAAAAGTTATTTGGAATGTTTTAAAAAGGAAACTAAACATAAAATTAATAATATTATTTAAATATACTATTTAAATATATTCATTAAGGGTATCATTGTAATCAACCAGTGTAAGAATCAACGTGAGAGCGCCATATAAGAAACTGACTTCTCAAATAATATATAGAGATATATGACACAATAGACGCATAAAAACTACAATGATTTATTCTTATCAAATGATCTTACAAAACGAATTTGGACAAAGGTTATTGTTAAAACATACAACTCACAATCTTAATATGGATCCCACTAGAATCGTTGTCTTTTGCCGGTTACGCTAACATATTCATTTGGTGTTCTTTTCTATACATTTTTAACAATATCATGTGTGATAGTTCTACTCTAAAAAATTCTATACAAAACATGAGCATTTTAGTATTAAATATATGTATTATACGCTCTGATTAAATACAGTAGAAAGTTTTTGTTCAATAAATCCAGTAAAAACATGTAAAAAGGAAAAATAAAAGCTACGGCAAGGAGTTCATTCACCGGCCAAAAGTTCAGAGAAAGGTCGATGGGACCCACTTAGGGATCATTAGTTCCGCCGCTTGATTAGTGACCGTCAGCCGACCCACCACCGTCCTACGTGGACATCTCTTCATCCCTCATTCTCTTTTACCTCTTATCTATTGACACTTACAAAGTAGTGAACTACCTTGTAGTTACTTTTACAGTAGCCGTCGACACAAGAAGACAAAATAAAATTATCACCTTAATCTCCCCTTTTTGTAAAACAAAAGAAACGTACCACCTTAAACCTAAAGCCACTTAATTGATTTTTGGGAAACTAATCAAAACTATGGTAAATCAAATCATAATTACCACTACCGTCTGTAATTTCAGATCATAATCAGTTCATGTATAACCGAAAACAAGTAGAAATATACTAATATCCTTGGAGAATAAAGATTTATGTGATTTAATTTTCATTTTCAAGAATGTATGAAACTTAATTACTTAGAAAATTCATATTTTCCTCCTCTTTTTACTCATGAGCTCTTATTAACCGATCATTTATCAATTTTCTAACACCAATAGAGCAAGATATTAACAAAATATATATTTTGTTGATTAATATGATGGAGAATAATCAATGAGTCAACGTCAAAACAACGGCAATAAGTGCACATTTGAAGCTCAACAAGTTATGCCCAAACACGTTTAATGAAATTGTATATGATGACATAGGTCCAAAGCATTCAGGGACCAGACTGTTACACTTTGTTAATTGTTATATGTTTATGTATGCTTTTTGGTGGCATGTCATTTGCGAGCTCTTCACTAATTCATGTTTAATCTTGAATATGTCTATGGATATAGAAGACATTCTACCAAAAGCATAAAGTTACACCATAAGCTACACTAAATTGTAAATATGAATTCTAGTTCAACATACTCTTCTGTTAAGAAAGTAGATTGGTCAGTATTGATTAACAAAAAAAACTATAACCGTTTCAGATCAGAAGAACATATGATATGCGGATATATAGCAAATTTGAGATTATGATATTTTCTTGATTTCCTCAGGAATATAATTATATACACACAAATCTTTCTTATGTTAGAATGACGCTCTCAGATGTATATCAATTCCTTTTTTTTTGTAAACTATATATCAAATCATTATTGGTACCAAGATAAGATTATAAATTTATTTTTGTTTCGTCTAATATGTATATATATTGGTACTAGCTTTATTTATCTTCTACGTAAAGACAATAGCTGCCAACAAATAACCGCCGCGTGATGGTTTCTGTTCGATTACATTCCCTTCTCGTTGGTTCTTGTCGTTAAATCATTGGAGCTGAGAAGACCGTCACTAGAGAAGTCTTTAAAAAACGAATCCACCCTTTACAAAAGCTCACAACCATGTGAAGCGCGAGGTTTGTTTAATCTCTCCCACGTGGCAAAGGGACATTCTCTGTTGTGCCAGCATGGCAAGTTCCAGAATGTCAGAATGTTTGCAACATTTAAACTCGTGTTCTCATTGGTCTGACGGATAAATAATAATGTATATATATATTGGTTTTATAGAAATAATACAATTTACAGAGCCGTTCGCAACTCGCTTTGAAAGAAAAAGATCAGTTATGCCCTAAGCTAAAATAATGTCAGAATTAGGTGAAATTTTCATAGGTAGATGAATTATACATTAACCTCAACTCAAAGTTGCATTTTCTAGTTTTATTTTTTTTGCTTTATCATGACATTATATATATATATATATATATTTATTTATTTATTTATAAATGATTAAAAACTACATCCAGTAAATAATATGCTGATTTTGACCAATTAATTGTTTCAAAATGGTATACAACTGAATAACTTATTAATTGTATGTGTATGTGTGTAAACACAAAAAAAATTATGCAAAAATCTTTTTTTTTTTTTTTTGATAAAGGGCTTAATTATGCAAAAATCTTGCAACGTATTTTTTTTAGCTTTCTTGAAAATGCATATGTTACTCCATATTTAATAATGCATCAATCAAAACATCAGAAGTAATAATTTTGATATCTTTAGGTCGCATATGTATATCTTTAAAATTAAAGAAATAAATGTTAAAGGGTTTAAAAAGAATAATACGAAGAAGAATGTTAAAAGAAGAGGGAGGAGGGTAGGGGTGGGCACGGATCGGATATCCGGGTTTTTTAAGGTATTTGTGATTTGCTTCGAATGTTACGGATATCTAATTTTGGTATTTGCTTTGCTTCGAAAAAATACGGATATCCGGAAAAACGGATATCCGGAAAATAAATAGATATTTGCGGATATTTACGAATATTTACGGATATCTCATCCATTTTGATTAATACANACGGATCGGATATCCGGGTTTTTTAAGGTATTTGTGATTTGCTTCGAATGTTACGGATATCTAATTTTGGTATTTGCTTTGCTTCGAAAAAATACGGATATCCGGAAAAACGGATATCCGGAAAATAAATAGATATTTGCGGATATTTACGAATATTTACGGATATCTCATCCATTTTGATTAATACAAATAATCTTAAAATTTTGATACAAATTTGCTTTGCAAAATTATTTTTTTTGCATGATATATAAAATAAAACTTAAAAGAACTAGTGAATTTATATATTTTGTAATTTTTTAAGCTTAAGTTACAATTATAATAACACAAAATTTAAGAAAAATATAATTGTCATAATTTTCTTTCTTTATTTTTATGTAATACTTTATATAAGTAATAATTTGAATAGAATTGTTCAAAATCATATGCTAGAATAATAATTATATAATTTTATACATTTAAAATGTTAAATATATGCAAGATATACATATATTTATATATTTACGGATCGGATCGGATATCTGCTTCCCAAAATTTTACTATTTGTGATTTGCTTCGATTTTAACGGATATTGAATTTTAGTATTTGCTTTGATTCGAAAGTTTACGGATATTCGGAATTTTCGGATCGAATCGAAACGAATAACGAATCGAATCAAATATAACGAATAAAATGCCCAGCCCTAGAGGAGGGTGATCTACGCAAATGGGGACATGGAGAATGCCACGCGCAATTGAGAGGTCCACACTCTCAACACCTTTTATTATATATCACCAAATCATCAATCTCTCACTCCCATTCTCTCTTCATATTCCCCAAAACTTATAACCAAACCAATATCATCTCTCTCTCGATGATCATCATCTTCTACGCATCCATATCAGTCTGATCTCCTTATTCTTCCTCTGATATTCCTGGTTTTCTATGCTAACAAACGACTAACTAATATTTGATACACATATATAGATATATGTGTATAACTATTTCACAGATCAAAGAAAAGGTAACACTTATTTACCCATTTCTAGATCAAAAGAGTATATTTCCGTCGTCTCAACTTGAGCATATGTTCGTGTTTATGCTGCTTCGTTCGTTAAAACATTGATCTCTCTGCACCCCTTTTCTATATATTCTTTAGTTCTTTACTCAGACTTGATTCGTGTTGTTATGTTATAAATGTGGAAAAAGCTGTTTTTGTTTGTATTACACAAGGCTAAATATAATATATGTAGTTGGATAGGTTGCGTTGTTTTAGTTTAATATTCGACCAGTATATAATTACATATGACATAATGATCAGAAAGAGAAGAAAAACAAAATATTTTCTTCGATACATATAATATGATCAATACCACAATTTATTCACAAACCACGTAGCTAATACGTCTGTCCGTTCTCTTTCAACCTCACATAAGCTCTCATGCATGTCATCTTTATGCTATCTTCAACTTTTAAACTTAGCTTTCATATTTATGTGCCTTCTTCTGATCACTTTTTAAGATTAGTAAAAATAATAACTACGTAACTTTTTTGAGTACTTGTAATTTTTTTTCATCTATGGAAAATGGTAATGAAAGTTGAAACTAAACATTAAGCGAAATGATTATACCTTTTTACAAGATCAATTTATTTTCTTTCATGCTTCAATTCTTGCATTTTTCTAATTCTCTTTGAACATATATAAACACCAACTCTTTGTTATGTGATAGCAACATCACTTGCTTGCATATATGATAATATATTGATGATCATTTTTGGTGCTGAACCATGTTATTCAGAAATAATGGAACCAGTGGATCAGTCATGTAGTGTTCCTCCGGGATTCAGGTTCCATCCAACAGATGAAGAGCTCGTTGGTTACTATTTGAGGAAGAAAGTGGCATCACAAAAGATCGATCTTGATGTCATTAGAGATATTGATCTCTACAGAATCGAACCATGGGATTTACAAGGTTTCACATTATAGATACTTGATTCAGGGTTTATTTTCTTATTGTCACAATGGACATGCCTTGATCTGATGAACATTTGTTGTTATATATGATAGAAAGATGCCGAATCGGGTATGAGGAACGAAATGAATGGTATTTCTTCAGCCACAAAGATAAGAAATATCCAACAGGAACAAGAACAAACAGAGCGACCATGGCTGGTTTTTGGAAGGCCACAGGTCGAGACAAAGCTGTCTATGACAAGTCAAAACTGATGGGGATGAGGAAAACACTTGTATTCTACAAAGGAAGAGCCCCTAATGGCCAAAAAACTGATTGGATCATGCATGAATACCGGCTAGAATCAGATGAGAATGCGCCTCCTCAGGTATTCTATATTTTTACTTGATGATATTTTCGAAATAGATAGGATTATTGTGTTATACTTACAACATATACAATTTAGCGTTTCCGGATTATTAGGGGAAATTACATGGAATTTGTTTGTTTTTTCATGGGGATTGTAGACCAATTTTGAGGTCTCATAAGCTCTTTAGACCTTTTAGGTAAAAGTCGAGCATCTTTAATTAAGACATGTTTAATGTTGCACCTTTTTATCACAGTAAGAAAAAGTAAAAGGACTGTACTAAAACTTCAGTTCCATATATGTTGACCAAAGATCCTTCCTATATATCTATCTTTTTGTGAATAATACTTTATTTATAAGTGCTTAAAATCTTAAAAGCATTTTTATGCTTAAGAGACTATCTTGAAATTATTAACACTATAATATTAATAGTTAAGTTATATTGTTGAAATTTGACCCAACAAAAAAAGTTAAATTGTTGAATTTTACTATTTTTAAAAAGGTTACACTAATAAAAGCATATGTGTCTCTATATATCATTAATTTAGTATAGCTTGCAAATGAGTATGTTACCTATATATGCTAATGGTAGCTTTCTTCCTTGTGTTCTCAAACTTTAAACGCATGCATTTTATTGTGTCTCACTACACATATAAGGATGTTTATTAGTATTATTTTTGTTAGGTATTGTCCTAAAGGTTATGCTTATTTACACCAATATGATAAGTTAACCATTCCTTATGATGATTATGTACGTATTGTAGGAAGAAGGGTGGGTGGTTTGTAGAGCTTTCAAGAAAAAACCAACGACCGGGCAAACCAAGAACACAGAAACTTGGAGATCAGGTTACTATTACGACCAATTACCTAGCGGATTTGGCTCGGGTATGGAGCCACTCAATTACGTATCTAAGCAAAAACAAAACACTTTTGCACAAGATTTTATGTTCAAGCAAGAACTAGAAGGGTCGGATATCGGTTTAAACTTCATCGACTGTGATCAATTCATTCAACTTCCGCAGCTAGAAAGCCCTTCACTGCCTCTTCTGAAGAATCATAATAAATACAAAAGACCACTAACAGAAGATGGTGAGAATTTCGACGAGCTGATAAGTAGCAAAAGTAAAGATAAGAAGAAGAAGAAGAAGAAAGCATCAGTGATGACAACGGATTGGAGAGCCTTAGATAAATTTGTTGCTTCTCAGCTTATGAGCCAAGAAGATGGAATTTCAGATTTTGGAGTTCATCAAGAAGACAACAACAATAAAACTGGTCATTGCAATAACAATGGTGTAGAGATGCCTTCATCGTCGTTATTGCGTGATAGAGAAGAAGAGAACAGGTTCATCAGTGGGTTCTTGTGTACGAATTTGGACTATGACTTAATATAGGGATTTGCATGTTTGATAAAAGATAATGATATATAGTAATAGTACGGTGCGTGACGTTTTCTATGGAATAAATTGATATAATATAACATATAGAAATTGTAAGAGATTTATTTTTCTTTTTCTTATTACATGGATATTATATATACTTTTGTGAAAAAATAACTGGCTGTGAAAGAGTAATTATAGTGATTTTGTGTGGTGATTCTTAGGGTTTTGATCTACATGTGTATGATTTGACTATCAAGCTAAAAGAACACCGCAGGAATTTTTAGTGTAGTTTCCGAATGGGCTACGGAATTGGTTTAAGTTAATGTAATTTATTTTCTGGTATTATAAACATTATATTACATTAATTAAGATAGACATGTTTTGTTAATTTTGGTATGGATTCGGCGTCTCGCTTATAAATATTGGTTCTTCGTCTCTTCTCTTCACTATTCTCAGAGTAGGGTTCAGTTTATTTCTTGATATGGCCCTTTTTATTGGCTTGTTGATCACAACTTTGTATTCAGTTCATTTTTAAAGGAAAACTTAACCAAAAAATATTCTAGATCATTTCAAAATCACAGTGTAAATAATATATTTTTTGGGTGATTATTTTTTATCAGTAAGATATTAATGTAAGTATATTGATATGTAATTATTTAGATTTAGATATACTCGTAGATGCAATCTTGAAGATTTTCTTTATGTAAATCCTTGATTAATCAAATCTGGAGGTTTACAAAACTATTTACAAGTGTACAAAGAGAATAATCTCATATCTAACAGTATGTAAGTTTTAAGTAATTAGATAGATACAAGTTGAGAAAATACGTTTGCAGATCAATATACTAACATCAAAATTCATAGAATTGGTTATGTAGAGTTAGTTAGATAGATAAAATAATTAATTAATGATAGGAGTAAAGAAATAAAAACAAAGTGTTGGCCCAAAGTGGGCTCATGAGTTTGTCGAGCGTGCGGTGTACAAGATGGGGAGTCCGTTGGGCATGCTTTGTCGTCGTTTCAAGAGCCCCTTACCCGTTTCTTCCTTTTTCCAAATTTTCAATGTGAATTTCATTTTACTTCTTATCAAAATTAAATAATCCTTATCCTAAATCATTTGTTTTTGTATAATGCCAAAGAATAACTATATACATTACCTGGCTATACGTGGAAACATTTTGATAGTTGTTGGCTTAATAATAAAGAGTAATTTATTAACCAAGTCTCATTAAGACTATGCAACTTACAATTAGAAGCCGTTCCCATTCACAAGCATGAATAAAGTAAAGTTGAAGGAACCATCAATTTGAATGGATATCGGTATCCCTGGTCTACAATAATTTTCATAATGTCTAATTTGCTTAAAACTGATATTTCCCGGATAGAGTTTAACCTAGATATATTGATACATATAGACAAATGCAACTAGTGGATAGATGTCATATAAGATTAAATTGTCTGGACATGCTATATAGTATCTTGGAAGAAGCTTCAACACATTAAATTACACTAAACAGAACTGAATAATTTCTACTAAATAAATATATATATATATATATATTATAGTTATAGATTCTTGTTAAAAAGTGATGCCAAAATCTTGGCAATGGATTATAACCAAAAAAAAGCAATGGAGATTTACTTGATGGTAGCTTTTGAAGCGGAGGGATGTGATTGAAAGAAAGACACAGCTTCTGATTTGTCCATTTCATACTTAGGGTGGGGCAAGTAAATCACTCTCATCTCTTCTATGCAATCCTTTCTTACTTTGCATTTTGCATTCTTATGTCTTCTTTTTTCCTAAAGATATGTCCATGATTTATTATAATTTTTTAGGTGGCGACAAAGACAGCTTACATTTAATAATATGTAGTATAAAATACAGTGATAGAATTTTCAAACAATACACTATGCGTCGTATGCGATGGTGAATTCAGATATACGAGAGATGAGGAACTCAATTAGTGCGGAATTGATTAGAGTTATGACAAATCAACCAATTGTACGATCCCAAGGATGAAGTTTCTTTCATGAATATGATTATGAACACTTGCGCACTTTTACTCAGACTAATGATAAATTTGCTCTTTTTGTTCCTCCCCAAAGAGTAAAATTCATTGAATTCTTCCTGTCCCTGAAATTTATGGTGTTACTTTTACATCTTCAATTAGTTTTTGATATACACAAGCCACATTTCTAATATATTTGAAATTTATACAATTTAACAATATGACACTGCTCACAAGTATCTTTAACATATTTTTGTGATGAAATCTATAATTTGTTTCTTAATAAGTACGCAATAATTTACATTCTTGGAAGCTTTTTTGATAATTACGGACGTATTTTTGCAGACGTTACGAAAATCTCATATAACTTGTTGTTTTTGAAGTTTAGTTCAAGCAAGAACTTCGATATTGACATGTTAATACGTGTGTGGTATGCTTTGAATATACCTAAACATGCGACTACAATAGGATATGATTTAGACCCACTGACCACTTCTAGTCTACTCTCTCTTTTGGGCAAAATAACAAGAAAAGTGTCTCAGTATAATGACCAGTGGGAACTTGACCAAAAAAGGGAATCGCTGATTTGCACACATTGTCGTCTTTCAATCAAATTTTCGGACAACACTAAAACAATAAAAGTAAACTGACAAATGTTAGTGTGTATGGTCAAGAGAGTAAATAACCAATGATGCCAAATGTAATGATAGAGTTTTTCTACCGTAGGAAGATTTGATCAAATATCTTAAGTATAGATAAAATTTACATGTGATGTAACCCAAAAAATTCGAGTAAGATTCCCATTTCTCAAACTCTTTCTCACCTTTTTTTATTTTCTTTTAAAAAAAAGTCGAATTCCCCAACAAAAATGATGTAAGAGCCAACTGTTGACTTTTTTTTTTGAGCAAACACATAATCATTTCATAACTAATGAAGTTTTACATTCCATTATCGGAGGAGGTTAGCAATGACAGAGCTGATTTAGCCACAGAATCAGCCACTCCATTACCTACCCGTGGTACATATGAAAAAGAGATAACATCGAACAAAACACTGAAATGGTAAATGTCAAATAAAATGCCGAACAAAGCTGGTATCGATCCACCACTCTTCAATAGCTTGATTAAGGAGAGGGAATCAGACAGGATCATCGAGCAAACTGTTGACTGTGTTTAGTATTTTACTACTCCCTTGGTTTCTTAAACTATCACTTTGAAATATTTCATGTGAATTAAACAAAATAATTAAATATAACTAGTATAACTTTATTTAATATATAATAACTTAAAAAGAATAATTTACATAAATATTTAGTGGTTGTTTGAAAGAGTTAAAAATATATAAAAAGCTAATAATCTTTTTGAAACAAAAGTAGTACATTGCATATATCTGTAAAAGGTATCTGTAGATTGTAGACCGATTCATGTTTTGCCCAAAAAAATATCGTTGCATATATCTAACCCGTGGCAAGAGAAGCCCGTCATAAATTACAAAAAATCTGTACCTAAATCAATAAATGAATAGGCCAACAACAAACCAAATATTAACCAAGGAAATAGAAAAGATTCTAAAAGCCCATTATGAAACAACATCTGCATAGAAAAGAAGAGAAAGTGATGAGTTAAGCATTGAGATTTAACTGTCTTGAGCAAAAGACGATTTAAAAAGAAGACATTTAACTATAAAATGCATAATAATGCGGAGTTTAAACTTTGAAGACATAGATTCTACTTGATAGATAAACGTCTGAAATAACATTGTAGCAAATCTTAAGGCATCAAAACAAGGTCTCAACAAAAACCCAAAAACAAAAGTGAAATTTTCCATCATCTTGAAGCTCTCTCTCCTTATTCTTGCTTGGAAGCAAGAGCAGCAGCTTGACCTCTGAGACGACCAGTTCTCCTTGCAGCAATAAGACCAACCTTTTGCCCAGGGGGTGCATCACGACGAACAGTACTGGCGTGACCAATATGTTGATGGTTACCTCCTCCGTGAGGATGCTCAACAGGGTTCATAGCCACACCACGAACCTTAGGCCAGCAGTTTCTCTTCACACGGTACTTGTGGTAAGCGTTACCTGCCTTGAGCATTGGCTTCTCTGTCCTTCCACCTCCAGCAACTTGCCCAATCATGGCCCTGCATCCACTTGGGACAACCTTCTTGGAGCCAGATGGCAACTTAACCCTGTCAAAAGACCAATGTGTGAGTTTTAACTGTTAAGAAAAAAAACAAGTAAATTCTTGTAATGAAGAAATCAACCAAATGATGCAGCAACCATTTCTTTAAATCATTTCTAATCAAATCAAACACAATTATCATTAATAATAGGATTCATTACAAGAAAAAAGTATAGCATTTTAATCATACAAACCCTAAAGACATAACCTTGGGCACCTACAAACCCTAAAGACAAAACCTTTCAATCATACAAACCCTAAAGACATAACCTTTTAATCATACAAACCCTAAAGACATAACCTTTCAATAACACAAACTAAAAAGACACAAACCTTTCAATCATACAAACCATTAAGACAGAACCTTTCAACCATACAAACCATGAAGACATAACCTTTCAATCAGAGACACATAAAGACAGACATAACCTTTCAATCCCACAAACTAAAAAGACACAACCTTTCAATCCAACAAACTAAAAAGACACAACCTTTCAATCCCACAAATCTTAAAAACAGAACTTTTCAACCATACAAATTATTAAGACATAACCTTTCAATCAGACACACTATTAAGACATAACCTTTCAATCACACACGAAAACAAAAACACAACCTTTCAATAACACAAACCCTAAAGACACAACCTTTCAATCAAACCAACCAAAAAGACACAACCCTTAAATAACCCAAAACCGAACCTGGTCGTGTCGTTATCCGGGTTGTGAGCAATCACAATAGCGTAATCACCAGAAGCTCTAGCAAACACACCACGATCACCAACATGATGCTCAACGTTACAGACAACAGCTCCTTCAGGGATAGATCTGAGAGGCAGCACATTTCCGACAACGAGAGTCGCCTTCTTACCACAGTACAAGAACTGTCCCGTGTACATACCTTCAGCAGCGACAAAGAGCTCCTTCTGCTTCTTGTAACGGAAAGGATGACGGAAGGCAACGCGAGCTAACGGAGCACCACGTCCTGGGTCGTGGATGATCTCCGTGACGACACCCTTGAGGTAACCATTTCTCTCGCCGAAGTCGAGGCTCCTGAACTTGGCGGGGCCCTTACGGTGGTGTGTGTGGGACTTGAAGACGGAACCTGCTCCCTTACGTTGAGCTCTGATGACACGACCCATTGTTTCTGTCTTCTTGAGGTAACGGCGAGAGTGAGGGGGTTACTAGGGTTGTTGCTTATGTAGATGGTTTTATATTTGGGAGTTACTTCACTCTCTGAAACCCTAGTGGGCTAAGATAGATTCTACTTTAGATGGGCCTTGTGTAAGCTTAGTTAAAGCCCATACTAAAATGTAGGGGGAAATGGGCCGAGTGTAGACTCTGCACAAGATGATCTTCTCCATGATCATTCAGCCATTCTCATTATTGTGTCTTAATTATTGCTCTACACAACAAGACTTATTAAAAACTCATAAGGATTTTTAGAATTTTAAAGTCTTGTGTTATTGTTTTATTGATTCTTAGACTTTCATTAAAGTTTAGTGTTATTGGTTTGATGATTTTGTAATTCTATACAAAATCTCTTGTTATTTAAAAAGTTTAGATTTTATTAATTCTACAAATCTATTAATTTAAGTGTACTAGGAGTTATATTCTTAACATTTTAATTCACATAACAAGATTTTCAAAATACTTCATATATCCCTTAGATTCTTAAAATCATTATAATACTTTACTTTCATAGATTTTCACAATATACAAAATTCTTTACAATTCTTTTCAAATTTAAAAAATCTCTCAATTTTTAAAATCAACAAATTTTATAGAAATCTAAGTCTCACTAACACCCCCAAAATTGATTATAGTGGAAAATGAATTTAACAGGGCCATAACGAAGTCTAAATTGGAAGTTTGCTTACAATAACACAAAAACAGGAATTCGTTTCCAACATCTTTAAGAACAGAAATCGAGTCATAATTGTCTTTTTCTGAATAAAATCTCAATGCATACAATTCAAGAGAGCATCATGAAAAAACTGTCGCTGATAAAGATATATATTGCTATGTCATATTATTTGTCAACAATAATAAATGTATGTTGGTGGAAAATATCATTCAAAGGCAATTCTATCTGCTCCAGTAAAGATCTAACGAAATAATATCCCCATTAAGACTTTGAAAATTTTGATATACTTGAGAGTTTTGTCTTTCTTTTGTTGATATGATAATGATATACTTGAGAGTTGAAACTTGATTAGGACGGACATGGAAATATTAGTAAAACTAAAGTCATTTCCTCTTTTCGCAAAGTTTAAATTTAAGTTTTAACATCAATGAAATTATTCTACCAGATAATAAAACAAGTTTTGAGAGGAACATTGGTTTATATTTTCTATGTATAATACTTTAGAGTTCAGACAAAAAAAACAATAGTAACGTGAGGTCCATGCAGCATAAAAACAATAACGTAAGCATCCAAATGGTGTTGTTTTAAAATCTTAAACAAAAAGTTTGAAAATGGACAGAAACAGATCAAGAGGTAATGCTCATCAATGTCAAGCAGACAGAGTATACACTCAAAAGCAACTTAAGAGTATGGGCGAGCCATATATAGTAGTTTTGTACCGACAAATGTTTTTTCTTCTTCTTCTTAGTGGTTTTAAAATAATATGTATTCAAAAAAAAAGTTATATGGTTTTGTGTTCTACAGAATATGATACTAGTAAATGTCATTTATGTCGTCTGGTGGTCTAATTTAAACCAAGAACATGCGCTTATTGGATTAAACCGAAAAAATCATATTATAGTAAGGTAAGACGAAGGTAAGAGAGACATGTTTCAACAATGTCTCTCATATAAAGAAGAGGAAGGTAAGAGAGACATTGTGGGTTACATGTTATGCCTTCAAACAACAACTCATTTCTCCAAATGAATTTTTAAACACACACAATGTCGACTTGTTTCAACAATATTTCTGGAATAAACAATTAACTTAGATAACAATATTGAATAAACCTATATGATGAGGGGAAAAAGAAACAATTGTCTGAAAGTTAGATATGTATTATAATAATGATAAGTGTTAGATGGACATAATTAGTACTAGTATATGAAAATATCTCACCACAGTATAGGATAGTACAACTATACAAAATATAGTCCCTCTCTTAATACACACAATTTATTTAACTAAATGTTATATATAGTCCCTCTCTTAATACACTAGTCAATTTAATCATCATCTTTTACTTTCTAAAATACATTTATAAAGGGAACAACTGTATCTATTGGATATTTTGTTGAGATATTATATAGCATTTTAGCAAAAATAAATATAAAACAAATACGGTCTCTCTCAAGTAGAGATTTTATTATATGTATGTTCCACTCACATATGTCGACAGGCGATCTTGACAAAATTTTACCTACGATGGAAAACGTCATGTTGATATCAATTAACCCAGTCCCGACAATCATAAAAGCTTATACGTATCGATAAATCTTGAAGGCGTGCTTACGGTTTGCGAATATGCGAGTTTTATGGTTGGAACTAGAAACAAAACGAGACAAATGGAACATTTGATAAAATCTTGAAAGCGACTCAAAGGAATTATTGAAACCCTACTCAAACAGAAAGTATAGAACCCAGATAGCATTTACTAATTTCTTGTGACAATGTGTAGGGATATATGAGTATTATACAATTTCAGTCCTTAACTATTGTATAGTACTCATATATCCAATATTATGATTTTTTTTGTTCACCCGATTTTCTTTTTGTCTTATTCACTTTTGAAAATTCATTTCGACTAGTTTTATCTGTATATAAATTGTGAAACGAACAAAAAAAACACAACCGAACAAAAAAACAAATCGATTGAATTTGTTACTATTTTCGTAGAACCTCAAATATTTCTGATGAACCCAAATTTAAAACCAAAACCAAAGCTATATCTTAACCGGATCGAATACTTCAATTTCTATACATTGAAACCAAAAAGAAAATAACGTAGAGACGATCTCTTGTTTCCCATTTGGATGATATCATGCATGAGTTAGACCAAAGTTAGTTGATCTTCCGATTAACGATCATGGATTACTTACAAGTAGGGGTGGGCACGGATCGGATATCCGGATTTTCGAAGGTATTTGTGATTTGCTTCGTATGTTACGGATATATGATTTTGGTATTTGCTTTGCTTCGGAAACATACGGATATCCGGAAAAACGGATATCCGAAAAATAAACAGATATTTGCGGATATTTACGAATACTTACGAATATCTTATCGGTTAAAAATAATCTTATATAAATTATTTTGTAAAAATTATTTTACATGATATATTTAATAAAAAATAATGAAGTAGTGAATTTACATATTTTATAATTTTTTATGTTTAAGTTAACAACTATAATAACACAAAACTTAAGATTTTTTTATAATTTTCATAATTTTTCTCTTCTTTTTATCTAATAATTTTATATAAGTAATAATGTGAATCTAATTAGTCAAATCATAAGCTATAATAATAATTTTATACATTTAAAATTATTATTATAATCAATAAAATTATTATTATAATCAAATATACATATATTTATATATTTACGGATCGGATCGGATATCCGCTTCCCAAAATTTTAATATTTGTGATTTGCTTTGATTTTAACGGATATTGATTTTTAGTATTTGCTTTGATTCGAAAGTTTACGGATATCCGGAATTTTCGGATCGAATCGGAACAAATAACGAATCGAATCAAATTTAACGAATAAAATGCCCAGCCCTACTTACAAGCTTCGTATATGTTGAGCTGTACGTATCATCATTTTGGAACCACAATTGGTAAATCGCTGAGGTTTAGGCGGTTATGGTTGATAGACCAAGGGAAATTGTCGGAGAGAATATTATCAGTAGGAAAGGATGAACCATGATATTATTTTCACATACAATTACTTATATATTACTAATAAACAATTGGTTTTAATAGTGATTTCTTATGTTTGCATTAGAAACCTGGCAGTCAAAACGTTTTGACTAAGATTTCTAATCAATCTTTCTTATGTAACCCAAAGTTCAATTTTTGTAGGACGAACGGATAAAATCATATATATAAATAGGAGTATAAAAGTTCTTTATTCAAATTTAATACAAAAGAACTAGCTATTCCTCTCGAGATCCAACGGTCAACAATACACGTTGACTTAAGGGAAACGACTGAAACTAATATACAAAATAAATAATCAAGACCCTCGAAAATATATATAGAAAAAAAAAAGGGCTTTTTGCAGAATTGACCTGAAACTTGAAGTCAACCACAAAACTAACCTCCCTTTTTTTTGGAACTTTATTTTGCCCAATTCACCCCACAAGTTCATATAATTCACGAAAATGCCATCAAATTTTTTTTTTTTTTTGGTTTCGAAAATAACATATTTACTCTCTCACCCTCATCATCTTCAAGTAATTACAAG
>CAKOAT010666265.1:289780-326129 GCA_932364175.1 Eruca vesicaria subsp. sativa | reverse complement strand
AGCTCGGTAAGAAGTTGTGTAATCTAGCTTCAGCCCAAACATATTCTTCATCGCATCTTTGATATGCTTCGGTGTAAGCCCATCTATAATCCCCACTCGATCTATAAATAGACTAGCAACATATTTCGGAGTATACTGCTTCCGTTGAGCCATTCGATCCCCCACTGAACATGTATGAGTGTTCAAATATTTTGTCACCAAAAATTTCTTAGGTCCATGCTTTACACTCGCTCTAAGCTTCCAACCACATCCTTGAACACGACACATAGCCACATACAGAGTTTTTTTTGTCTTATAAGCAGTGAATGTAAATTTACCTCTCACAGCCACCAACTTCAGCTTTGAAACAAAATCATCCTTACTAAAAAAACTCTGACCGACATATATATTTTCATTTAAGGACATCGATCTTCCTACAACTCCAGTGTACTGCGCTTTATATCCATCATAAAACGTCTCATTTGCATCCTCGTCAGAATCTTCACCTTTCACTTTCCCATAATCACTGTAGTTTACACAATCGTCAAAATCAACACCAAGATCAGCAATTGCTTCATCCAACCCTTCATCATCACCAACATTACTATCTTCATCCAACCCTTCATCAGTATCTTCATCAGCAAAGATATTATCATCACCATCAGGCACATCATCAGCTTCTACTTAGCACTGGCTTGATACACAGAGGCGTACCATATGAGTCTTAGATAACTCGATCAAGTTCTGCACTTTTCTATCATTCGTGACATGCACATGGGGCGTATCTAGAGCCATTTTCTTTAAGATCACGTCTGGTAGGGAATACTTTAGTTCCACCATCTCGCTTTTCTAGTTCAGATCATAATCTTTTTGTGCCATTTCGAGAAGTTCACCATGTGTACAACCATCATGGACAAGGAACATTCTCCCTCCTTTCCGATTATCGACCTCAACTCCCACAAAGAGTCTTTCACAACCCATTATCCGTATACAACAAGTAGTTGAACCATTTCCTGCAAAACAATACGGTTTACATAATTAGCAAACCAAAATTTCATGTTTGATAAAATTATATCATAGACTTACAAGTACGTCTACAAATTTTAAGCTAACAACATAGACAAACAAAATTTTTGATAACTTCCTAATTATAACAGATTATCTTCTGAAAATCATTCAAGACCCTTATGATTAACTAACACACACTTTCATAAAAAAATTTTTTGAAAAAACTTAATGAATAATACACAAATCCACTTTTGATAGATTTTTCTAGGTATACTATATATTCAGTCTACAGACGGGTATACGTTTTATTCAGTTTACATTTTGTAGATTGCAAATTAGGTCTACGTTTAGGTTGGTTTTTGAAATTGCCAAATTCACGGGTTACTTTCTGTATTTGAAAAAAAAATGTGATTTTATACGAGTAGACTTATGTTTTAGTCTACATTTTTAAAAATTTTAGTTTTGCAATTGACCATAATTCGTTCAGAGTTTGACTTTTAGAAATAGACTTACTATGCAGTCTACATTTTTAAATTTGTTTAAAAGAGATTAGTTTTGTAATTGACCAAAGTTGACTTTCTACTAGTAGACAAAACTAAATGTCTACGTAACTGTAGACTGCAGTAAAAGTCTACACTATAACCCGACAGGTTAGTTTTGCAATTGACCAACATAAAATAGTAGACTTCATATGCAGTCTACTTTTTTTCCTAAGATTGGTAGACTGCATATGAAGTCTACATGTAAAGTAAGTTTTAGTCAGTTTCTAAATATTTTAATCAAATACAAAAGAAACCAATTCAACGAAGTCAAATTTTTGGTCAAATGCAAAACTAACCTTCCGTAAACTTCCCAAGCAGTCTACAAAGTGTAGACTTCCAAGAAAGTCTACTATGGTAAGTCAAAATTTTGGTCAAATGCAAATCTAACCTCTTTTATGTAGATTTCTTAGTAAGTCTACCAATTTTTTTTGTTTTTGGTTTCAAAGGTAAAGACGTTGACGTACTTGTAGGTCTACATTACAAAAAAAAATATTTTGGTCAATTGCAAAAGTAACATGTGCGTTGACAAGTAGACTGCATCGTAAGTCTACACGTAAGTGTAGACATATAATACAGTTTACTTTCGCGATACAGATCAGAGATATGACGAAAAGCATGTAAATAGTTACTTTGACACCGGTTTAAAGCTTGTTTCCAAGATTTTCCACCGTCCAGAATCCAAATATGAGCAAAAGAAGCAACCTTTACGATTCACTGTGAATAAAATCGAAACTATGAAGTTTTTGTTTATGAAAATGAGAGTTATGAGAATTGTTTATATGAAAATAGAGAGGAAATGAAGTATTGTTTGTTTAGAAAGTGAAATAAGTGGTTGAAAATTCATAAACACAAGCTTAAAGAGCTCATCAATGGTGCTTTTAGGTGGTTGCAAATATTGATGACAATGGCATTGTGGTAAATAAGGAGAAATGTTTAGGGTGTAATAGGTTTTTAATAATTTTCTAAAATAATATCATATTTAATAATAATGGCAATTTGGTAAATAGTTAAAAACATGAGGAGAGTTTAGGTTTTTTAAGAGTGAATAGTAATGACAAAAAAAAAGAGGTTGGTTTTGTGTTTGACTTGAATTTTTGGGTTAGTTTTGCAAAACCCCCAAAACAAATCAAGATTCATTGTCATCTTCTTACCTTTTTTTCTTTTCACAGTGTAGTATTTTCTTCTAATTCATTTTTAAACTGTTATTATGGAAATATATCATTAAAAATAATGAATTAAGAAAAGTATTTAACATCAGATAGGTTTAATAAAATAGCCTTATTGTTACCAGAAAATGATAAGCAAGTAATTTAAAATAATGATAAATTAGGCGTAGGAAAAATTACAAATCCATAATGGAAAAACTAAAAACAATGTTTGAAATATTATAACGTGGATCCCAATTAATAACACCTTCAAGAAAAAAAATACCATATTAACATTTGAGTTTAGGATTTATAGATTATTTCGTAGGATTTATTATTTAGGGGGTGAAGTTGGGTTTATAAAGCTTTATAAAGTTTTCCAAATCATATATATGATTTTTTTGTTTGACATCTAAAGAAAACAGACTCATATAGACTCTGCGAACCAAACTAGTAGCTCTGTATCCAGGTGAACAACGAAAGACGATTGTTTTCTCGCACTGCGTGCTAGACTGTCCGCCCGTGAATTAATTGTCCTTGGTACATAGATGATTGCCGAGCTGTGGAAACTCCCTTCAAGCGTCTTGATATCTTTCAGATAACTTACAAAGGCTGGCCATTCTTCTGGTTCTGAAACCATCTTCATCACCAACTGATAACAATCTGTTGCAAATGTAACATTGTATTGACGCAAATTCCTCATACTCTCCATTGCCCAGATAAACGCTTCCACCTCAGAGTGTAGGGGTGAGAGACTAGTCCTAACATTTCTTGCTCCCATTAATCCCACAAAACCTTCAAGACTACTATACCAACCATGGCCACCAAATACATCCTTATCTTTCCATGAACCATCAATAAAACACCAACGCCCCGGGATAGACGGTATGGCCGCTCCTACCCATGACTGTGCCTCCGTCTGATTTACTTTTGTTTGGGCTTCCTCCCAGAGAGTAGATTCTGTTTCTGCCAATGTGAGTGTGTCCTTAGGATCTAGTCCAAATTACTAAAAGTTTTGTTGTTTCTCCTTTCCAAATGTACCACAATATCCATGTGAAATGATGATCATTCATCTTAGGGACAACCCGCCAAAACAAATGGTCCATATTCGTAAACAGAGACCCTGTCGGGAAGGTCACTGGATCCAAAGGGATCCTTGACAATGCCCAAACTTGGCGTGCTGGTGGACATTCAAAAAAGATATGATTAACCGATTCTTCGGCCGCACCACATCTGTCGCAGTATATATTACCTTTTATCCCTCGTGCCTGGAGATTCTTCTTAACATCAATACAACCAGATATCAGTTGCCAAATAAAATGCTTTATCTTGGGAGGACATCTTAACTTCCAGCAGAATGCTTTTAAGACATCCACTGTAGGTCCCTGAAGCTGATTCGGTATTCCTCGATCCGGATACACCCTTTCAATCTGATATCCTGACTTAACTGTGTATTTTTCGTTCTTAGTAAAATGCCATCCATCCCTATCTGCCATTTATATCCGACTAAGTGGAATGCTTTCAATTACCTTCGCATCATGGGGATATATCAGAGCTCGAATAACCGGCATATTCCAAGTCCTCGTACCCGTATTGATGAGAGAATCCACTGTGAGTTCCGAATAAAAATTTTCCGGAGAAAAAAACTAAACTAGAAGAACTTCTTAATTGCTTCCAAGATGGTGTCTTTTTTAATCTTATTACAACATATAATAAAATAATTTATTTATTTATTTTAAGATTTATCACCACAAAATTGTAATTTGTTCTCACAAAATTATAGTTAAGAATTTGTGTTTTTTTTTATAGATAGTTATTCATACAATCAAGATTCAGAAATGTGATCTTCAACATGCACATATATTTGTGTTTCTATAAGATCCATGTACTGATGGTTTCATTATCATTAATTACATGATTAAAATGATAATCTAAAATGATTTATATTGATTGAACAACTAAAACTTCATAGATCACGGAAACTAAAATATATATGACAACAAATGCACAAAAAAAATCAAGGGATCCTACAATGATAATACAAACTTCACTAAAATAACCAAATTTACATTAGAATATATTAAATATTAAATAAGTATAAAAGAATAGATATGATGTTGACCTTATTTAATTTTTAATTTTTTTGGATTCAATTTAATATTTAGGTATGAATATTATCTGTAACCGCAAGTATAAAGTTGATAATAGTTCACTTATGCACCATGGTATTAGAATACAAATATTAACCATAAATTAATTATGTAAGAAACGAATTCATATTTATAAAATAAAACTCACACAACATATGAAAAAAGATTTTAAAACTGTAATAAAAATGATTTATTATTTTTATGTTCTTTATAAAATTAAAACATTAAACAAAACTCGTGCAACGCACAGACATATTTCTAGTGCTATAATAATAAACAATGAATATTTCATTATTATAAATTAACTGATAGTTTAAAGTATAAGATCTTATAAAAGTAAAATAATATGAATTCTATTATATGTAAATCATAATATTTAATCTAATATATTACATATATTTAGTATACTGTTATAGTTTATAAATATCTAAACCGATTAACTACTATTATAAGCGTCTGATTTCTTGAACACTGAATTGAAAAAGATAGGGTATGCTAGATTAGACCAGGTCCAACGCGGTAACAAGATAACATAACCCGGTAACATCGGGCTTTTGGCATTTTAAAAATATTAAAGCCCACGAGATCCACAAGGACTGATCCTTGTAGAAGGATCAGAAGGATTGATAACACCGCGACGTGGCAGGCGATGAGTGGAGGCGTGCGTGATGAGCAGAACGCGTGAAAAAAAAAGAGACCCATTTGGTTTCATTCCCAGAAAAAAAAGCTTTCTCTCTCTCTCTCTCTCGCGATATCGAAGGCGAATCGGCGAAACCGAAGGCGATTCTCAAATCGAAGGTAAATCCTCTGATTATTTTGTTTTTAGTGTTTATGCATGTTGAAATCTGAAGGATTCCGGTTCTATCGGTGGGTTTTAATCGTGTTTTGGTTTCAAATCGAGTCGGGTACTTTTTTCAATTTAGGGTTTTCGACTGTGTTTGATACTTTCTGTATCTTGATTCGCTCTTCGACTGTGTTTTAATCGTGTATTAGTTGTTCTAGTGTTCTGATTTCGACTGTGTTTCAAATTAGGGTTGATTCGCTCTTGACTGTGTTTCAGTTTAGCGTTTTCGACTGTGTTTTAATCGTGTATTAGTTTGATTTAATTCGTTTAATCTGTTCTTGCAGGCTCTAAAGATGGACGACGAACATCGTGATCAAAAAGCACGTAGAGAGTACTACAATATGCTCCATGCCGTTTCCGACGCTCAACAGGCGATTCCGAAGCTGTGTCCCTGCGGATCAATAACGAAGGAAACTGTGGATGAAGATGACAACTACGACTATCTCCCTGGGAAGAGATACTTCGTCTGCAAAGACTTCGTGGTAAGAGTATCCATTTCAAACACTGTGAGCTTATTTATATGTTCATGTTCTGTAGACTAATGTTTAAATGTTTGTGCAGAATGACGGGATGCATTTCAGGCAGCCATGGGTTAAGGCGATCCAAGAAGAAGTGGAGAGGCTCAAAGAGAAGGTCTACGAGCAGGAGAAGCTTCTCAGAGAATGGGACGCAGTTAAGGTGATGTGTTCTATCTGTTAATTAGTGGTTAGGTGATCTGTTTTATCTGTTCTATCTTTTCATTAGCAATTTTATTTAAGTCTTGCTCCTTCTCTCTGTTATGTTCCTTGTCTAATCTGTTTCTTGTCTATGTTCAGGCGCAGCTGAGGATTCTGCAGCACCGTGTGGCTTCACTGGAGAAAGCTGCACTCGAGAAAGACCAATGTGGTTAGTGTTTCAAATTCTCTTCTTGTAGTTGTGATTGGTTGCTGTGATTGTCTGAACACTTTGACTATATAAATGAAACACTTAAGTAAAATTAAAAATGAAACAGTTAAGTAAAATTATAAATGTAAACTCAACAACTATTATAAATGCAAACTCAACAACTATTCTAAATGCAAACTCAACAACTATTCTAAATGCAAACTGAACAACACTTTTAGACAAAATCAGGTTGCTTTGTAGTTGGGTTTAGACACTTATAAATGCACACAAGCCATTTAACTCTATTTTAGTGTTAAGGTTCATTAACTCACTCTGTTCGTGTTAGGTTAAGGATAGGACATATTCCTACTCCGCAAAGAATCAATGAACATAAAACAAATCTCCCCTATTTAATAAGCTGTTTCTAGTAGAGAAACATTGAGTCAATCCCACAAATCTTCTCAAATCTTTTTCTAAAATGTCAACTAGCTTTGTAAACCTTTTAGCGAGCCAAGGGTTCATTGACCTTGACTCATCGGAGCCTGTTTCCTTTAACAGCCAAGGCTCTGATGAGCCAAGTGCCAAGGAGAGGAGGAGATGGTCTTCGAAGGAGGATGTCATCCTTGTTGGGGCTTGGCTCAACACGAGCAAAGACCCTATCGTGAGTAACCAACAGAAGGCCCCTGCCTTCTGGAAGAGGATTGTAGAGTACTACAACTCCAATCCTCAACTTGTTGGGACCCCACCGAGAGACCTTGGTTCTTGCAAGCAACGCTGGCAAAGAATCAATGACTCTGTTTGTAAGTTTGCTGGGTGCTACGAGCTGGCGCTGAGAGACCAGAGGAGTGGCCGGAATGACAACGACGTGATGGTGTCAGCTCTGAAGATCTACGAAAATGACTCCAAAGGTGTCAAGTTTAGCATGGAACATGCTTGGAGAGAGTTGAGACACGATATGAAGTGGTGCTCGATGAACCAGGAGAAAGACAATGGCAAGGAGAAAAGAAAAGCTAATACGGTGCCTGTGGATGTTGAAGTGCCACAGGCAGAGGAGAGACCCATTGGCGTTAAAGCTGCAAAGGCAGGGAAGAAGAAGAAGAAGAGTGCAAAGGATGAAGAACTGTCCAAGTTAGAAGCACTTATGGAGACCAAGAAGCTTCTTTCAAAACATAGTTTGCTAGAAATCTTGCTTGCTAAACCCGAGCCACTCACTGAGATAGAGCAGGCTCTAAAAATCAAACTCATGACTGATATGCTTTGATTATGTGTGTAGGTGTATTGCTTTGATTATAGTTTGCTAGAAACTCACGATTTAAATGTTTAACACAACTTCTTGTTTCTTTTTCAGGTTAGGTACAAGGACAAGGACAAGGTGAAGTTTGCTGTTTGCTGTGTTGGAGTTTTCTGCTTGTTGGTTTGTAGTTTTCTGCTTGTTGGTTTGTAGTGTTCACGGGTGTTGGTTTGTAGTGTTCACGGGTGTTTGTTTTTCACGGGTTGTAAGTTTTTCACGGGTTGTAGTATTCGGCTAGTGCCTTTATAAAGGCTGTATGTCGTGTTGCTATGTACTCATCACTCTACCTTCTTCTATAATGAAAACTTAAGTTTGTGTTCTTCTTCTTCATACGGTTTGTGTTCAGAGCAACTTAAAGCTTCTTACGGTTTGTGTTCAGAGCAAGTTCTAGCTTCTTCAATCTTTCTTCTTCTTCTTCTTATGTTAAATTGAAACCAATACAAATACTTGTTTAATTTTGCATACACAAATATATACGTTATATGTTCAAATTATAATACTTCTTCTTCTCATTAATCAATTAATATTGGTCATACAGCACAAGTTAATAATCTTGGTTCAAATTATAATACGAAGTACATGTATATATTATTTGTTAATAATAATCTTGAATTCGTTTATGTTTATATCTCCAGAAGCAAATATTATTAACAAATAATAATCTTTGTTCAAATTATTAATTCTTACATTTATGTTATTTATAGGCAAATATGGGAGATGAAATCGATCAGAGACTCAATGCTCTATTCGATGCGGCTTTAGAGGATTGTTTTGAGGATACATTCAACAGCATCGTGGAGAATCGAAAAAGCAAACCAAACAAACGTCAATATATCGAACGCAACCGTGAAGGGGGCCACACCCGTCTCTGGAATGATTACTTCAGTGAGAATCTGACATTCCCACCTCATTTATTCAGACGCCGTTTCCGCATGAACAAAGAAGTATTTATGCGAATTGTCAATCGCCTGTCTGAGAATCTCCCCTTCTTTCAACAAAGACGCGATGCAATTGGGAGGTTGGGATTAACTGCACTACAAAAGTGTACGGCGGCTATTCGTATGCTTGCTTACGGCTGTGCGGCTGATACCGTGGATGAATATCTCCGGCTTGCTGAGAGCACAACACTTTCGTGTTTAACCAATTTCACAGAAGGCGTAGTACAATTATTTGGTGATGAGTATCTACGAAGACCAACTCCTGAAGATCTTCAACGACTGCTCGATATTGAAGAAATACGCGGGTTTCCTGGGATGGTCGGAAGCATTGACTGTATGCATTGGGAGTGGAAAAATTGCCCAACGGCTTGGAAAGGACAGTACACATGTGGATCAGGAAAGCCAACAATTGTCTTAGAGGCCGTCGCTTCACAAGACCTTTGGATTTGGCACGCTTTTTTTGGTTCTCCCGGGACCTTAAACGATATTAACGTCCTCGATCGCTCACCCGTCTTTGATGACATTATACATGGTAGAGCTCCAGCGGTACACTACGTGGTCAACGGACACCAATACGATTTGTCGTACTACCTAACGGACGGTATATATCCGAAATGGTCAACATTTATCCAGTCTATCTCACTCCCTCAAGGTGCCAAAGCTGAATTATTTGCTAAATATCAAGAAGCAACCAGGAAAGATGTCGAACGTGCTTTTGGAGTATTGCAAGCACGATTTGCGATAGTGAAAAACCCGGCTGTTTTGTGGAGCAAGGACGCAATTGGGATGATCATGCGCATGTGTATCATACTGCACAATATGATAGTGAAAAATGAACGCGATGGATACACTCAGTTTGATACTTCAGAATTTGAAGAAGGAGACTCGAGCCGAAGTTCACATGTCGATGTACCCTATTCTACCAACATGCCTTCACATTTCGGTAATATGCTTGGTATACGGAGTCATTTTCGTGATAGACGTATACATGACCAATTGAAAAATGATCTGATCGAAAATGTTTGGAATAAGTTTGGTAATGATGATGATGTATAATTATTGTATGTTTAAATTTTATCATTCAATAAATTAAAAAATTTTAATTACATGTTTTAAAATTTTATTATTTAAATATTCATAAGGACCTCAAATTGGGTAACACCATTGGACACACATTCTAGACAAGAATCCTTAATTATTCTCAAAAAAAAAAAAAATATTAAACTAATCACAAGGACTCCAATGGTGGTAACACCATTGGAGGTGCTCTTATACTCACCTCTTTGAGATATATCCGTTAAGTACTGAGAATGATATCCATTATATATATACAAAATATAAGCATACATAGTTTTTATACACCTTCAACATCAAACTACTTGATCTTTGAAAGAAAACTATAATCATGTAAAACGAAAAAAATGTATTTGGCATGACAATAAGGAGACTTCGTTCGTCTGGAAGATATCAGATGTGGTGGTCGGTTCGTAATTTTGCGAACGCCGAGTAAAAAAAAAAAAAGAACACGACTCAACTCCAAACAAGACAAGCTAAAACTTGTTGATATTTTAGCAAGCTTCATGCTTTGGCCTCACTTCAAGTTCTGGTGGTAGAAGTTTCAGAAAGCTTCCCTGAACCACTGGTGGAGTAGGAGGAGGTCGATCACAATCCGATCTCGTCTTTGTTTCTGACGAATCCGATGTCTCTGCTGATCCACCATCTATGTAACGGTTTACATACAAAAAAAGAAAAATTAGTAATAATAACATGATCAAGGTAGATCTTCACATGGAAATATATAGCCATAGAAAAAAGATGTGCACCGAAGAGTGATTTGACCATTGGTGGTCTCTTCGACTTATTCTTCTTCTTTAACTCCGCTACGAAACAGCATGCATTAGCATTAGTAGTACCATTCAAACTCAGAGACAAAGAGACCAATGATGAAGTATATGTGTACCCATTCCAGGAACTTGGTAATCATTAACGATCTCGAAGTTCTTGTAAGTGTACCCTACAAAGTTTATATCCTTTGACGACAGCATCTGCAGAAATAAAAGCGGAATTGAGTACACATAAATGAATGTAATAAGAAGGCAATGTTGAATCTTTTCAGGGAGTAGCTTTGCCTTCCTCCATGGGCCAGACTTGGAAGATGTTTGAGTTTGTGATTCTGACTGCATATATTAACCAAATGAAACAAATAAAGGTTAATGATCAAATCAGCAATACATAGCTAATGAGAGTAACCAAACAACTTATGCTTCCATCAAATCAAAATTAGGATAAAAAAGGAATACCTCGTCAAACTTCTCAAAATTCTGAGTGTCTAAATCGTCATTGACCTCTGGAACAAACGCAGCATCCATATCGAATATTGTATCCCAGTCAACAGTTTCAAACCATGGATGAGCCTGCGAAATGGAGAAAACAATTTAAACAATCTCAAGCTACATAAAGGGGAAAAAAATAAAAAAAAAACTACATGCGGAAAAGCTTTTAAAAGAAAACCAGTATAAGGGACACCTTTATTTCATGAGCACCTTTGGAACCAAGCCTACGTCTGACACTGCACAAAAGGTTGTTGATAAGATCTCTTGCTTCCCGCGACAATATTGCTTCCTCTGGAAACTTCAGATGACTTTTCCAGTTTACTATCTGCAAACCAAACAAGTGTTTGATGTCAATGTAAGGTAAAATTCCCACTCATCTTGTCTTTTATTTATTTATTTTGGTTTAGTTTCCATGCATGTCAGTTTTTCTAATATATTGTGAGAGCATATTTACCTTTCTACAGGTTGACATAGGATCATCTGCATAAAAAGGAGGATATCCTACTAGCATTTCGTACATGATAGCTCCAAGAGACCACCTACGTACATATCATTTTTATTGAGCAAACTGCAATTAGCATTCTATGCAAGGTGCAAATATACAAACGGTGTCACCATATACTATTTTAAGATGGTCTCCACTAACTAATTACTAGATAGACCCCATCAAGATGTATACTCATTCAAATGTGAACATAGAATTTACGGCAATGTTAGACAGAAAACGATAAAGATAAAATAAAACAATGATTGACTAGCGTTTGAGTCAAACAAGCGTGCAAAACCCCATAGCTAATGTAGTAACTTTCTTCTTCTTTTCTTTGTAAACAGAACAGAACAGTTCTGATGGAGTATTTATGTAAGCACATAATATGTGATAATGAAATGACGAAAATAAGAAAGCTTAATCTATTATTACCAGTCACACTCCATTCCATAGCCTTTCTTCAACAGAACTTCTGGAGCTATGTAATCTGGTGTTCCAACAGTCGAATAAGCCTGTGGTGGTTGTTTTCGTGTGTTAATCAAACACATAAAGAGAGAAAGAGAGAGAGATAAATTCTACTACAGTAAAGTCAAAAATCTCAAAGGGTGAATATGAAGCCTTACTAGCTTTCTCCTGTTCTTCTGCCAATGTTCAAGCTGTTCCTGCTGTGTTCTTTTTGGAGCAGCTGACCCGCCGGCCTCTTGCTCCGTAGTGGATCCATTTGAAAACTCGTTTTCTCCAATGGCACTGCAGTCCAAAGGTTTACACAGCCCGAAATCCGACAGTCTCAGATGGCCATATCTGTCAAGCAGTAAGTTGTCCGGCTTGATATCCCTGCCAAAAGCAAAAGAAATGGAGATAAGTTCATTCAATAGAAAATGAATTTTTTAAAATTTTATTATAATACTCTCAGAGAACCTGTGGATGTAATTGTGCCTGTGGATGGACTCGATAGCAAGAAGTGTCTCAGCGACATAGAACTTGGCCTCTTCTTCAGTCAGAGTATCTTTGCGCATTAGTAGAGTCATCATATCACCACCAGGTAGATACTCCATCACAAGGTAAAGGTGATCATCATCTTGAAACGAACAGTAAAGCTTAACAATGTAGTTACTGTCCACTTCCGCAAGTAAGTTCCTCTCTGCTCTCACATGCTCAACCTTTAATTTGAAAATATATATATAGTTTAATGATTAGGTTCAAATACATACATACATACATACAAAAGTAGCATTATTAGATAGGAAAGTGTCATTACCTGGCCTCTGCGAAGCATCTCGTCCTTCTTGAGCTTTTTCATTGCATAAACTTGACCAGTCGTCTTTTCTCTACAAACTCTAACCTACAAGAAAAAACTTTATGGGTTTAATAACCACCAGTAGAAAATTAAAAAAAAATGTATTCCCGAATGAAAGCATATGCATTAGTGCATTACCTCCCCAAAAGCACCTTTGCCAATCATGGTAAGCAAATCAAAATCAGCAACGCCTAGCTTATGGCGTTGAAGACGCATGTACTCTGTCTCCTTCTTCTCCAGAAACTTGAGAAGATTGTTTTGATCTTCTTCAGACACATCAGCATCTTCCAGCTTCTGCTCTAGCATGCTTCTCCTGTTTAATATATCAACAACCAAAAAAACAAATAATCACGCAGGATTTTTTACGTTCTTGGTTTTGAGCAAGAAGAGGTTTTTAATATATATACCTTTCTTTCCTCTCTTGCAGAATCTTCATCTGTTCTTTGTAATGATTCTCAATGTATTGTTTAGCTGCTGCAACTTTCTGTTTGGTAGTGTTTGAGACAGCTTCTTCATCAGTTTCCACCTTAGGTTGTTCATCGGTAGAGACATTACTACCATCACCACCTGAACCACCTTTATATTTCGATCCTCCACGCATCTGCCGCTTCTGAAACCAGCCCTTTGCTGAATCCATATTTTATACTCTCCTCTTTTTTTTTCTTTTCTTTTTTTACCACACACGTTATATACTCATTTCACCGGTAATCCATCATCTTTTGATTGAAAACGTCTGAAACGAATCCTTGTGCATAAACCAAGAATTTCAGAATCAACACAAACATCACTAAAATACAAATACGTCAGATATATAAACATGAGAAACTTAAAAAACAAATCGGTGAGGATCAAAGAAACACCTAAAGAATCGGGGGAAAAGGACGATCCAATGTTAACATTTAGATACAAACCAAAGCAGGAAGATGTAACAAATCTCCAATAGGAAAAGGAGAAAAGAGAGGAATGGAATGAGCGTGAAACTCTCTGTAGCCCATGAATTTATATATGGCATATCATTTCTAAGTAATGCATTTAGATTCCTTAATTCCCAGCGTCATTTTCTATCATTTTTATGCACACTTCTTCTCATTCTTTCTTTCAATTATTTATATATAATGAAGATGGACTTATTTAGCACAAAAAGATGTATTAAATGAACCAAACAAAAAAATTTGGGTTGTCGATATTGAGAATTCTTTAACCAATTAATCAGTTTTGTAATTAATCTTAGCACACGTTTTTGTTGTTGTTTGAGTTTGTTAAAGACACAAAGATTTTTTTGACCCACTTCCCTTGTGGTACATCTAGGGAGAAGATAGCACTTTCAACCATTCATTAGTATCAAGTGTAAACAAGAGCTTCATTACACAACAACTTCTATGTTTCTCTAATCATCTAAAGACAAAACAAGAATAAGCTACAACTTGAGTTTAATGAACATGTGTGTATAGGAGATGAATCAACAATCCAAAGAAGAAGAAACAATCTAAGATTCTTAACTGGATCTCTCTTTGCTTCTCTTCAACTTTTTATAGATATTCCTTCAAATTCTTCTCTTTGCTCTTGCCTCTCTCCTTCTCTAATTTTTTCTTTGTCAAATAAGTGTTAGGAGACAAGTACTAACTAGGTTTAGAGAATATTTATAGTGTCTCTTTAAATCTTTATACTAATGGACTTTCGACCACAATAAGACCCAAATTTGACAGATTTCTCTTTATCCCAAATTTATATAAATGCATAAGGCATTTTCACAGATAAATCCACTCGATATCAATCACGGTTGACATTTACACAGATGCTGAAAGTTTCAATAACTTGCTTAATCTATTCAATGAGGTTACAAAGAATATATAAAGCACGTTTTGTTACAATCATCAGTATCTCCTATATTAGAGCAGATAATAAATTAGGAACTGAATAAGAATATTCAAGACTTATTCTTTCACCCTCCCTTATTGGAAGCATCGAGGCATCGGACGGTTAAACTATTTCGAAATGACACGAACAAAAACGTTGGTAACCCCTTAGTACATATATATGCATATTGATAGGTAGAAGGGACATGTAAAACTATAACTTGGCCCAATGCAACTTTTTCACGAACGAAATGCAAGTCAAGCTCTACATGTTTCGTACGTTGATGCTTTACAGGGTTGGATGATAGATACACTGAGCTTATGTTATCACAGAAGATGAGAGTTGCGTTCGTGATTGGAATGTGAAGCTCAAGTAATAAGTTGCATAGCCAACAAGTCTCAGCAACTGTGTTTGCCACTCTTGTGTATTCGGCTTCGGCACTGGAGCGAGAAACCGCTTGTTGTCTTTTTGATGACAATAACACCAATTTTTTTCCTAGATACACTGCATGTCCTGATGTGGCACGACGAGTGCAGGGAAACCAGCCCAATCAGCATCAGTGTAGGCTGTCAAGTGTTAATCTTGGATTTGAAAACTTGAATTCCATGCGATAGAATGCCTTGTATGTACCTTATAATCATTTTCATTGCATTCAGATGATGCTCTCGTGGGTCATGCATGAAGAGACATACCTGCTGTACTGCAAATGCAATGTCCGGTCTTGTGAAAGTTAGGTACTGTAGAGCACCATCCAAACTTCTATACTATGTGGCATCAGCTACACGATCTCCGCCTTCTTGAGTGAGCTTCGCGTTGACATCAGCAGGTGTAGAGACTGGTTTATAACCTTTCATACAAGATCTCAATAATCTCCTTAGCATAGTGCTTTTGTGTTAATAGGATTCCGGCTTTATTGCACTCAACCTTGATCCCCAAAAAATAATTCAGACGGTCCATGTCAGTCATAGGAAACTCCAGTTTTAGACTTGTCTTAATCTAATTGAGAAACACCTTGCTTGAGCCTGTGAGTATGATGTCGTCTACGTAACGAAGAAGATAGGCAAGATTTCCATTCCAGCTATAGACAAACAGAGAGGCATCAGACTTGCAGGTTTTAAATCCCAAGCGTGTTAGGTATTGACTGAATCTTGCATTCCAATCCCGTAGGGCTTGTTTGCACACGTAATGAGGCTTTGTCTTGTAACAAAGCCCGGCTGTTGATTCATGAGATTGTCTCCGAAATCGTTCCATGGAGGAATGCATTCTTCACGTCAAGTTGATTTATATCCCAGCCGCGACTCAAAGCAACATTAAGGACCATCCTTATAGTATTTGATTTGACCACATGACTAAACATCTCCTCATAATTGATACCTTCTTTCTGTAATTTACCATTAGTGACCAACCGAGCTTTGCGCTTAGTATGCACTCCATCTGCATCATGTTTATTCTTAAAAAACCAAAGAGAGTTAATCACATTAGCACCAAAAGGCCTAGGCACTAACCTCCATGTCTTATTTTTAATTTGAGCATCATACTCTTCTTTTATTGCAGGATTCCAATAAGGATCCAGTAAAGCTTTTTTGTGCAGAAGAAGGTATGCGAGTGACAGAAGAAGTAAACAAATTGAAAATATTTTTGGGGTTTGACAATACCTAGTGACCTCTTGTTATCATTCTTGGTTGCGGAGGAATGGTGTTTGGCTGAGTGTTTGTTGCTTGAGGCAGAGGATTGATATTTGGCTGAGTGTTTGTTGCGTGAGATAGAACTGTGTTTGTGGGCATAAAATGATGAAGAGGACTTTTCAGAATCAAAGAGAAAAAGGAGAAGGAATGTCTGCGTCCTCGAGAAAGCTATAAGAGGAAGACTCACGTCGTTCTTGTTGAGCAGCTGGAAACGTACTTTCATCAAAAATTACATGACGTGAGATGATGATGCGATTAGACTTGAGATCTAAGCAACGATATACTCGGTAATTAACTAGATATCCGAAGAACAAACAAGGAGTTGATCTGGGGGAGAGTTTTGGAAAATGTGATTTGTTGAAATTTGGGAAACAAAGACAACTGAAAACTCAAAGGTGCTCATAAGAAGGTTGACGCCCAAACAGAGCGGAGTATGGACTTTTGTTAGCTATGGAAGAGCTTGACAAGATATTGATGACATTACAGGCTACATGAAGAGCCTCAACCCAATAAGTTGGAGGCAATTGAGCCTGAAAAAGAAGAGAGCGAATAACATTGTTGATGGTTCTAATCATCCTCTCAGATTTTCCATTTTGTTGAGAGGTGTGAGGACAATAGAACCTGAAAGGCATGCCATTGTCATCAAAGAATTGCTGAAAACGTTTGTTTTTGAACTCCCCCCCCCCCATTATCACACTGCAAAGATTTAATGGATGCACCAAACTGGCGATTAACATAAGAGTGAAAGTGAATGAATTTTGAAAAGACCTCACTTTTTTATCTAAGTGGGTAAAACCATAAGTAGTGACTGAAATCATCTAAGAATAAAACATAATATATGATTCCGCTCATGTTTGGTATTGGAGATGTCCAAAGATCTAAATGAAAAAGATCAAAAGATTTTGAGCTTTTATTATTTGATTTTAAAAATGGCAGTTTTTGGTGTTTACCCATTGACAAGCATTACAAAAAGGTAAGTGTCTTTATTACAAAGCAATGAAGAAGAGGAAAAAAGTGTTTGCAGAGAGACTTTATTCGCATGAGCCAATATTTTGTGCCAAATAGAGGGACCTTCTGAAACAAGAGCAGCGTGTGTTTGAGACTTATGTAGAACGGAAGGAACATGATATAGGTCTCCATTACTTTAACTGCGGAGCAGAGTTTCCTGGACAGAAAATCCTTCACAAAGAAGCCAAATGGGTCAAATTCAATGGACCACCAATTATCTTTGGTAAAGCGACGAACCAAAATGAGATTTTTTACTATTTTGGAACAACAAGAACGTTTTGAAGAGCCAAAGGTTTGGTCGTGGAATGAATATAAGAATTTCCAGAGGACCAAACTGGAATGGTATAACCATCTCCACAATAACAGAGTTTATGGTGTTCAAATTAAAAACAAAATGAAGGTTACCTGATGACGACGCGAGGTGGGATCAAGCACCAGAGTCCATGTACCAGTTTGGTGATGGTTCTTGAAGGGTCATCGTGTTGAAAGCTTCTTGAAAATCTCTCGTTAGTTGAAATTGATCAGCAAAGTGCGATTCTTGTGGTGATGGAGTTTAGATTCGTTGGTTGTTGCCACGCGGATGCCTCCTGTCGAGTTATGCATCCATGGAGTCTGCATTTGAGGCCAATTGTATGGAGTGGTCCAGTATGGTGCAGGCATACCCATTCCCCAGTTGACGTACGAAGAACGTTGTTGATAGTTTTTGTAGTATCGCCCTCTGCCACGGTATCCACGTATGTTCCTAAGATTGTTTCATTGTTGTTGTGGTTATGTCAACTTCTTGTTCTGAGTTGTGGAAACCAAAGTTGTTGATGAAGACGGATTGTCATTTGTAGTCATGACGACTTTTCTTGTTTTCTTGAGTCTTGTTTCTTCTAGCTCAAGCATGTTTCAAGCTTCTTCAAAGGTTGGAAATGGATTCTGGTGTTTGATGACATTAATGATGTGATCAAACTTCTCATTGAGGCCACTAAGCATATACATTACCAAAGTTTTGTCTCTGACTGCAGCCTCGATGTTTTCCAACAGATCAGCAAGAGATTTGAGTCCCTGTGAGTACTCTTGAACCGATTGATCTTTTATCTCCTTGGTACGGAGATCATTGTCTAGTTGTATGGCGCGTGATTCCTTGTTGTTACGGAAATCTCTCTTGATCATTGTCTAATTGGTTCTCAATTCTGAGCCAAATCTCTCTTGATGGTTTTGAAAGTGGATTTGAATTGAGACGGGTCAAAGAGTGTCGTAGGTCCATAACTTGACGAGGCCATCGCATTTGTTCCACTGCGTGTCGTCTGCGCCATTGGGAGTCGATGTCCCATCTACATGTCCTAACAAGTCAAAGGTGAGACAGAGTGTTAGGAATAGCTCTCACCAAGCATCATAATTGAATATATCTAGATCCAGGACGAGAGAAATGTGAGAACGAATCTGTTACATTGAAAGACCGTTTACTCATTCAAGGATTTCATGTCACATGTGACTCTCTCAAGTTACAGGAAAACTAAAAAAAAAAAAGAGTCACTCCACTTGATGGATTACAAAACCCTTAAATGAACTGTACTTTAAAAGTTTTGTAATGCTTACATGTGATGGTAATGTATAGTGAAATTACACTCTGGACTGCTGCTGGCACAAATACCGAATCACTTTTTTTCAGGTCTTAAAACTATCAACATGGACAATCACAATACATGAGACACTAAAACCTCTGTTGCGATTCAGAAAGTTTCATGAGTGGGGGGGAGGGCAATCTCAGCACAGTTTCTTCTGTCTCCGTGTCTTCGCCGGAGTCTCTTCCCCTAGATTTCCCCATCGTTGGCGATCAATTTTAGGAATTATTAGAGTATCCCCATCAGTGAACTTGATGGGGAGGGTTTCATAGAAAAAAAATAACTTTTTTTTTTGGTTTTGCTTTTCCTAAAAAAAAAAAAAAATTAGTAATAGACCAATTCCAGAACGCCACGTGGCGAACCCCGTGTGAACCGGGTTCATCCCGACGAACCTTCAAGACCCGGGTTCACCAAAATCAACATATTTTATTATTTTTTTTTCTTGATCCGCGTGTGAACCTCTTCCATGAACCTCCAATGCGGATGCTCTTATTACCACCAATCGGTCAAATTGGAGTCCTTATTGGGCTTAAATGTTTTTATCTAAAGCCCATTGTTTTAAAAAAAAGTTTATATACATTTGACTGAAAACCATTTGATTTCCTGTCAACCCTAATCGTATGCTCGGCGGCAGGAAAACATCTCTGAGGTACGTACCATCTTGTTTTGTGAATCTCAATCAGCTTAGGCTATTTTTCTTTTTTTTTTGTCTTCGCTGATGTTAGTTTTCTTGATTGCACAGAGATTATCATTGAAATAACAAAAGGACGAACATGTATCTACAGTGCTATATCAACGAGAAGGGCGAGAAGGTTTACACCACTAAGGTACCCTTTTTGGTCTTTCTATTCTCCTCTCTCTTTTTGGTATAAGCTTTCTTCTTCTTATTTTTCTAGGTTCCGGAACAAAGTCTCTGTTTTTTTTTTTTTTTTTCTTGTTAGAGATTGTAGTAATGTATATAACTTGTAATAATAGTTCTGAGGGAATGTTACTGATTTCTTATAAGTTATTTAACAGTACTAGCTGAAGTTAGTATATATATATATATATATTAAGCTGGGTTTGTTTGTTTGATCTTTCATTAGCAGAAATAAATTTGTTTCAGTACGCAGATGAATATTCATTCAGACATATTTGAGCTTAGTGTTGCCTATTTACGCTTAACCTTAAGCATATAAAAGTTCTCTCAGTGCAGTACACACATTGATCTTGGTTTTGACTTTCGATTGTTTATGATTAACAAAACCTAAGCATTTGGTTTTTCTTTGCTCACTGATGGTACAAACAAACTGTGTTGTTATTATTTCCTAAACATGAGTCAAATTCAATTTGTGCAGAAGGAATCACCGCTCGGGTCAGCCACTGAATCTGCCCATCCAGGTGAGTCTAGCTTCTTTCCCCCACAACCCTTTTGTGGTCTTATAAGAAATCCATTTTTGAGTTATTAAAAACCAATTGGTTTGTTGTGCTTTTACAGCCCGATTCTCTCCTGATGATAAGTATTCAAAGGAGAGAGTTTTGTTGAAGAAACGGTTTGGTCTTCTACCGATCCAGGGCGCACCTGTCAAGTACTGAAAAGGCTAAAGCTTTTCTTGTTTTCTTTTTGATCTTTTTATGTTACTGGCTATGTTGTCTCTTAATGAAACCATCTCTGTACGTCTCCAAATAGTAGTGAGTTAAAAGAGCAATTTTGCTACTTTTCGTGAAGAAACCAAAATTTAAGAGTGTCAAATTTGATTAGAAAATCGAAATATGTTTGAATCAAAGTTAACTGATCAAACGAACCAAGGCAAAGCAGCATGCCTACAATTATATATGCATCTTCCTATCTCAAAAGCAAAACAAGAAAAAAAAAGA
This sequence comes from Eruca vesicaria subsp. sativa, assembly GCA_932364175.1. Taxonomy (NCBI): domain Eukaryota; kingdom Viridiplantae; phylum Streptophyta; class Magnoliopsida; order Brassicales; family Brassicaceae; genus Eruca; species Eruca vesicaria. Next base: position 305,234 of record CAKOAT010666265.1, on the reverse strand, counting down.
AAAAGGATTTGTATTGTCTTCACTGAACTAGACCACTAGTCACATAATAAACACCACTGCATGTAAGCTTTGGGCAGACAGATTAGAGCACATGCATCCTTGGTGCTAAAGGGAGTTTTTAGGGGAAGGGATCACAAAAAGCACCAAAAGCACCAAAAGTCGAGGCTACAAACTCCAGAATAAACGTTTTTCTGGGTTGTTACTGCCAATCTGCGGGTCCTACGATACGTGGCGGTCCGCGATTGATCATTTTTTTGTTTTTTTTAATCCTAAAACAAACAAAAAAATGTTAAGCACTTCCTTTCTTAAGTTTAGCAATAATAGTGCTCTTAGGCAGCCTCGTCCATGTTAGACAGAAAAGGGATTGGGTTGTCTCTCAGACACGCCAACTTATTCATCCAGACATCTGTTTTGCCATCGGTAATCTGTAAGGGTCTATTGCAGATAACCCCATATATATATAGATCAACCTTTTTCTTAAATCTCAATCTGATCAGGGAAGGAAGGATGTTCTTGGTCGAGCTTCAAACGAAACGAGAGATCTCATTGGCTCCGATCAACTTAAAACTTTTCAAACCACTTCTTCTTTGGATGTTTGGCTGCTTAACCAAAATACCGTACTTCTTATCTAACAGACAATCGTCTCAGTTTGAGCTTTTGTCATAAGGTACACATCCACTTGTTTTTTTTATCACTTCATCCGATTTAGCTCATCTTTTTAAGTGAACTAGTATATTATGAAAAGGAAAAAGATTTATAAGCCAGACTCGTGCTAAATCCACTAGAGAAATGAATTTTCATATACACAAGAAGGAAGTAAAAAACTAGTTATCAAGTCTGCTTATGAGTTACGTGCAGCGATCATCTCTGCTTTCATTCTGTTGATGAACTCTTGGGCTCTCTCGTCTATTCCCTTCTCTGGAACCAATTCTTCCTTAGGCTTCCACTGTTTTGCTGGAATCCAAATGGGTTCTCTGAAGAGCTTATCAACGTATACAACAGATTTGCGTTTCTTCTGTAACAAGCAACCTCTCTTTAGCCGGATAAGGAATAAAACACTCGAGTCTCTGTCTCCAAGATTCTTCTCGGTTGGGTGGCGTGAAGCTGATGCACCGTACCGGGTTTGGATTTTGGTTTTGGATATCCGGAGCTTGTGGAATTTGGTGGTTAAGCTCTTCCAAACTCTTTTGACTGGGGTAATTCTCAGGCAAGACATGACGCTGGATGAATGAGGAAATCCAGAGGGAGATAAGACATGACTTATATACAAGGTAGAGGTTGTGTTGAGCTTAGTTCGGACGCGAGGAAGACAAAAAGTAACCCAAGAATATTCCATTTATTGCTTAATCTCTACGCTGCTTCTCAAAATCTAATGATCCCTTTTTATCTAATGATCCCAAGATACACATTCGAGTTAAAAGTTAGCAACGTTTAGCTGCTTGATGTGATACACATTTGTAACATTGTCTTTGTTCTTCATCTAACTTTGAGAGGGTACCATTTACAGTTAGATGAAAATTATATAAAACTGAGAAATGTATCAATCCCCCTATATATTAAAAGAGAAGTCACTTTAATGAATTTTGCTTACGTGTCATTCATAGGTGCAATATAGAATTAATTCTTTTAATTTGATTGGTTGTTGGCATTTGAATTTTTATTTATTTAATTAAGTTTTTTAAAAAGGAAACTAATCCTAGAATTACCTAATCTAATATATATTACCAAACAAACAATTAACCATCTTAAATACATATGATTAATAGAATTTGTTTATAGAAACAATTAAATATCACATATTCCATTATAAAAACTTAGGGGGGGTTATTGGCAGAAGAATTCTAAAGGAGTTATTAAATTTTGAGATTCCATTGTTATTGGTTCATGGATTTTTAAAGTCTAAGTAGAATCCATTGTTATTGGGATGATAACTTTTAAATTCCATTCAAAATCTTTGTTATTGGAAAAGTTTAGTTGTCATTGATTTTAAGATTCCATTAAAATCTATTGTTATTGGGATGTAAATTTTCTTTGTTTTTACTCATAAGACTCAACTTTGAGAATATCACCTATACTCATAAGATTTTGAAATCTATGTAATAAAATAATCTCACATACAAAAAAACACACAAAATTGAAGAATGAACTAATAAAAATCACTACTTTAGCATAATACAAATCACAACAATACATAGAAAATTAATATTAAAAAATAATAATAAAAAATTTAAAGTTTAAAATGAAATTTATAAAATAGTTTCAAAAAGTATTTTTGAGTTTAAAAAGAAAAGAAAAACTAAAAAGAAACAATTTGAAAATAAAATTTTGATTTTTTTTTATAAAAATATTGAATTTGAAAACATATATTTTGAAATTATAAAAAAAAATATTTTTCCATTTTTTTATTTCAAGAACTTTTTGTGACATTTAAAAAAAAAAAAAAGAGATTTACCCTAATTGAAGTTATTCTCTTTCCTCTACTCCTACCACTATTAATTTTCTACTTTAAAAGCTAATAACAATCAATTAAATTCTATACACAAGTAATGAAAATCTATGTAAAAATTATTTGATTAAATTTGTTAAATCTAGTGAACTTGTAAAATCCCCTCAACTACTAGATTCATCAAATTCCACAAAAATTCATGTTCCAATAACCTCCCTAAGTCATAAAACAAAACTTTCAAAATATTGCACTATTACTCAAGATTCTCAAAATCCTCATAAAAGAATATTTTCATAGACTTCTTAAATATAGAAAACTCATTTGAACTCTTTATAAATTTATCAAATCTATTGATTCTTAAAATCAATCAAGTCTATCTAAATCCATCTCCCACTAACCCCCCCTTAGAATATACATATAAATACATATTATATTATAGAAATAAGTATATAAACGATTTTAATTTTTTTTTTCTATTAATAATGGATAAAAAATCATACATTACAGAAAACTAATAATATTTTTATACTCACTCACTATATATATGTATTCTTAAAATATGTTCAATGAATGCAAAATTGTCAAATGTAAAAAATTTAAAAATCTATCATTTTCCAGAGATAAATGTCGATAGTATAATTGAGTTATTACTTTCAAAAATTATTTAAGTATTTTTATATTTAAAACAGAAAATTATATGGTATGTCGTTTTAAAAAAAATATGAATAAATGAAAAAGTTTATTATAATATAAAATTACCAAAAATCAAAACATTATATTAATACATGATTAGAGTTAGTATTCTATTCGTATAATTCATATAGCTTTAAGTATGATAAAATTGGCATGTTTATTTTTAATAAAAAAAGAGACATAAATAAAAACATGAGGGAATAATAATAAAATCTTTTGTTGTATTCTGCGTTATTTTGTATTTGTACATACATAATTTTTTATTTGTATACCAAAATATTTTTTACGTATCAATATAATTGTAAACTAATTATTTTTAGGTGTTTATACAACATAAAGAAAAAATGAGCAAGGAAGATAAATATAAATGATAAGTTATAAAATTGTTAATGTTGAAGATGCAAAATATAACGCAAATTACCTTTAAACTAAATTATTTTTAAAAAAATGATAAGTATTTTTTGCGGTGTAATAAACTTTTAAAATATAATAACAAAATTTATACAACTAGAAACATGTTATTTTGATATATTAAAACTGTTGAATCTCATGTTTATATTAATCTATGTCTAAAATAATGACATCACATCATTTAATAATTAAGATATTTTATGTTATATAATTATTTAATCAAATTTAATTTTTTGAAATACATTTATTTAGATTTACTTAAAATATGTATGTAATGAAGTAATTAAAAAAATTTAATAATAAGATATTTATTTTTTCAATGAAAATCTTGGTCAGAGAAATTAATGTTTGATAAGATAGTGTGAAGATTGGAGAGAATTTGATAATGAATTTATTTGGTTAGTCAATTGTGATTTTATATTAAATTCTAAATAAAAAAATGTAAGAAATGGGGAAAGAGAGGGAGATATGGTGATGATAAGGATTAGAGAGTCGATTATGATCATAATGAAGATGAAAGTGAATATAAGTGAGAGACTGAATATAAGTGAGATAGATTATGAAATCATTTATTAATATTATGTGAAAGTGTTTAGAAGATTTAACAAAATCTGGTGAAAATTTTGCAACCAAAGAGAGATAGAAAGAGTTTTAAAGTGAAATATTGAGGATCATATTAAGGACGAGGGTAAGCGAATGAATATATGTGATTGTGAGAGAGTGAATGTAAGTTTGAGAGATTTTGAGATTATTTGATTAACTAAGAGAGAGAGAGAGAGAAAGAAAAAGAGAGCAAAAGAGGTGTACAAAGACATACAAAAATAATGCAAAGAGAGTTACATAAGAAACAAAAAAAATGTCTGAAAAATACAAGGAGAAACGAAATGAGTAAGATAGAAATATATATTAAAAACAGAGTATCTATGTAAAAAATAAAGAAAGTTACAATATATTTATACATTTATATTATTTTTTTATTCATACAATGTATAGATTACATTAATGTCTACATAGGCGTGCGAGCCGTCCACCTAGTAATAAGTAAATATTCTAGTTAATCTCTACGCTGCTTCTCAAAATCTAATCTCAAGATACATACTCTAGTTTTTCTGCTTAATGTCTGATACACATTTGTAACATTTGTCAAATAATAAGTCTCAAATAACCCCCTGATTAAAATAGTTTTCTCTAATAAAACTAAAAACAATTAATTACCGATTGTAAATGTTTTTATTTTATTTTATTTTCTAAAGACTGTTTTAGCCCCCTTAGGACTGACAAAACTAACAACCTTCTTCACCCAACTATATTTGCCAAAACATGGGAACCCAGTTCTCTTCGTGAGAGAAGGACAAAACGAAAATTGGAGGGAAAAGAGTGAACAAGGTTTGAGTAAATAATATACTCTAATGGTAAAATGCAGAGATATAAAGAGGGCTTAGCTTTGAAGGTCTAAAAAAGGGACAAAACCAAACCAAAAATTTAAATGAGAGCTTGAGTAGCACCAAGTTTATATACATCCCTGAGCCTCCAAATGGGATACATAGATTCTTCCCCTGCCTCCACTTGTTGCATTGCCCACTTGTAGTACACTGAGTGTATCGTGTCCTACATCCAAATACAACAAAGTCTTAAAGCATTGTTGATTCATATATGTTTTTGATTATTTGTTTCTATTAACCTGGCCTCCTTCTTTGATTTTGCCATTCTTGTCACGAACACAGAAGATTTCTTGCGTTTGGAACTGACATCGAAGATGATACAAATCCATCAGATGCAAAATCTTAGCTAACCTCATTTAAGAATAATGGGAAGATCATATACCCTGACGATTATTATGGGCGTGGTTCCCATCATCTTTGTTTCTTCAACTTGTACTTCCGATATATGCAGAATCTGAACCCACAAAAAAAAAAATGAATGTCATTTACTCATGTCTTTCTCGTGGGTGTGAACCAATGTTTAAAAAAGCAAACTTTACCTTGTGATCGAAAAAAAGATCATGGCCTTTTAAAGCTGCCCGCTCTGCCGTGCACCGTTCAATCACTTCTGAGCTGCAATACTTCTTCAAGGTCTCAGCATCTCCCTGTCATATCAGAGATGGGAAACTAATTAAAAGGATCGAAGATAGGAGTAGATGATCCATTTCAAAACCAGAGATTCACCTTGCTGTATGCACTCAAGACTGGTCTGATGGCTTCATGAACTTCTGCAGCAAAGTCCGGCAAGGAGAACGATCTGACCATGAAAAAGATATAAGAATATCATTCATTAACCGAGAGAGGGACTATTTTGCAACAGACCAATCACAGCCTCTACAACTTACGGATCTCGGCGGCGTATCTCTTTGTAAGTTGATCCAGAATCTGTTTCGTTAAACACTGCCTCATTTAAGCTGCCAAACACACATATATATATATAAGTTTTTGTACGTTCATTTTTTCAAGTAAGTCAATAAGGGAGCAATTAGAGCCTACTCCTGAATTTTGTGAACAATCGGGTTGTCACTGGTTTCCCATCTTTCCACAACATCTTCTGCAATCTACAAATGCAAAACAGAATCATCAAAAAGATTATTGCAAGACAGAAATCTTTGAACCAAATTAGTAAACAGAGAAACTCGTTAATTACCTCTTGGCTCTTGTTGATAACAGGCTCACTCATACCGCTTAGACGTTTAAAAGCAGGATGGGCTTGCATCTAGACCAAAATTCAAAGTTAGCAAACAAGAGCCTTACATAGCATGGCATAAGGCGTACAAATACAGAGGGTCGCTTACCTTTTCTCTTAAAGATTCCCATTTCTTTTGCCACTTGGTCTGTTTTGTTGGAGTAACCACCAGATCCGTTCTTGTACTTTTCACACCTGTAAATGGTGGGGGAGGCGTGTACTCCAGGTGCTTCTTTCTCGACGGGCCTCCTCGCAGTTCATCCTTCACAATGTCAAGTCCCTTCCTCGCAATGTCAAGGGGAGAAGAAACGCTTGACTTCAGTTTTTCAAATAATGTATGTTGACCTCCCTCAGTAGTTCCTGATTGTTGCTGTTGCTGCTGGTTTTCCTCTTTAGAGGTTCCTGTGCCTGATGAACTTGCTGACTCTGCATTCTCCTCTTTACCCAGCTTGAATGACTCCTTGACCTGACCACAACAAATGCATAACCTAACCTAACCCTAAAAAAATTGCCAAAATTGACCACTGAAAGGACTAAAAACAGCGGACTTCCAGCAATACCTCTTCTGTGGCCGCTGAGAACGTGTCTTTCACACTTGAAGAGACCTGTACCACCAAAGCTGTTTGGTAAGAAAAAATTCTGTAGTCTTTAACAATGTCCTAAGATGGGTCCTCAATACACACATATATATATATATATATATATATATATATATATATATATATATAGCGAGTTACAGTTCACCAAACTACAAGGGATACTTCACACATAGATGAACAGAAAAATGGTTCTTAACATAGACAAACCAAATATGCAAATCTGGCCAAAGAAGAGCTTTAGGGACTCTTTGCACTTGTTTTTTTTTAATTTAAATGTGTACTACTGATAATGCCTTTCGAAAAAATGGTGGCTCTAGTACCATTTTGGCGACAGATTCAGCCTCAGTCCAGACACCATCAACTTGCTTGTAAAGCTGCTCGGTCTTCTCTTTTGTTCTGCGTTTTACCATCTCATTCATAAGCTTCTTTTGAAACACCATCAATGTATGTATGTCTCTCTAGGAAAGTATACTTACTTAACTTTGAGGTCCTCTTTTACGCCTTGAAGCTCTTGTGCCTTTTCTTTAAGCTCCTTCACTGTTCTTTGAAATTCAGGATTGCTGCAACAATATGTAAACGAGCTTCGGAACTAAGAACATCATCCAATACAAACATAAACCAACATCAAAAAGACAATACCTTTCAGCTTCCCCTCTAATTTTCTTGGAGAAATCGCTGAAAACACTGAACTGACGATGAATCGAATACCCATTGGGTCGCAGAAACCCTACCCTTGCGCCCAAACTCTAAACAAACACTCATAATTACCAAATCAAATCAGCCCATGTGGTAATCACAAACAGTAGAAACAAAGTCGGATAATGACACGGACCCGTTGATGGACCAATCGGAGGAACAGAGGCTGCCTTGTGATGAGTAAATCTCGAATCAGCTTTCTACTCGCCATTCCTTCGTAGTAAGTGCTAAAATTCGAAGAACACAGACTCCTACCTACAAGCAGTCCGCTGCGAGAAGAATAAAAATAAGAAAGGTTATTGCGTGGAAGAAAAGGAAAAGATAAGTAATTTTTTGCTTGAGAAACAAACCAAAGAAGAAAAGAAGAAAGGATTGTTGCCTTAATCAGTTAAGCCCTAAAGAGATGCATTTGGTCGGTACACCTTTTCTGGGGTTTCTCATTCAGGCCGATTTCATTTTAGACACATGTTTGGTAACACCAATAACTATACTCTGTCTGGGAATAGTAGGCTTAAATAGAAACAAAATACTAATATAAGAAAATTCCATAAAAGTGACACATCTAAATTTCACTAAGTTTTTTAATAATCAAAAACTTTTTTAATACTAGGTTTTTGGTATTAAAAGGGGTATGCTTTAAAAAAAATTGTGTATAAAATGAACAAAATAATTAGTTGGAGCCTTAAAAATATTAATTAATAAATTTCAAATAAAATTCAAAAATATCTAAGAAAAATATTTAAAGTTTCTAATTTTATTGTAAATTTTTTGGGAAGAACGTAAACTAATTAAGAGAAAAAAAATTTAAAATTGAAAAAATTAATTTTGAAGGAAAATAATTTGTTTTTCAATTTCAAAAAAAAAGAAAATTTAATATTTTAAACTTAAAAATATTATTATAAAATTTAAGATTATAAGCAGCTTAGTTACTTTTCTTTATCAAACAAAAAATAATTATAATTTTCTGAAGTTTTTTTTTATTTTTTATAAATTTTAGAAATTACGTTTGAAACTTATTAATATATCCCTTATATATTAATCCTGAAGCATTCATAAATACACAACCTTGGAGAGCATGCTTACGTGTCAAGCTCACAGAGCTTCTCAGCCTTAACTTTTAAATGAACCAACTTTGCTAGGAATGAAATAATGTAACGTTTAATTTCTTGCATTTAGGATTATAATATATAGACATTTTTTAAGCGACCAACTCTACTAGGTATAAAACAATATATTTTCTTTCCTTAAATAAAAGCTACGGAATTACCTAATATGATTAACATATATATGTAATTAATGATTATGAATAATACATATTTTTGTGTCCTCTCTCTTTTTTGTTTAATTTTAAATTATTAAAATAAATTAAACAATCACATTAAATATATAATAAAATGTAATTTTTTTTCTTATAGGTTATATTTTTAATTTCTTAAAAGGACCATAAATAACTAAAAATAGTAAAATCCTACATTGAAATTTTTATGATCAATGGTTTAACTTTTTTTTTTTCAAACAAGATACAAATTATCATAAATCGTACGAATATGAAGTATCATTAGTAGATATTCATATTATAAATATGTTAATTTAAAAATTTCAGTGAAAAGGTTTGAGATTAGTAGATACAAATTATAGTATTCGAAATATTTTTTTAGTTTGTTTTATTTGCTTTTTGAAAAAAATATCTATTAGTTTTTTTAGATAATTTCGCTAATTTTAAATTAGATTTATTAATAGTTTAAATATTTTGAATTTTTTGTCAACTTTTAATGTTTAAAAAATATTTTTTGGGATGATTTCAGATATTGGTTAGAATCCAATTTAAACTGAATTGAGAAAACCAAATCCAATCCAATCCGATAATTAGTAAAATTCAAATAGGATTTATGAGAATAATACCAAAATCTGAAAATACATCTCAATCAAACCAAAATCGACGAAGTCTCAAACGTCCAGACCTGTGATGATTTAAGATACCAAAATTTGTATTCATCATTTTATAATCGATAAATACTGTAGTATTGCAAAATGTTAAAAATCATTTAATGAATAAGTATTGGTATAAAAATTTCACCCCGCGCATGCGCGCGGGTTATCATCTAGTATACTATTAAAGAAGAATCTCTTTTGGAGTTTTGCCCTTGATTTTTTAAGAAAATTACAAAATATCATTTTCTTTTATTTTTAATGAAAATTGCTCATTAAAAGCCCAGCTGAAAATCACCCATTAAAAACCCAATAATTTTAACATTTATTTACAAGGAAATGGGCTTCAAATCTATACAAATATATATATATATATATATATATATATATATATATATATATATATATATATATATATATATATTTGTAAGTTTACAAATTCGTCAACAAAATTAGGCCTGAGTACTTTACCTAGATCCAAAGACCTGAACAAGAACCGTCCCAAAAATACAGGTTTAGGTCCAGATTCGTGTCCATGCTAAAGTATCTATTGGGTATTTTTTGTTTGGACTTGCGGGTCTCGGTTCGAATCCGGGTCCTACTCGAAACCCGTTCGGGTACCCGAAGTACCCACAAATTATTGTATATATTAGGTATATTTAGGTGATTGGGTATATTTTTGATAATTCAGTTATTTTTAAAGTTTCAGATTTGGATTTCTGGGTATAATCTTAGTTTTAGGTAAAATTTTAGATTTTCAAAAAAATATAATTTGCGTATCAGAGTAAAATTCTGGGTATTTTTTGAATTTTTGGGTTTGATTTTGGATAAACTTTCGGATATTTTTGCGGTTCTTCGGGCATTTTTAAAGTTTTAGGGCTGTTGGATCCAGTTTGGGTCCTTCGGGTCCTTTTCGGTTTTAAATACCCAAACGACCCGAAACTGACCCGAAAATTATAAGTATCTATATGGGTCCAAAGTTCTAGGACCCGAAAGAACTGGAACCGGAAAAATCCGATCCAAACTCGATCCAAAATCTAGTATATACTATTAAAATAGAATCATTTTTGGGGTTCTGCCCCTGAATTTTTAAGAAAATTACAAAACATCTCATTTCCTTTTATTTTTAATGAAATCTTCCATTAAAAACCCAACTGAAAATCACCAATTAAAAACCCAATAATTTTAACATTTATTAACAACGAAATGAGCTTCAAATCTATACATTATCTATTTGTAAGTTTACAAATTTGTCAATAAAATTAGGTCTGTGCATTTTACCCAGACCCGAAGACCCGAACAAGAACCAACCCAAAAATATAGGTTCAGATCTGGTTTCGGGTCCATGCTAACGTATCTGTTGGGTATTTTTTGTTTGGCCACGCAGGTCTCGATTCAGGTACAGGTCCTACTCGAAACCCGATCGGGTACCCGAAGTATCTATACATTATTGTATATATTAGGTATATATAGGTGATTGGGTATATTTTTGATAATTTGGGTATTTTTTAAAGTTTCAGATTTGGATTTTCGGGTATGATATTAGGTTTTAGGTAAAATGTTTAATTTTCAAAAAATATTATTCGGGTATTAAGGTAAAATTCTGGGTATTTTAAAATTTTTGGGCCTGATTTTGGATAAACTTACAGATATTTTTGTTATTTTTCAGGCATTTGTTGAGTATTTTTCGAGTTTTTGGATCCAGTTTGGGTCCTTTGGATCCATTTTGGGTCCTAAATACCCGAACCGACCCAACAAAATTATACATACCTATATGGGTCCAAATTTTTAGGATCCGAAAGACCTGAACCCAACAAGGTCCGATCTAAACCCGACTCAAGGATCCAGATACTCAAGATTAAACATTATATTACCCGCGCTTTGAAAGCGCGGATCAAAATCTAGCTCTTAATTAAAATAAACATAGTTTGGATATTAAAATGAGCATATTTTACACGTTTAATGAGAAAAATAATTACTTGAGGAATTAAACTTTATAGTTAAAAAAATTAATATTTTCAAGCTTGACGAAATTTGATTTGGTTGGGGTATTTTATGGAATTTCTGAAGTGTTTTTTTTTTCAAACAAATTATACACGGCTCATTTCTATAAGGTTCATAAAGGTTCATGAATCTTTTAACATTATGAAATCCTTGTTTCGAATCACATAAAAATCAAAAGACTATAAAATCATTTTTTCGAATCACATAAAAATAATTATGTATATTAAAAGAGGAAAAAACATTAGATCTCGGTTTAGGATGGTTCAACTAGATATGAATCCTTAGAAGGCAAATATAACTTTTAGATGTAAAATTTTCTTTGTAATATTTTTATTGTTTGTAATACATAATTAATCAACACTTTAAACATCTCATATATAATTAGGTTTAAATTTGAAACAACAAATTCAAAGTTTAAAATTTTTCTTGTTTCGCCTTTTTCTTCTTTCCTCGTTATTTTCTTCTTGTTTTGATTCGTCATCTTCTTCTTGTTTAGGCACCTTCATCTTGCTTGATCACCTTCTTGCTTTGTCATCCTCTTTCGGAAAATACAAATATGTTAAAGATATTGTTAAATTCGGGTTTCTTATGGGCTTCCAACTTAAAACCAATTGGTGATTAGTGGATTGACCCTAACCTTTTATATATTACTCAAGGTCCCTTTGATTTCCCGATGTGGGATATATTATCCTTAATACCCCTCTTCGAGATGATGGCTCTTATCGGCCAGAAATCTCGGAACTTTAAGACAGTTATACTCGGTCGAACGAGTCAAGTACGACAATTATACCTAGTCGGAAGGTTAAACACGACCTATATATCCGGTCGGAAGGATAATTAATTAATTAGGGGTTTATGGGTTTTTTAGGATCTGGGCTCTGATACCATGTTAAATTCGGGTTTCTTATGGGCTTCCAACTTAAAACCAATTGGTGATTAGTGGATTGACCCTAATCTCTTATATATTACTCAAGGTCTCTTTGATTTCTCGATGTGGGATATATTATCCTTAATAGATATCAAAATTAGTCGAAGGAACACAACAATGATACCTCATCTTCTGGACGAACATGTAATATGGTGCATTACTAGAGCTTTACTTTCAAGCGATAATGCGATAAAAATACTATTTAAGAATGTTACTTTATGAATGATGGAGACATCTTTACTCAGATCTCATCATAACATGAGAGAGACAACATTACATGTTGGTCTCAGATTCACTGCATGCAAATGGTTGAATGGATTGGTATGCTTTGGTTAAAAACAATTGTAAAGAAAATATATCCTTCAGCAGGTTCCATTTTCTTTCATTAACGGTAAGAACTATTTGGTTCCAACTTCCAACTGGATTTTTTCTTTTGTCATTGGTGCTTTTGATGTTTTCATTGTCGAATGTGAATCATACAAAAAAAATTGATGTCTCCAAGACGAAATCTATTCACCACAAACTATAATTACAATCTATTCACCACAAACTATAATTACANTCAGCAGGTTCCATTTTCTTTCATTAACGGTAAGAACTATTTGGTTCCAACTTCCAACTGGATTTTTTCTTTTGTCATTGGTGCTTTTGATGTTTTCATTGTCGAATGTGAATCATACAAAAAAAATTGATGTCTCCAAGACGAAATCTATTCACCACAAACTATAATTACAATCTATTCACCACAAACTATAATTACATTCTATTTGTAGGGTTGTTTGTTTCTTCTCTGCAAATGTTATCCTTCTCTTTGGCACATTTACCTTCTTCTTCGAACATTTTTTAGCAAAAAAAACAACAGCTATAATTACAGTGATTGATAGTAAAGTTTATGTGTGTAGGGATTGTTCGAGTGGGAGTATTTGTTACGCCCCGACCGCCCATGACTAGTGGATCATCCACGTTCGCTTTCTCGGCCCGTGGCCCCATTTTATTTGACGGTTGGTCCATTAGTTTTTCAAAACTAGAGTTATGTTTATTGACGCTGCCATCACCACATGACTTTTTCTCGTGTTTTGACTTCACTAACACGATATCGCAAATCACTTTTCGATAGGTCACCTATCCTTAGACTACTCTACTTCAAGCACGCTTAACTCTGAAGTTTTCTCTGGATGTGCTCCCGAAAAGGTAAGTGCACTTTGGCGACATAGGTAGTGATATCAATTCTCTTAAGTCTTTCCATATATCACAACTCGGGATATTAAAATTCACCCCTCTCAAAGAATGCAATGTCCTCGTTGCGCTCCACAACAGGTCTCAAGAAACCTCTCAGGTCAGAGCTAAGATGGCTAACCAGCTTTGATACCACTTGTAACGCCCTGACCACCAACGGCTAATGGGCCACCCACGTCCGCTCTCTCGGCCCGTGGGCCACATCCTATCCGACGGTTGGTCCGTTAATTTTACAAGGCTCTAGAGTCATGTTTACTGACCCTGAAATCACCACATGACATTTCTTCATGCTTTAGCATCACTTACACGGTATCGCAAATCACTTCCGATAGGCCACCCATCCTTACACTACTCTAACTCAAGCACGCTCTGGATGTGCTCCCAAAAAAGTAAGCACACTTTGGTGACATAGGTAGCGAAATCAACTCTCTTAAGTCTTTCCATATATAACAACTCGAGATGTTATAGTATTACCCCTAAAGCCTTACCTAATATTTATTGTTTTGACAATATCCTCCAAATGTGTAACTGTTTTTGTTAAAATTTGAAGCCACCTAATGTATTTTATTATATTTCATTCAATCTAAGTATATAAAATCAAGTTTAATATATAAATTCATATGAACAGTGCCTGCACACCATAAACAGTGGAAACTGAAATAAAGAAACTCTGCGTGATTTTAAATTTTGAAGAATGCAAAATGATCAGTTAACAGTATTAGTTCTACACAGTCTATGACGTTAACCCATGATGAACCCACTGCAGATAGTCAAGAAGTCCATATGCATGACACGACAAAGTCCAATGAAATTGATGTTTTATTCAGCATCTCTACTCAAGCTGTAAACAAACTACGTACACTGCAGAACCATATGCCTGGTACGACCACAACGGTCTCATTTGCAGCTCATCAATTTGTCAATAGTAATAGATTCGATGTTCTCCAATCATGTGCTAGGGTACACTAGAGATAAGGATGACATCTTCTTGTATAAATAGTTGTGATGTTGTATCATTGCCGTCAAGTTGAAAATCAATAAAAGTTTAGTTAAATATTTTTCTCTTCAGGATCTTGTGTTTCTCATGGTGTCAGAGCTCAGAGAGTAAATTCTGAGCCATGTCTGAACCACCTGATCAAATATCCACTCCTGCCTTAAGTATCTCCCAATGCGTGACACTGAAGCTTTCTTCCACAAACTATCTTTTCTCTCCAGTCAGTCTCTCCTTGGTTTCATCACCGGCACATCTCCTCGTTCATTGCCGACAGTAACTATTCGACAAGGTGATGCTGATATAGAAGAAGCAAATCTTGAGTTTGTTCGATGGGTCTGTAGACATCAACTGGTCATGGCGTGGATTTTTGGTTCTCTATCTGAAGAAGCCCTCCATTGTGTCTATGGTCTCCACTCTTCACAAGAAGTCTGGTTTAGTCTTGCCAAAAAGTACAACCATGTGTCTGGAATTTTCCGCCTTGATCTTCAACGTAAGCTTCAAGGTATGTAAAAGAAATACTAATCCATGACGGAATATCTCAATGATGTCAAGGGTGTTTGCGATCAGCTAGACTTAATAGGGTGTCATGTGTCTGAACAAGAAATGATTTATGGCATCCAGAATGGTTTAGGTCGTGAGTATGAATCGATTTGTATTGTTATTGAGCACTCCATGGACTCTACTCCTGATGTTAGTTTTGGAAGATGCGGTTTTTAAACTTGTTAACTTTTACGATAAGTTACAAGTTTACAGTGAAGCCATTTCCCAAACCTCACCAAGCATTTTAGACAGGCCGTGGTTACTCAACCGGAGGCCATAGCTACTACAGAAACAGAGGGAACTGGCTC
>CAKOAT010666265.1:271357-289413 GCA_932364175.1 Eruca vesicaria subsp. sativa | reverse complement strand
GCTCTTCTTCTTCTATCTAGAATCAAAGCTATCATTTTAAATAAGACGAGCTTAAAGACTGTTTGTGATGCTTGCCATTTTAGAAAAAGTTGTAAACTTCCCTTTGTTTCATCTGAGTTTGTATTTTCTCGTCCTTTGGAACGCCTACATTGTGATTTGTGGGGTCCTAGTCCAGTGATTTCTAATCAAGGTTTTAAGTTCTATGTTATCTTCATTGATCATCACACAAGATTTACATGGTTCCATCCTTTAAAGTATAAATCAGATTTTTACTCTGCCTTTGTTCGCTTTCAACAACTAGAGGAGAATCAATTTTAGAGTAAAATTCTACAGTTTCAGTATGATGGTGGTGGAGAGTTTATCAGCACTCAGTTCCTTCCGCATCTGTCTAAATCTGGTATACAACAACGTCTCTTTTGTCCTCACACACCCCAGCATAATGGTTTGTTTGGGAGAAAACATAGACATCTTACTGAGCTAGGTCTCACAATGATGTATCATGCAAGAGTTCCACAACAGTTTTGGGTAGAAGCCTCCTTCACGGCAGTATTTCTTATCAATCTGCTGCCTTCACCGACTCTTCTTGATCACAAATTTCCCTTTCAGTTGATCTATAACTCATCACCTGTGTATACTAATTTGTGTGTGTTTGGTTGTAAGTGTTTTCCCTCCCTATGGCCATACATGCGAAATAAGCTTGATCCGAAGTTTCTAGCTGGTGTATTTCTTGGATACAATGGAAATATAAGGAGTATCGTTGCTATTACTCTCCAACTGGCTGAGTTTTCATCAGCAGGCATGTTATCTTTGATGAAAACTCTTTTCCTTTTGACTATTTATACAACAGATTTCATAAGGATACAAACTCCTCCCTCTTAAATGCTTGGCGTGCAGCTCATCTTTCTCCATTACCTGGAACTTTTGTTGCACCTACAATGCAGGAAGAGGAACTGTTATCTTCTCAGAGTCAACTCCGTCAACAGATTTTGTTCAACCTGCAACACCTATTGCAAATACTCCTCGTGCAACTCCTCCTAGTCCAGTGCATGCTTCAACCTTAAGAACCTGTTCAGCAAATAACATCAGAGTTTGTGCCTCGCAATATGACTACAAGGGCTAGGGCTGGCATTATCAAACAAAACCCACGCTATGCTTTATTTACAGTAAAAGATGAGTTCACAGAACCAAGATCATTCAAAGAGGCTTTATAGCATCTTGGTTGCTATGGTTGTTGAAATGGAAAATATGTCTGAAACATATACCTTTGAGCTTGTTCCTCCTGAAGAAGATCAGAATCCACTAGGTTGTCATTGGGTTCATAAGATAAAAAGAAAGGCTGATGGAACAATTATGAAGCTTAAATCAAGGCTGGTTACAAAGGGTAATGAACAAGAAGAGGTATTGATTATTTGGAAACATTATGCCCCACAGTACGCTCTGCTACTATACGACAATACTTCATGTTGCAGTCAAAAAGCAGTGGTCTCTGAAACAGTTTGATGTTCAAAATGCTTTCCTGCAGGATGACTTGAAAGAGAAAATGTTTATGAATCAACCGCCGAGTTTTGAAGAACCAGACAAGCCTGAGTATTTTTGCAGACTCAAAAAGGCAATTAACTATTTGAAGCATGCTCCACGAGCTTGGTCTGACAAGTTTAGCTCTTTCCTCCTTGAGTTTGGCTTCTAATGTAGCTTCCATGATCCTTCCTTGTTCATCTACCATCAAGGCTCGGATGTTATATATCTGCCTCTCTATGTTGACGATATAATTATTACCGAGAACAACAATGCTCTTCTAGATAGACTTCTGGAGCAGTTAAACAACATTTTCAGAATGAAATATTTGGGTTCTGTCCTTTACTTTATTGGTATACAGGTTCATCATCATGTTGAAGGTCTTTTCCTGAACCAAGCCAAGTATGCCACTGATATTCTTGTCATAGCAGGAATGCATGATTATTCTCCGATACAAACTCCATTGCCACTCAAGCTTGATAAGGTTCCTGGTCAAGATGAGGTATATCATGATCCATCTTACTTCATGAGCTTATATGGAAAGCTCCAGTACCTTACACTAACGAGGCCTGATCTTCAGTTCTCTATTAGTTACATTTGTAGAAGATGCATACGCCTAGTCAATCTGACTTTACTCTTCTTAACAGAATTATCCGGTACGTGAAAGAAACCTTAGAGATGGGAATTGGGATCAAGGCTGACACTGATTCAACACTAATCTGCTATAGTGATAGTAACTGAGCATGATATAGAGAAATAAGAAGGTCTACTAGTGGTTTTTGTACTCTACTTGGGTCAAATGTTATCTCTTAGTCAGCTAAAAGACATGAAACGGTTTCCAAGTCATCTATTGAAGCAGAATACCGTACTATGTCCATAGCTACAGGTGAAGTTATGTGGCTTCAGAATCTCCGTCACATCATGGAACTGCAGCAACAGAGAACCCCTATTCTCTTGTGTGACAATCTCTCTGCCGTTTGCCTCACAACAAATCCAATGTTTCATAAAAGGACTAAGCACTTTGATGTGGACAATCCTTATGTAAGGGAGAGGGTTGCAGCAAAAGGACTTGAGGTGAAACATTTTCCAGCATCTATGCAACTTGCTGACATTTTCACTAAGTCCATTGGTCAAGAAGCATTTATGAAGTTGAGGAGCAAACTTGGTGTCTTCTTCCATCTGACTCTAAGTTTGAGGGGGTGTATTAGTCCTACACAGCCAATGACATTAACCCATGATGAGCTCACTGCAGATAGTCAAGAAGCCCATATGCATGACACGACAAAGTCCAATGAAGTTGATGCTTTATACAACATCTTTGGTCAAGCTGTAAATGAGCAACGTACACGACATAAGCATGTGCCTAGTATGTGCCTGGTACGAGTACAGCGATCTCATTTCCAGCTCATTAATTTGTCACTAGTAAAAGTTTCAATGTTCTCCAATCATGTGTTAGAACACACTAGAGATAAGGATGACATCTTCTTGTATAAATAGCTGTGACGTTGTATCTTTACTGTCAAGTTAAAAGTCAATAAAAAATCAGTTAAATATTTTCTTCTTTAGGATCTTGCGTTTCTCAAAACAGTTGTCCTCAGATATGAAGAATTCAGTTTCAATTTGTGCTTTGTTGATATGTCTAAAATTTTGTATAATAAACTCGCTATTAGCAAGTAGCTGATGCTTATCTTGATTTGATATGGAAGTTTGTTGGCGTTAGGTTGTCGATATAGAATACTCTTATATAATATTTCATGTTTTGTAGTTTTAGTATAATCCATAAATATATATTTCCAGTCTCTAATAATAAAATCTTTCTCCACATCTCTTATAACCTGTTTGCTGGTAATTTGTATGTGTTAGTGATGAAAACATTGTAAACGATAAAAAAAATGAAACAAGCTTGTATTAGCTATGGAATGGGTATGTGGAAAGTTTGTTTATTGGTAGCTTCAATATTTGAAAACTTGTGATGTTATCTTGGAAGTTGTGATGTTGTTGTATATGAAACGTCTAAGGGTGTGAATGGTGACCAAGGAAATGAAGAGGAACACTTCATTACTTAACATTCCTTAAAAAATTCACCATTCATGAGGAATATATTGTTTTTCCCATTCCTCCTCATTCCTTTGGTTATAGAGAATTATACAACAACTTCATTCCTTATTGATTTTGATAAGGAATTATTATTCCTCTTCCTTCCTAAAATTTTATTCCTATTCATTCCTTTCGTGTCCATTCCTATCCATTCCTGCTGTTCATATTATGGTTACCAGTCACACCCTAAGTCTTAAAATTTTGATCCTTCTTCTGATTTTCAGACTCTCCATTATATCCTAACTAGATTTTGATCCGCCATTTTCAAGGGCGAAATTATGTTATAAATTTGTTTTAATAATTTTTTTATTTGTTTTAATTTTTTTTTATTATATTTGTAGTTTAATCTCTTTTTTTTTATCTTCTTTATGATAAACATGATACACTTTAATTGTTTTTAAAATATAACATGTTTAGTTTGTTACAACCATACAAAATGAAAATTATTTTTATAATTTTTAATGTCTACTATATACTTTTGTATTTTTTTATTTATAGTAAATATATATTATATCTAATATATCACTTTTTCAAATTTCTAACCCGTTCATTTACAAATTTCACTTTTTATTTGATGTATTATATTTTAAATGAAATTAGATATATGTTTGTTTGGTTTAAGATTTTTTTTTTTTAATTTGTGTGTTTGGTATAGATGAAAATAGTTATATTTTATATCACTATATTTATAATAACTATGATATATATAAGATATTAGATACTTTTAATTTCAAAGTTACAACCCCTTATGTTATTTGTCATCATAATTTTCACCTAAATATGATAGTCTATGAAATATTGGTATGCGTAGACATAGGTTAAAATGTAGATACAAAAATAATTTTGGAATAATATCCCTGGTAAATATAAAACTTAAATACAAATGATATATTAGATTTTACTTACTTTCTTTATTTGGGTGAAAATCTTGGTGAGTATTTGTTATTTACTACATTTAAGATATTATGTAAATTTGATAAACCGAAATAATGAAAGAGCGTATCAATATATTTATTTAGAAATGAAAATGTATATCTTATATATTAAAATAGAAGTTATGACTTGACTTCATGTGTGATTTTTTTTTTAAAAATATACTATTACTAGAAAGTTATTTTACATTAACTCTCTAATAATCTTATCATCATTATATCTTATGAAAAATCATATCTATAATAACAAAGATACGCTTAACAATTTGGTTTTGGTAAACTACCCCACACCTTCCAACTTAGTCACATAAAATATGTCAATAGATATAAGTTTAGGAAAATCACAGATTAGTAATATGAAATATTTATATACCCTATTTACACGCTATATATACTAGATAAATTTATTTCGATGTAATTTTTTAAAATTATATTGTTTTAAAAAAAATAATTTTTTTTAAAAAATTCCTTTTTAATAAAATTCTTTATAATATTAATTTATGAAGCTATAATTTAGTTTTTAGCAAAAATTTCTTCGAAGTTTATATTATCTTTGCAAATTAAAGTATACTAATATTTAATCAAGCTCTATTTATATTACTTTATCTAAAAATGAAATACTAATCTAACAAACAATAAAATATAGAAAAAGAAACCAACACATGTTTGGAAAATATGTATAATATAGAAAATTTGAAAAAATCTATTTGATCAAAACACGTATTATATAATATTATTATGTTTGAAAAACATTTATTATACATATCGTAAATATATGATTAATATAATATATACCAATTTACAAGTGAAAACAAAATATTTATATAACTAACTATAAACGAAAACAAATATCCATGCGGTTGCGCGGGTCAAAATCTAGTAGTAATTAAATGTGATATGCGTCACAACTTTTTAGTCCTTTGTATATAAACAACACTCCAAATGACATGCAAAAGAGAACAAAACACGTAATGTTATATTATGTCAAGATATTAGTGATTTGTTCAGAAAATATTTAATTTAGATTAATTGTTAAGATACTGTATATAGAATCTTACCATAAGATTAGGGAGTTTAGTTTAATTTGATTATATTGGTTATCATATCATCAAATTGTATATGCAACACATTTTTATATTTGTTCACAACATGTTCAATAAGTCTAAACTTAAAATATGCCAAAGTAAATTTTAATTAGGATTCTAAATTAATAGTTTAGATGATGGACTCAACCATTTCACTATCTTCGGGATCATGCGCACTACTCGCAACTCACTCAGCTTTGGGATTGATACCTTGCTCCCTTTGATCTCTTTGGTCTGCCATTCGCTGAACCCAATTCTTTTAATCGGATTTTATTAAATTTCAGATGATATTGTTGGCGACTTTTATCATCATATCTATTATCTAGTCACGTTTTATTGTTGGGTGCAAGTTATATAGTATTCGTAAATTGCAGTCTTACCCACACTATCTGTGTAATGCAAATCAGTTTGCGTGTTATAATATGATCCCCACGTTGTCCCTCAATGCCAGACATATTCGACGCTTCCTCCACGTATCCACGATCAATATACAAAATACAAATATACCAAATGGATTTAAAACAAAGAGACCTCTATCTATTATATCACTACGTATATTTTATTTTGCATTAATTATACTATAATGAAACGATATTCATGAACCATGACCAAATAGCATTTTTATACTATAAGCTTGTTATTGTGTAATGTAACGAAAACCCATGAGCATCGTATCCCTTATATATTAATCCTGAAGCATTCATAAATGCACAACCTTGGAGAGCATGCTTACGTGTCAAGCTCACAGAGCTTCTCAGCTTTAATTTTTTAAAGGACCAACTTTGCTAGAATGAAATAATGTAACATTTAATTTCTTGCATTTAGGACTATAATATATAGACATTTTTTAAGGAACCAACTCTGCTAGGTATAAAACAATATATTTTATTTCCTTAAATAAAAGCTACGGAATTACCTAATATGATTAACATATATATATAATTAGTGATTATGAATAATACATATTTTTTTACCCTCTCTCTTTTTTGTTTAATTTTAAATTATTAAAATAAATTAAAGAAAAACATTTAAATATATAATAAAAAAATTAAATTTTTTCTTATAGGTTATATTTTTATTTTTTTTTAAACGACCGTAAATAACTAAAAATAGTAAAATCCCACATTGAAAATTTTATGATCAATGGTTTAACTTTTTTTTTCAAAGAAGATACAAATTATCATAAATCGTACGAATATGAAGTATCATTAGTAGATATTCATACTATAAATATGTTAGTTTAAAAATTTCAGTGAAAATGTTTGAGGTTAGTAGATACAAATTATAGTATTCAATAGATTTTTGTAGTTTGTTTTATTTGCTTCTTTTTTTTAATATCTTTTAGTATGTTTAGATAATTTAACTAATTTTAAATTAGATTTATTAATAGTTTAAATATTTTGATTTTTTTTGTCAACTTTTAATGTTTAACAAATATTTTTTGGGATGATTTCAGATATTGGTTACAATCCAATCCAAACTGAATTGAGAAGATCAAATCGAATCGAATCCGATAATTAGTAAAATTCAAATAGGATTTATGAGAATAATACCAAAATCTGAAAATACGTGTCAATCAAACTAAGACCAACGAAGTCTCA
This sequence comes from Eruca vesicaria subsp. sativa, assembly GCA_932364175.1. Classification (NCBI taxonomy): domain Eukaryota; kingdom Viridiplantae; phylum Streptophyta; class Magnoliopsida; order Brassicales; family Brassicaceae; genus Eruca; species Eruca vesicaria. Next base: position 282,183 of record CAKOAT010666265.1, on the reverse strand, counting down.
AACGTCCAGACCTATAATGATTTAAGATACCAACATTTGTATTCATCATTTTATAATCGATATATATTGCAGTATTGTAAAATGTTAAAAACCATTTAATGAATAAATATTCGTATGAAAATTTCACCCCGCGCATGCGCGCGGGTTATCATCTAGTATATATTATTTTGTGGATATGAATAATTGACTATTAGTGTTTTGCCAATATTGTATCTGATGATGGACATTATATTATCTTAAGGTATTATAAACATTCCTTCGCTGTTCACATACGTCCCCCCCCCCCCCCCCTAAACTCTTTATATATGTATCTCAAGCTTTAACCCGTGAGAGACACACACACATGCACACAGAAGAAAAACAAAGAACGAACCATGTCTTTATCAATTTCCTCTTNCCCCCCCCCCCCCCCCTAAACTCTTTATATATGTATCTCAAGCTTTAACCCGTGAGAGACACACACACATGCACACAGAAGAAAAACAAAGAACGAACCATGTCTTTATCAATTTCCTCTTCTTTTATCCTCTTCTTGTTGTTCGTCATCACACCATATGTCCAAAGCCAACCCATTGCTCCAGCTCCGACAAATGAAGCAAGTCCAGTCAATCTCACGGCGGTTCTTGAAACTGGTCACCAGTTTACTACATTCATGCGACTCCTCAACACAACTCAAGTAGGGTTTCAGGTAAGTGTTCAACTCAATAGCTCTGATCAAGGGATGACTATATTTGCTCCAACAGACAACGCATTTAACAACCTTAAACCCGGAACCTTAAACAGTCTCACATACCAACAACAAATCCAGCTCATTCTCTACCATATCATTCCCAAATATTACTCTCTAAGCGATCTTCTCTTAGCAAGTAACCCCGTTAGAACTCAGGCTACGGGACAAGATGGAGGAGTTTTTGGGTTGAATTTCACAGGACAAGGTCAAATCAATCAAGCGAATGTTTCTACAGGTGTTGTTGAGACAAGGATCAGTAACATATTAAGACAAAAGTTTCCACTAGCAGTTTATGTAGTGGACATGGTACTGTTGCCGGAAGAGTTGTTCGGAAACAAGACTGCTCCCACTGGAGCTCCGGCCCCTAAGACCTCGCGTTCTTCTGATGCAGATTCGCCGGCTGCTGATGGAGACCACAACAATTCTGCTGGATCAAGCGTCAAGGGGACAAGTCTAGGGTTTGTTCTTGGCTTTGCATGGTTTTGTTGCTCGGTTGTATCGTACCTTTCTTGAAACTATACTAAAAGCGGGAAAAGTTACGAATAATTCTTTTTTTTTTTAAAAAAAAATTGCGTGATTGATTCATTTGTGTTTTCGAATATCTGATTTGTAATCTTCCATTTATTTCTTAAGAAAATATGGTTCTTGCATTTTAAACTTGTACCTGCTGAAGTGGAAAGTCGACTTGGGCTTTGTTCTTGGGCCGCAGAAGTGTGGTATTCAGGTTGGGCCTCGGAGATTAATGAAGCAGCCCAAATGAGTTTACCAGTTTACTATAAGAAGAGCGACGAGAAACAGAGAATCATTATCTCTGTAACTAACTTTGTCTTCTTCTACGTTTTATCTTTCTTGAAGAACGGTGATTCCNAAGGAGATGTACCCGGTGGTTGAAGCGGGGAACTCTAAAACGTTGTGTGTGTTGTTCGTTTAGCTTTTCTTCTCTCTTTAACATTCTTGAGTGAAACGGAGTCGCGATCTGATTCAAACGAGAGACGAGAGAGTTAGTGAGCTAGTGTTCGCATAACGTGAGATCAATACAAGCGTGTATTGAGTCGGATTCTTCTACAAGTGGTATCAGAGCTTCGTTGGAAGCGAAAGAAGAATTCAAGATCCAGGACGGGAAATTGATAGAGTTTACTACGCTCTATCAAGGCAGTTTCATCACACTGGGTTGATCATCCAAGATCAACGAAGGCACAAGGAAGTTTACTTCTATCTCTCTGTCGATCAAGTTTTCTTGAAACTTTACTGTGTAGAGATCGTTCGATTTGCTGTGGTTGTGTACTTTTGTTATCTGCAGGTATCAAGACTAAACGGGACGCACAAATTGAAGAATGAATCCTACACGAGGAAAGTTCGAGATCGAGAAGTTCGATGGAAAGGGAGACTTCGGACTTTGGAAGTTTAAGATGATGGCTCAGCTAGAGATTCAGGGTCTTCTATCAGCACTTAGTGAAGACGACGAATCGGAGCAAGATACAGCAAAAGCAGAGGAGGAAGAAGAGTCTGGGAAACAAGTTGAAGGCTCAGGAATCAAGAAAGAGTTAAAGAAAGCTGAGAAGGATCTAAGGGTCAGGAGTCTGCTCAACATATGCCTAAGTGATGTCATTCTAAGGAAGATCATGAATGAGACTACAGCTCTCGGGATGTGGAGAGCATTGGAAAGAGACTATCAAACAAAGTCACTTCCGAACCGTATCTACCTCAAGAAGAAATTCTCTTGCTTCAAGATGGAAGAAGAGAAGTCTATGGAGGAGAACTTTGATCATTTTCTGAAGTTGGTTGCGGATCTTGCAAGCATAAAGATAGACATCACGGATGAAGACCAGGCCATACAGCTGTTGTCTGGATTACCATCAGCTTATGAGCCACTCGTTCACACACTGCAATACGGCACTGGGAAGGATACTTTAATTGTGAACGAAGTAATGACCGCAGCGTACTCAAAGGAGGTGGAGCTAAAGCAGAAGGGTCTTAATATCAGAGGAAAACAATCTGAAGGATTGTACACGGAATCCAGAGGTAGAACAACCAGCAGAAACGACTCAGGAAACAACAAGCAGTACAACAGCAGGCCAAAGAATAAGTTCAGGTCAAAGTCAAGAGGGAAGTATGGCGTGAAACAGGATAAAACCTGTTGGATATGTGGTGGTGACGATCACTGGAAACGTGATTGTCCAGAGAGAAAGCAAAATGCTTCACATCATAAACCTGGAAGCTCAGCAAACGTAGTTTCTAAACTACCAGGTCCAGTTTCTCTAACCGCAAGCTTAATCACGTCAGAAGAAGAATGGGTATTAGACTCAGGGTGTACTTTTCATATTACACCGAGAAAAGATTTGTTGACTGACTTGGTGGAGTTTGAAGGAAACAAGGTTATGATGGGAAATAACACTTTCTGTATGGTTCGAGGAATGGGAAAAATCACCATAGAGAATGAAGATGGTTCGACTGTGATATTGAACAATGTTCGATATATGCCAGAAATGGGAAGGAGCTTGATCTCTTATGGTCAGTTGGAACAGTCAGGTTGCCACTACAAGGGACAAGGCTATATTGTTCACTTCTACAAGGATGGTAGAAAGGTCCTAACAGGAAAATACAACAATGGTCCCTATTATCTACAAGGCTCGGTTAGAAGGCCAGAGGCAAACTCTGCAACAAGCAAAGCTGATCTTACCAAGACTTGGCACACAAGACTTGCTCACATGAACTATCGTTCAATGCAAGCACTTGTGAGAGGAGGATACATCAAGAAGGATGAAGTAGGGGAACTGGAGTTTTGCGAAGGCTGTGCAATGGGAAAGGCGCATAAGCAGAAATTCCCAAGGGCTAAACACACGACAAAGGGAGTTCTCGACTACATTCACACTGACCTATGGGGATCACCCAACACAGTGTCAAGCTTATCAGGGGCTAAATATTTCTTAACCCTTACAGATGATTACTCTAAGAAGGTATGGATACATTTTCTATAAACTAAGACTGAAGTGTTTGATTGTTTTGCAGGGTGGAAATTGCTTGTAGAAAATCAAACAGGAAGAAAGATCAAGTGTCTAAGATCAGACAATGGATTGGAGTTTTGTAATCAGAGAATGGATCAGTTGTGCAGGGATTCGGGAGTAAAGAGGCACAAGACATGTCCCTACACACCCCAACAGAATGGCACCTCCGAGAGAATGAATAGGACCATCATGGACAAGGTCAGGTCAATGCTAAATGAATCAGGGCTTGATGAGAGCTACTGGGCAGAAGCAGCGTCTACAGCCGTGTATGTGATAAACCGTTCACCAAATGCTTCTATACGGTTTGAGATACCAGAAGAACGGTGGACAGGTCACAGAACTGACTACAGTCACCTAAGGAGCTTTGGTTGCATTGCGTACGTACATCAAGTAAAGGAGAAGACAAACTCGAGAGCTGCTAAGGGCATTTTTCTAGGATATGCAGAGGATGCAAAAGGATACAGGGTTTGGTTATTAGAAGATCAGAAATTAGCTATAAGCAAGGATGTTGTTTTCAACGAAAAACAGATGTACAAGGATCTCCAAACGAAGCAAGACGGCTCAGAGACAGAACAGGAAATAAAATCTTCAAAGAAGAAGGTTACGTTTAGGAGTAATCTTGAAGATGTCTGTGATGAGGGGAGTTCAAATCCAGGTGGAGTAATTGACATAGAACAAGATCAAGGACGAGCTCAACAGTCAGAGATTGGTAAAGAGGCAGTCATAGAAACTCCAGAGGAAGAAGAACAGATAGAGGATTTGGGAAACTACTTACTTGCCAGAGACAGGGTTAGGAGGACTATTAGACCCCCATCCAAGTTCGAAGATGGTGATTTCTTAGCTTATGCTTTGGCTACCTCAGAAGATATCGAGATTGATGAACCTAAGAGTTATAGAGAGGCTATGAATGGCAAGTATAAGGAACGATGGAGAGAAGCTTCAGATGAAGAAATGGAATCGTTGGAGAAGAACCACACCTGGGACTACACAGAGAGACCTAGAGGTCACAAGGTGATAGGGTGTAGATGGATCTATAAACTCAAACCGGGTCTACCAGGAGTAGAGCCACCAAGATATAAAGGAAGACTCGTGGCAAAGGGATACGCTCAGGTAGAAGGGGTAGATTACAATGAAGTGTTTGCTCCGGTGGTGAAGCACGTTTCCATAAGGTTACTTCTGTCAGCAGTTGCTCACTTTGATCTAGAGTTAGAACAGCTGGACGTCAAGACCGCATTTCTCCATGGAGTTCTTAAGGAGAGAGTTTATATGGAACAGCCTGAAGGGTACTTGAAGAAAGGAAAGGAAGATATGGTTTGTTTACTGAGAAAGTCTTTATACGGGTTAAAGCAATCCCCACGAGAGTGGAATCACAGGTTTCACACGTTTATGGTGGAACAGAAGTTCAAGAGAAGTGAATATGATCCGTGTGTTTATCTAAAGGGATCAGGGATGGAAGATATCATATATCTGCTTCTATATGTAGACGATATGTTGATATCAGCACGAGACATGACTACTGTGCAGAAACTCAAGGATCAACTAAGCAACGAGTTTGAGATGAAGGATCTAGGCTCGGCAAGGAGAATGCTAGGAATGGATATATTCAGGGACAGATCTAAGAAGACACTAGTCTTATCTCAGAAGGATTATCTAAGCAAAGTCTTAAAGACTTTTGGAATGTTAGATTGCAGAGCTGTTACTACACCGTTGGGATCACAGTTTAAACTACAGAGTCTATCAGAGTTAGAGGAGAAGCAGCAGGCTAAGGAGATGGAGAACATACCGTATACAAGCGCAGTAGGCAGCTTGATGTACGCTATGGTGGGTTCAAGACCTGACTTGGCCTACGCAGTTGGTCTAGTATGTCGTTTCATGAGCAAACCTGGAACAGAACATTGGTTAGCTGTGAAATGGATATTAAGGTACTTAAAGGGAGCTTTGGGAGTAAGCTTAACTTTCAGAAGAGGTGATGACTTTAATATCCGGGGTTACTGTGACTCCGATTACGCATCAGACTTGGACAAGAGCAGGTCCATCTCCGGTTATGTGTTCACTGTGGGTGGCAATACTGTAAGCTGGAGGTCGTCACTGCAAAAGGTAGTAGCACTTTCAACTACGGAAGCTGAGTACATGTCGTTGTCTGACTCAGTTAAAGAAGGTTTGTGGCTAAAGGGGATTTGTGAGGAGTTGAAGCTGTGTAGAGGTATAGTGGAGGTTTATTGCGACTCCCAAAGTGCAATTTATCTGGCCAAGAACTTCGTCTACAGAGAGAAAACTAAGCACATCGCCACCAAGTATAATTTCATTCGCGAAGTCATTGCAGATGGAGTTGTCAAGGTCACGAAGATTCACACATCAGTTAATCCTGCTGATATGTTAACGAAACCGTTGCCAGGTGATAAGTTTGGTGGATGCCTAGTGAAGCTGGGTGTCTTGGAAGCTTAGTTTCTTGAGCTGTTTGCTGTCACTTTTGGAACTGAGAAGGTGACAGGTCTATTTATCAGTCTCGGAAGTCAGAGAGACACGGAAGGTTTTACAGTCGTATGTTAGAGGTTGTAGTCGGGTTCGAAGTGAGGACAAAAGAACCCGGAGGAAGACCAGGACGGTGGAGCAGGCGGTTGCTCCGGAGGTTAATCGGCGAGCTTGGTCGTCGTCTTTCCAAGGTGGAGATTGTGAAGTGGAAAGTCGACTTGGGCTTTGTTCTTGGGCCGCAGAAGTGTGGTATTCAGGTTGGGCCTCGGAGATTAATGAAGCAGCCCAAATGAGTTTACCAGTTTACTATAAGAAGAGCGACGAGAAACAGAGAATCATTATCTCTGTAACTAACTTTGTCTTCTTCTACGTTTTATCTTTCTTGAAGAACGGTGATTCCNAAGGAGATGTACCCGGTGGTTGAAGCGGGGAACTCTAAAACGTTGTGTGTGTTGTTCGTTTAGCTTTTCTTCTCTCTTTAACATTCTTGAGTGAAACGGAGTCGCGATCTGATTCAAACGAGAGACGAGAGAGTTAGTGAGCTAGTGTTCGCATAACGTGAGATCAATACAAGCGTGTATTGAGTCGGATTCTTCTACACCTGCATAAACAAATGTTTCTTTTTAGAATGCAGCTTGCTAATTCTAGGTGTAAAATGTTAATGATTTGTATTAGATGTCTACAAGGGCAAAACAAATTCATTATGTGATTGTTTTTAGAAAACGGTTATGTAAAATATGTTATTAAAAATTATATGCCAAAGTCTATGAACCATTGTCTAGAGCTAGCTCATTGCAGTCCTGCACGAGAACAACTTGCACAAGAGAGGACAAAACAAGCAAAAAGCAAAACGAATGGCTGCCATCTCTGAGTACATATGGCTCTTAAACCGTTTCGGCCGACATCTGTTCAATATTGCAGTTACGTTGTTTTCTGCAAATCAGGACCTGATTAGAAACAACAGTGTAGTCATTGTTTGAAGCTGTTTCCATTAATAGAGAAAGTATCAACCATTTATTAGGAGTAACCAATCCTATGTATGTTATAGATCGACCAAAAAGCACACAATAGTACAGAATCACAAGTCTCTCTGATCTATGTTAGCCGATGGTTACATCGGTTTATGGTTACGAGACGGGTGAGACACCTGGATTATCCGACGGATGAAGGTAGTACGGTGACGTTGTATCAATGTTACTGCTACTTGCAGATTTCACGATTTCTTTAGACATGATTTTTTTTTCTCAACGTTTCTTCCGATGGATCTTTTTTAGAGAGGCTCTGATACCATGTTAACTTTGGGTTTATTATGAGCTTCCAACTTAAAACCAATTGGTGATAAGTGGATTGGTCCTAACCCTTTATATATTATTTAATTACTTCTTCAACTACCGATGTGGGACTTAGTTTCATTCATTAACAATCTACGTCAACCAGAAACTTCAATCTTCTTCCTCACCCTCCTCCTCAGTTGGTTTGTATGGAATGCAGTTTGATTCTAACTCACTTTTACCCGAGAACAGTGGCGATCCGAAAAAAAGTTTTATGTGGGGTCAAAATAATTATAAAGGGTCATAGAGTGGATCCAAACCCAGATTTGTGGGTTCATTCATACTTCTCTCAACCAAATACAACACTGACAACTTATGTATTCAGCTTACAAAAACTAATTTATATAATGTTTGTGGTGTCAAATGAACCCACTCTCCCTAACGTGGGTCCGTCCCTGCCCGAGAAGCTTCTTCACTCCTGTCTTCTGCTCTGCGGTTAACCTCGTTGGAAACTTAATGTTAAACTTGATCCTCAAGTTTCCTCTCTTAGTCTGATCTTTCTGCTACGGCATTCCTTCCTTTGGAACTACTTCCTCGTACTTAGGGTGTATCACGTTAGTGATTGGGATCGTCAGCCTCCGACCATCAAGTGTCGTCAGATCCACAGTGTAGCCGGTCAACGCCTCAACAAGTGAGATCTTCTGTGTGACAATGAGGTCATTTCCCTCTCGAGTGAAAACCGTGTGAGGCTTCTCGTCAATGATGAAGACTAAATCAGCTGGAGTAACACCTGGTTGCTCATTCCCTTTCTCAGGGAATGTGATTCTTGTGCCTTTCTTCCACCCTGGCTTCACGTCAATCGTTAAAATCTCTTCTACCGGCATCGTCTTGCTGCCAATAAAAAAAAAGGACAGGTCAGCGTTTTCAAACGAGCCAACGAAGTGGGCCTAAGCCCAATCAACAAAGTGGGTCTAAGCCCAATACATACACAGAGGTCTTAAAAAGCTAAGGTCCTGTAAAATAAAAATTAATTGACATCTTAATAAATCTCCTATAGTTAGTTCTTTGGGATATTGAAAGTTTACAACATGCTTGACATAATTTCTGATTCAGGTAATATGTTACACTGATTCAAATCAATAAAGCTACGATGTTATTAAAAGAAAAAAAGAACGGCTCTGTTTGGTATGTTGAATACAGACACTTACCCGCTGACATCAGCAATCTCCCTGGAAATTCTCATCTTCTTGGTAGTTCCTTTGTAAAGATCTTCAAGGCTACAAGGCAACTTGTTTCAATAGGAGCGGCTTTCCTGGCTCCTCCACCATGATGCATAGCACCGGCTCCTCCTTGGCCGAAAGAGGAAAATAAGTTGTCACCAAACATGCTGCTTGAGAATCTTGTACCTCTCTCGCCACCACCGCCGAATGGGCTAGAGAACCCAAAGAACTCAGCGAATAAATCATCTGCGTTTCTAGGGTTGAACCGGAAGGATGTTGGGCCGTCTCCGGTAGAGAAGTAAGTGGCTCCACCAGAATCTGGAGGAGGAACACTCCCTTTCAAGCCTTCCTCGCCGTACCGGTCAGACACAGCTTTTTTTTGGGGATCGCTCAGAACCTACAAAGCATCAGTAATCTTAGATCAAATGCTCTTTGTTTAGATACTGGAAACTTGCATACTTCATTCAATGATAAACATGGCTATATATAGCCTTTACAATCAACTAGAAAAGCCTAAAACTACTGCAACAGAACATGATTACTGCTACCAGTAATTGACCGAGAAAATAGGTCTTATTGAAAACAAACTAGAAACAAACTAAGACTAACTTGTACCGCAAGACTCGTTCCACTTCTTCAACTTCTTCCTAACTTCTCGGTGTGACTGCTTCCAACAAACCCTCCCTAACCTAAATTTGGTTCACAAGTTTCAGCTTGTCTGCAACAGAGCATACTCCGAGTTTGCTCCTTAGTCCTTCGAAACTTTCCCGCTTCAATGCTTTCGTAAAGACGTCAGCTACTTGTTCTGTTGTCCCACAATGCTCCAAACTGATAATTCCCTTGTTCACTAGATCCCTCAAGAAATGAAATCTCACGCCAATGTGTTTGCATTTTCCGTGGAATACATGATTCTTAGACAGTTTGATAGTTGATGTATTGTCGCAGAGAATCACAGTGCTTCCATTCTCTTTGTATCCCAACTCTTCAAGAACTCTTTTGTACCATATCACTTGATACGCAAAGACAGATGCCGCCACGTACTCAGCTTTGGTGGTGGACAGAGTAACTATTGGCTGCTTCTTTGACAACCAAGCCACAACAGCTCCATCCATGAGAAATAAATAGCCGGATGTACTCTTCCTGCTATCAGTGTCGCATGCAAAATCACTATCAGTGTACACTGCTCACTCTCCTTTTCCTCCTCTCTTGTACCAGATACCATAATCAACCGTACCCCTTAAGTACCTCAATACTCTCTTAGCATCTTGGAGATGAAGTGTAGTGGGTTTAGACATGTAACGACTCAGTAGACTTACAGAAAATTGCAGGTCTGGTCTTGTAATCGTAATGTACATGAGACATCCAATTATTTTCTTGTAGAAAGTTGATATCACTCAAATGTTTAACCCTAAGGAGTGAATTACTCTCTCAAATAAGAGGTTCAATCGTAGTACTTAGGGATCGAATCCACAAGGAACTAGAGTCACAAAATATATAATCCTAAGTGATTAAGCTAGGTTGATTAGGTTTAAAAGCAATAAATAAAAGTTGTGAGAAATGGTAAGTTGCTCAAGAGAATAGGTTTTGGGTTTTAAAACAGTAAAAGAAAGTAGCTAGATTCAAGGTTACTATTCAGAAAATCAGGATTATAAATCTATGGATGTCTTAACGAATTGCTTGCAAATATATGAGAACTTCAATCCTTAGACAAATCTATAGCTGTCGCTAGTTATACTCGTCCATTGATCTGATTGCCGACAGTATCGATCAGTGTTGCTATTGCAGTGTCGATCGATATATGTTGTCGTCGATCGATTACTCTATAGGAGTATCGATCGATATATCATCAGATCGAATTGAAACTGTGTTCACCTGAGAATTTCTATTAGACCGCCTATCACACGTGCCTAATAGAATCTGAGCTTAGCCAAATGATTTCAGGATAATGACTATTAGATTAGTCACTCCATAATCATACCTCTAGGTAGCTAATCTAGAGTAAGCATTAGGGTTCATTTGGATAATGAATATAACAACTCAACACTCAATAGTTGGGGCTAATCCCTCATAACTATTTGAACCCTAAATCTAACAAATGAATCTACTCAGACATAGCCAAGTGATTCAT
>CAKOAT010666265.1:243001-271187 GCA_932364175.1 Eruca vesicaria subsp. sativa | reverse complement strand
CTTAACCTTTTGCTTGTCCTCAAGCAAACCTTAAGTTAGTCTTTGAAAGAAGTTTAAAAACAGCAGGGACTCAATCAAAATCTCAACTTTAAAATCATCACCTCTTACTTTGTTGCAAGCCACATCTCATATCTATCAACTACAGAAGTACATTATACCATATCCTAGCTTAGCAACCAAATACATCTAGCCAATCAACCTAAACATTCCTGTATGTCTATCCCCTCTACTGATTTCATTTATGCATAAAAATAAAGGTGTAGGCTTTACCTTGGGAGTATCGATCAAAGAACACATGGATTCAACTCTAACAAGTTTCAGGCATTCTCATCATGGTTCCCTTTCTCTCTTTATCCCCCTTCTCTGAATGCCAACTCTTTCTTTTTTTTTTCTTTTTTTTATATATATATATATATCAATCCCAATGAACAACTAATGTTCATCTTATTGATCTTTCTACTCTTGACAAATTGTAAGCGAATAGTGGGGTCATAGGTAATGTACCTCTCCCTCGCTTTGATCATTCCTTTGATTTAGAATAGTGGGGTCATAGGTAATGTACCTCTCCTTCTGCCTCTCAGGAAATCATCTCAGTCTTTTTCTCTTTGTGGAATGCCGAAGGGAGGAGAGAAAGAAACCAAAATTTTTGAGACTTTTACCTTCCAGACTTGCAGGAGGATTCCGATCCATTGTATACCAAGCCCCAAGACAAGCAAATAGATGTCAGGTTAGGTTGAAAATCAGCTTTGGTTCTTCCAAACAATCATGAAAAGTGTTGTCATAGGTGATCGGTGATCCACTTTAGCATCTATAGTACTTTCTACAATCAACAAATCTAAGAATGGTGCTAAAGAGTGGTAAGATAAAAAAGTAAGACTTTGAAATTTTTTCCCTTTTTTGACTCAATAAAACCAATTTTTGAAAACTTTATAAATAAGATCAAAAAGAGGTAAAGTAGCATCAGTAATCATCTCCCCCAGACTTAAACCATATACTGTCCTCAGTGTATAATCAGTCGGAGTTAGACCATAAAAACGATAATTGTGTAACTGATATCGAAATTATGAACGATATACCTGACCGATATGGATATCGATCGATGGTGAGTCGCCATCGTCGATCAATGCGTGTATATATGTGTCGAACGATATCGACTTGTATCGGTCGATAGGTATTCCTCGTGTATCTATCTTCCTAAAAACAAATAAAAATGAAAGTAATAAGTAAAAATAAAATGAAATAAAGTAATAAAATACCTAACAGTGGGTTGCCTCCCACTCAGCGCTTGGTTAAAGTCAGTTAGCTTGACTATGGAGTTATGGTGGCTAGTGAGGTGGGTTGCAGGTACTTGTTGGCAAACAAGTATCCTCCTTGTCTTGTGATTCTTCAAACCAGGAAGTTAAAAAACTTCTTGTGGCTTTCTCGCTTCTGGCCATACTAGTCTTCAAACCATAAATTTCAGTTTGGATCCTTTCCAACCACTCCTCTAGGCTTGCAATGCTATACTGATGACGGCCAAGCATGTTGTAGATGTGGTCTTCATTCAGCATCGTGGTGTCGTGGTGTGTTGGATCATTGGTCGATTCTGGAGGTTTCATATCGGTCGATGGTTGTGGAATGTCATCGATCGATGGGGATGGGTCAGGTCGGCTGGCGAGCTGTCTTTGGATGTCTTCTACCTCCTTCTGAATCTCTTATGTTCTAAGTTCCAAACTTCGAACATCGCTCTGTACTGGGAACCAATACTTGTCTAGTAATCTATAATCTTCGTCTCCACAAGCCTCAATGGATTTGTAGATCTCTGCTGTGGTTTCTTCAAGGTCTTCCCTTGTACAGAACTCTGGTTCTCGGGTATCGATTGATGGTGTGGGTTTGTCATCGATCGATAGCTTCTGTAAGTGGTGCTCGATCGGGTTGTTGACGGGTGTATCGATTGATGCAGGGGGGTTTGTATCGGTCGATGCATGTGTCTGAGATCTCAGTTGTGCACGGAAAGTGTTGACTTCTTCTTGTAGGGCTTCTCTTTCATGTCGTGCTAAGTCATTGCTAGTGGTATTCCATAGCAGTTCACCTCTAAGTCGTGATAGGTCTTTCTCATGTTCAAGTCTCATTCCTGTTATCTCGGTTCTTCCATCTAGCATGTAAGTGACTTCTGCCTGTGTGTGAGCTTGCCATCTTGAACTCCTTTAGCATATTGGTCAACATACTCTGGTAGACAGAAACAAGAGCGTCCAAATAATGAGGCCCTCTTCAGCAATTTTCCCATGTCTTCTTTGGAAACATGGATGATATCTCTGTTTACTGCTCTTACATAGCCAGATTCATCTCTGTAGACTCCATATTCATCTTTCTTTTCCCAAAAGAAACGACGAACTCCGTTGTTGAAGGCTCTCTTTCCATATTCTCGGTGTATATGGTTCGATGCGAGTCTCCATGTATCGGTCGATGGCCGTTTTGTTTGGTGTGGATCGTTCTCGATGATTGGTCTGTTGGTCATCTGAAGGATGTCTGCAACATCTTCTGTGGAGATTGGAATGATTCTCCCATCTATTGCTCGTGCATGACTATCTGAATCCCTGAAAATACCATACTCATCCGGAATTAGTGAATTTAAATCAAAAGTAGGTGTTTGTACCTCGGATGGTGTTGTGGCAGGATTAGTTGGTGGTCTGAGATTGATATCGATAGATGGAGAGTGGTCCATATCGGTCGATAGGACTGCATCGGGTTGGATCGCGGGCTGGAGTGGTGCTGTATCCACTGCAAAACTTTCGTGATAGCTGCTTGCCCAACTTCCAATCGAGTAATCTCTGTCGTGTGGCTCATGTGGGGCATGAACAGGTGCATATTAGGTGTCACTCGTGAGTTCGAAACGTCGTTTGAGCGATCTGGGATAGGGCATATCGATCGATGGACTTATGGTCATATCGGTCGATGCTCATCGGAGGAAGGTCGGGATAGGAGAGTGTTCTGCATCTTCTCGAAGAAATCGGTACTCGGTGGCTTGTTCCTCCTCATAATCTTCATCATACTCCTCCTAAGTAGTGATACTAGCTAGCTTTGGCATGTAATGATCGTTTTCCCACTCATCTATGCTGAGATCGGCTTTGGGAAACTCGTCTTCGTAATGCTGGAATTCCCTATCGATCGATGACCATGAGGGCATATCGGTTGATGGTTCTACACTGGTATCGGTCGATGGTAAGGTGCTGTCATTGGTCGATACTGCTTCTTCGGTTTCATACTCTCCCATAGAATCATACTTGTGGGCACAGAAACAAGTGGCTACGAGTGTTGAGTTTGCTGACCTTGGAAACTTGATGACTGGAACGGGATTGTAGTGGATGGAAGGGTTGATGAGGGTTAGGAAGAGCTTGTTGGTTTGTAGGTCACAAACTGCTCCAACTGTGGCTAAGAAGGCTCTTCCAAGTAGTAGAGAAGTCTTGAAGTTGAGCTTGTTGGAGAGGACATGGAAGTCTGTAGGAATTAGGGTTTCTCCAATTTGTACCTCAAGGTTGCGAACGATGCCTCCAGAGCTTTGCTGAGAACAATCCACAAAGATGAAAGTTTCTTCAGAAGGCTCGATCTTTAGACCCAGATGGTCTTCCATAAGCTTGGGTAAGATGCTATCTCCAGATCCTGTGTCACATAAGGCACGAGGGAACTCAACACCTCTGATGGAACATGGTATTGTGAACTTCCCTGTATCACTCTTCTTCTCCAGTGTTATCTTCTGCTTTATACTATCTCTGACTTGGTGAAACATTCTCTTGATGTCTTCTTCTGTCTCCTTGTTTTCTCTGAAGAACATCCACAATCTGTGTGAAAAATAGGCTTCTTCAAAGGGTTTCTCTTTGGGTATTCTGAGGACTCTTTTTCTGAAGCTTGACAACTCCTTCTGATTAGCTTCTCTTTTATAAGGCTTAGGTATCTTCTCTTTCCTTTTTCTGAGAACTCTTCCCTGAGTTTCCTTTTCTATCTCCATGGACTCAAAGATATCCGTGGGTCTCTCTTTTAAGGATGTTGTAGGGCTTTTGGTGGTGTAATACTGCTCCCGGAAAGCATCAATACGTGCACTATCAATCTTAGGAAGTTGCACTCGGCGTTGGGGTACTGTGTATCGATTGACACTGGCTGGAGTGTGTCGGTCGATACCAGGGTCTTGGTGTCGATCGATGACAGGGTTATCATGTCTATCGATGACAGGGATGGGCGGATGTAGGTGACGTGTTGCGAAGGTGGCGTGAGACATAATCTTTACGGAATTTCACTCGCGAGGGTTTTCGTCTGAGTCTATCGATCAACAGTCATCAAAATCTATCGATCGACGTACTAAGGTTGATATTGATCGATGTTGAGCAGGTGATATCGATCGATAGTAGTCGAATGCGAAATCTCGTTCACTCTCATCATCAGATCTCTGAATCTCTTCTACTATCTCTTTCCAAAATTCATCATCCAGGATGGCAATGATGTTCTGGTTGTGGGCAAACTCCTGCTTCTTAAGTGCTTCTCATGTCTGAAACACTTGGGTCTCTAGCTTCTTCACATGGGTGTTGAGGGCATCTATCTTCGAGGTGAAGGTGGTGTAGACAGAATCGATCTTTCCATTGAAGTTTACCTCGAGCTTCTGCTGACTCTCAAGTATCTTGTCTATCAACTCCTCCAGTTTAGTATCTTGGGTGGGTGGGTGTGGATTTGAGTAGAAGACACTTCCATAGCTTATGTTGTTGTTAGGGTTGTTGCTGCTGAAGTTGTTGGGCTTCTGGGAACTCTGGTTGAAGTTGCTTCTCTGGCCTGTGAAGTTTCTGTATCCTCCTTGGTTACCTGATCTCTGAAAACAAGCTCCACTAATCCAGTTGACATCTTCTTCAACAATGTTTGCATCTTCCACTGAACAAATCTGCTTGTTTAGGAGCTTCTGAATGTTGTCTAGCTGTGCTTGAACTTCGTTGATGTACTCCTTCCCAAGGGATGATGTAGTCTGCGTCACAGAGTTCTTTGTGCTGTTGCTGGAAGCCAAGTTATCAATTAGCTTGATAGCATTTTGCGGATTCCTGGTGGTGAAGTTGCCATCACTAGCTGTATCAAGGGCTCTCTTGAAATCTGGGCTGATGCCTCTGTAAAAAGTGCAGAGCAGTTGCACTTTGTTGAATCCGTGGTGTGGGCAGTCTCGCTGGTAGGATTTGAATCTGTTCCAAGTATCCTTGAATGACTCTTCAGGGTTTTGGGTGAATGTAGCAATTTTCTTCCTCCAGTCTTCAGCGCGTGAATCATCAAAGAAATTACATAGGAAAGCGTGCTTGATGTCACTCCAGGTGGTAAGGGAACCTGGTGGTAGTTGTCTTAGCCACTGCAAAGCTTTTCCAGATAGAGAGTACTTGAAACGCTTGCAGAAAAGATAGTCTTGAGGGACTCCTTTTGCTTTGACTAGGGTTACAAGATCCTCGAACCTCTCCAGATGGTCCATAGGATGCTCATGGGGCAAACCACAGAAAGGGATTTGTCCTACAAGTGTGTAGTACTGCGGCTTGAGCTCAAAATCTCCTCTCTGAATAGCAGGAGGGAGGATGGCTGATCGGTTTGAATAGAACTGATCTGGACGGTTTTAGTCAGCCAAGGTTCTGGTCTCTTCTACATGTTGAATGATGCCTGTAGGTGCAGTGTCTTCTTCAGTAATGACCTTCTTCTGATCATTCAGCTTCTGACTTGTGGCATTACGCAGGTGACCATCTTGATCACGCAGGTCTCCATTCTCATCGGGTATGAGAATCATAGGCGCTACCATGTCTCACCGGTTAGTATCGATCGATGTAGGGTGAGGTGTATCGATCGATGTCAAGTGAAGGGTATCGGTCGACGAAAGGTTGTTGTTGTCGATCGATGAGGCGGTGAGAGTATCGGTCGACGAACGGTTGTTGGTCGACGGTGGTAAGCGGATATCGGTCGAGAGAGAGGGGTTGGTGTCGATCGATGTGGAGCGTATGTCTTTGCAGATGCTACGTTCCAAACGTTTGGGATCTTTTGAGCACAAAAGTTGTTTGTCCTTGTTGCTTCTAGTACTGCTGGGCATGTACCTGAAAAAGACAAGAAAAGAAGAAAAACTTTTGTGTCAAAAGATTGAAAAATAAAAAGTAACAAATAACCTAGACTGAATAAGATTAAATCTAATAGTAATCTTCGTTCCCCGGCAACGGCGCCTAATTTAATATCACTCAAATGTTTAACCCTAAGGAGTGAATTACTCTCTCAAATAAGAGGTTCAATCGTAGTACTTAGGGATCAAATCCACAAGGAACTAGAGTCACAAAAGATATAATCCTAAGTGATTAAGCTAGGTTGATTAGGTTTAAAAGCAATAAATAAAAGTTGTGAGCAGGGTTAAGTTGCTCAAGAGAATAGGTTTTGGGTTTTAAAACAGTAAAAGAAAGTAGCTAGATTCAAGGTTACTATTCAGAAAATCAGGATTATAAATCTATGGATGTCTTAACGAATTGCTTGCAAATATATGAGAACTTCAATCCTTAGACAAATCTATAGCTGTCGCTAGTTAGACTCGTCCACTGATCTGATTGCCGACAGTATCGATCGATGTTGCTATCGCCGTGTCGATCGATATATGTTGCCGTCGATCGATTACTCTATAGGAGTATCGATCGACATAGAATCGGATCGAATTGAAACTGTGTTCACCCGAGAATTTCTATTAGACCGTCTAGCACACGTGCTTAATAGAATCTGAGCTTAGACAAATGATTTCAGGATAATGACTATTAGATTAGTCACTCCATAATCATACCTCTAGGTAGCTAATCTAGAGTAAGCATTAGGGTTCATTTTGATAATGAATATAACAACTCAACACTCAATAGTTGGGGCTAATCCCTCATAACTATTTGAACCCTAAATCTAACAAATGAATCTACTCAGACATAGCCAAGTGATTCATAGCAAAAGAATAAGATGAAAAGAAAATACTTTATTGCTAAGTATAGAATAGTAAAAGATTACAAAAACTTCGATCCTCTTGCTAAAGCACNGAAAAGAAAATACTTTATTGCTAAGTATAGAATAGTAAAAGATTACAAAAACTTCGATCCTCTTGCTAAAGCACTTAGGCATAACTATAAATATGAGTACAATTAGGTTAAAAACTCGTCAGGGGCAATCTTGTAATTTGGGGAGAACTTGGGCTTCAAGTTGGCCAAGTAAATCTTGCTCATCACGCTCTGTATCGATTGATGGTACATGGTGTACATCGATCGATGGAGTATCTCGACTTCAACTTCCACGGAAGCGTCATCGATCGAGTACACAAGGTGTGTATCGATTGATATGTGTCTCTTATTGTCGGATCTTCATAGTCATCTTGGAAAACTCTCCTTTAAGCTCCATAAGGAACCTAAATCATCACTTTACTCCAAAATGCTCCTGAACATGAAAACATACCTAATAGACTCCAAAACATAGAATATTATCATAAAAAACATATCAATACCATGACCAAAAAAGGGTCAAAATCATGGTATATCAAAAGTCTCATCTACCAGCTCTCCTCCATTGTCTAAATCCAGCTTGCTTCTAGGTACAATGGGATTACAAACAGAGTTGCAATTCTCCATGTCAAAACGTCTCAGCACCTCAAGAGCGTATTGTGCCTGAGATATGTGAATTCCAAGAGATGTCTGTAATACTTCAATCCCAAGAAAGTACCTCATTTTGCCAAGATCAGTCATTTCGAACTCCGTCTTAATTGACAGCTTAAATTCTTCAATCATCTCCATGTCACCTCCTGTGTATATTAGATCATCTACATATAAACTGACATAAAAGGAATTGCCATGTATGTGTGTCTTGATGAAGAAAGTTTCTTCATTTTCAGACTTCTCAAAACCTGCCTTGGCAAAGTACTCTTCGATTCTGCTAAACCAAGCTCTTGGTGCTTGTTTTAACCCATACGACGCCTTGTGAAGTCTGTAGACCTTGTCTTCTTCACCTCTGATTACATATCCCTTTGGTTGTTGGATATACATGACTTCTTCAAGAATTCCATGGAGGAATGCCGACTTAACATCCAGCTGATAGATATCCCAAGCCTTCCTTGCAGCAGTCGCTATGATGGTCCTTATAGTGTCCATCCTAGCAACAGGGGCATATACCTCGGTGTAGTCGATGCCATGTTCTTGAGAATACCCTTTAGCCACTAGACGAGCTTTGTACTTGCTCATTTCTCCAACTTCATTGAGCCTTGTCTTGTATATCCACTTGACACCAATGAACTTTGCTCCTCTTGGTAGCTCTGTGAGTTCCCACGTTTCATTCCTCTCAATGGCTTTTATTTCTTCATTCATGGCTTCTCTCCACTTGAAACTCTTTTCTGCTTCTTCAAATGAAACTGGATCAGATGAGTTTTCTTCCACCATATTAACGAGGTCTTCATCTTCATCTGCTTCACTTCCAGTGATAAATCATTCAGGTAGCGAGGAGGTCTTATCACACGTCCCTCCCTAGTTCTTCCTGGTTGTTTTGTTTCCTCGGTGGTCTCCTATGTGACCTCTTCAGGTTGCTCTTCTTCGTTAGTTCTCACTCTACCTTCTTCTTCTTCGCTATCACTTTCTTCCCAAATGTGATTTTCATCATTCCAAGTCAACTCAACCTCATTATTGTCTTGATCTTCCTCCTAGTTCCATCCTTTTGTTTCTTTAAACACAACATCTTTGCTTACTGTTATCTTCTTGGTTGATGGGTTGTATAGCCTGTAACCCTTTGATTCGTCAGAGAAACCAAGCATGATACATGTAATGCTCTTGTCATCAAGCTTCCCACGCTTCTCATCTGGAATGTGAACGTGAGCTAGACTTTCCCATACTCTGAGATGTTTCACACTTGGCTTGATGCCGCTTCAGGCTTCTTGTGGAGTTACATCTTTCACCGAGTGAGTGAGACATCGGTTTATGATGTAGAAGGTCCAGTTAACAGCTTCAGCCCAGAACACCTTGGGCACTTTTCTCATTGACAACATGGATCGGACCATGTTCATTACTGTACGGTTCTTCCTCTTTGCCACTCCGTTTTGTTGTGGCGTGTAGGCGGTGGTTAGCTGTCTTCTAACTCCTTCTTCCTTACAAAACTTAGAGAATTCGTTTGATGTGTACTCTCCTCCACAATCCGTTCTCAGGCACTTTATCTTCTTGCTTGTCTCAGTCTCTACCAGCTTCTTGAATATCTTAAAGTGCTCAAATGCTTCTGACTTCTTCTTCAGAAAGTAAGTCCACCCTTTCTGGCTGTAATCATCTATGAAACACAAGACATATCTCTTCCCACTTGTGGTCATGGGACTGATCGGACCGCATATGTCGGAATGTATGAGCTCTAGGACCTCTTTTTCTCTCTACGTGCTCTTCTTAGGAATAGGATTCCTTGACTATTTCCCTACCAAACAGTCTGTACAAGTGAAATGATGAGTATCAAAACAAGGAAGATCACGTACCATTCCCTAGCTCTGAAACTGAGATGTCCATAGCGCTCATGCCACATCTTTGTTGTGTCTTCTGTGGTTGTCTGCAAGCACTTCTGTTGTTTGAGTTCTCCATCACCAGCCTGATCCATTATCATGAACATTCTGTTCTTGCTCATCTTGCTTTCTACAATCAGTCCTCTCTCATCATGATACATCTTGCATGTACCTTTTTGTATGATGATGGTTACATCCTTCTCTTTCATTTGTCCAAGACTCAACAAATTGTTTTTGAGTTTAGGAATGTAATACACGTCGCTGATCGTGTATGTTGTACCATTCAGGGCCAGCTTCACATTTCCCTTGCCCACAACTTCTAGTCTCTTGTCATTCCCCAACTTGACTGAGTGCTTGAAGTTTGTGTCCAGACTCGTGAATAGCTCTTGATCACCACTCATGTGATTTAAACATCCAGAGTCCAGGAACCAAGCCTTTCTTTTCTTGTCTTCTTGCTTCCCCGTCTGTGTTACCATTGCCATTCTCATCTCTTCTTCAGTTTCTGCAGCAGCGACCTTTTCACTCGAGCATTCCCACCAAACTTTGACTTCATCGAATCCCATATGATCTTGGAGGAACTCCTGTCCAAGATTTGCTCAAACGTTACCCTATCAATGCTTTGATAAAGGTAATGTTTCACCTTGTGATCATTTGTCTTGGCACTCTCAAGCTGCACACTCTGATCTGCTGTCAGTACCGTGGTGACTCCTGGTTCTTCAAACCCTGTTTCAACCACGTCCCATAATCCCTTGGCTCGGAAGAAGTTCACCATAACTTCACTCCAATGATCCCAATGACCATCATACTGAGGTAACTTCATCTTATCATCACCCATCTTTCTTTTCTCTTTTACTGCTTTCCTTTCTCAAGTTTTAATGTCTAACGGAGCTCTGATACCAATTTCTTAGATCAAATGCTCTTTGTTTAGATATTGGAAACTTGCATACTCATTCAATGATAACATGGCTATATATAGCCTTTACAATCAACTAGAAAAGCCTAAAACTACTGCAACAGAACATGATTACTGCTACCACTAATTGACCGAGAAAATAGGTCTTATTGAAAACAAACTAGAAACAAACTAAGACTAACTTGTACCGCAAGACTCGTTCAACTTCTTCAACTTCTTCCTAACTTCTCGGTGTGACTGCTTCCAACAAGTAACATGAATATTATCAGAAACACCATAAGAATACAAACTAATTACATGACTTCAAACATAATCATACAAACCTCGTAAGCTTCGGAGATCTGCTTGAACTTGGTTTCGGCATCTTTTTTGTTGTTTGGGTTCTTGTCCATATGCCACTTCATGGCGAGTTTCCTGTAAGATTTCTTCAGATCATCGTCGGTGGCGTTGTGGTCGACTTGGAGGACTTTGTAGTAATCAACACCCATCCGACCTCCTTCTTCTTCTTCTTCTCCTCCTCTCTTTCTTTTCTTCACTTTGCATGTTTTGTTTTATATCTCGAACCACAGAGAAAGCAAAAATAAAGAAAAAAAACTGCCCTTTATGTGGATGGATTTCTTTATTTTTCTGGAATAGAGGTGGAAGTTGGCTATTAAAAACCGCCGATGGATCTTTCTTCTCGGAGTGTAGAGAAGTTCGTAGAAGCTTCCAGAGAATCCTTCCCTACGACTCTGTTTCTAAGTTTACTTTTGGGCCTGTCTGTTTTCTCTTATCTTCATGTTGTTGATTCTTTAGTGATACCCAGCTCATTTTGGGTATGGCCACTTGTGACTTGTGTTTTAGCCTTTCATCACCCTTCTGTCTTTTGATTTTAGTGACATCTCCAAAGATATCTCATCATATCACCTTTCATCCAGTTTTTTTGTTCTTTTTATAAAGCTTTCGGACAAAAGGGTTATTAGGAGCATCTTCAACGCATGTATTTAAAAGGTCTTTTAGGAAGAAAAAGTGGAGTGGAGCCCACAAAAAAGGAAGAGACGTAGCTTTCTTTTGCCAAATAACATACGGGTTTTGCACTGTTTCGATTGGCTCGTTTTAATTTTTTTAAACAGAAAGAAGAAAATAAAAAAAAAACAAAAAAAGAAATCCAGATTGGGTATTTGCGTTAAAGATGCTCTTAGAACACCAAAAGCCTTGGGAGTTTAAAAAAAAATTGTTAAAAATTAGTGCGTCTCACCGATAAGAGAAAAAACACTTCTTCAGTGTGTAGAATAAGAAACATATTTTCTTCATTTTTTGTACTGTTTGCGGATTCCATTGACATATGGCGATCCGCAATTAATTAGAATTTTAATTTTAATTTCTTTTTTCAGAAAAAAATAATAATAAAACCCCTAATATAGGGGTTGTGAGATAAAGATGTCATTATTCTCTGCTTGACACTGTAGAAATATAATTATTACACTACAAAAAAAAGTTAGTTTAAATAATTTAATTTCTGTATTTGTATTAGTTATAAATGATGTAAAAACATTTTACATCACTTAAATAAATGACTTTTCTTTGGTGATGCAAATAGTTTGTATCATTTTATTCATAACTGATGTGAAAATGTTAAATATTTGTGTCAATTACTATAACTGACGTTAATATGTATTAGTTATAAAAAAATGTGATAGTAACATTTGCATTGATTTTAAAATGATGTTAATTAGCATCAATTATGATAACTGATTTCCAATATTTATATCATTTATAAACAACCGAAGTAAATCTAATATTAGTTATTGAAATTAATTTATATAGTTTTATAATTTACCCTTATTTCTAAAATTGATTTGGATATTTGACGTCAAAATTAATTTCAGTACATTAATTAATTTAAAATTTCCATTTATTTTTAATTGAACTTACAATCTGTAGAACACGAAAAAGAAGAAGATATACATAGCTAATACCAAAAAAAAAAACAGAAAGAAGAAACAAGATGACTTCATACAGAATTTTTTTTTGAAAACTAAAAAAGTTATAGTTCTTTGTTTTTTCTTCATTCTCCATTAGTAATCTGAAGTTGAGTCGATCCAGTTGGGAAGTTATTAAGATTCATCAAGAAGAAATCTCCATCAACACTTTTTACACAGCTTCTATTCTTCTAAATGTGCAAGGGGTTCTGCATTTGCCGCTGAAAAGATGATTTCTAATAAATAAAAAAATTAGTAAACCACTAACAGGTACAAATAATTTTTTCTTCTCTAAAACAGAAAACTATAACAAGAGGAACAAAAGCAAAATAATACCTTCTGTTATCAGATTCGTCCACCTTTGCCAGAACTTTGTTTCCTCCCAAAGAAGAAATACAGTCATTCTCATCTTGACTTGTATGTACTTGTTGATTTTTTCTTTATAAATCTTAAGAAAAAGTTAAATAAATAGAGAAGAAGACGAACACATGAGTGAGAGTGTTAAAAAGGAATAATAGATCTTTACTGAGATCATAAAACAGTTATAGAAGAACGTGGGTTAATTAAAAAAATTATAAAGAAATTAAAATCACAGAAATCATAACTAACATCACGTATATCAGGTAAGTTAGGCTGATTCTTTTTTTTTTTTTGAAGTTTTATATTAGAACAATTAAGTGGTGCAATGAGATAACCTAACACCATTTTATTTAATTAACGATAAACAAAAAGTAATTGGTTAGTATCAGTTTATTATTAATGTATGTTTTGTATCAGTCTAATAAATGATGTTAAACAAAAGAAAAATGTATCAGTTATTCAATCGATATAAATTAAAAATATTATATCAATACAGCAAACATGATACAAATCAGTACACATTACATCATTTTATTGAATTGATGTTAGTTTAATTAATAATAACATCAGTTCTTGTAATTGATTTTGAATTATTTATATTTGTGTCATTTGTAAATAAGTGATTTAAAATAGTATCATTTATTTTTGTGATGTAATTTAGGTAATACAATTCATTTTTTTTTGCAGTGTTAAGTGCTAAAGTCCATTTAGGGTTATAAGTTATCTTGTGCGATACCGTAAACTTTGTAGAAAAGAAAACTTTGTATAAACTTCTTTTCTAAATCAACTTTGTGTAAAAAAAAATAGTAAATTATTTTTTAGAGAGTTAATGTGAAAGCTCCAGTGATCACGTACTATGATAATTTGAATGTAGACGGATTTGAACTCAGATCTCATAGAATCCATAGAATACTATACTACCATCCGACCACGGACACGTGGTTAAATCAACTTCGTGTAGCTTTCAAGTTCATGGTCCCGACTAGTAGAACACACAACAACAAAAGTTTCCTCTCCACAAGCACATCCACAACAAAATAGATTTTTCTATTTTAACATATAAAAAACAGTTGAAATACCAAAAATATTAGTATTTTTATTTTTGGATATAACCGTGACAAAAAATCTCATGGATACAATTAAAGTTTACTCACGCGGTTGCACTTGTGTCTCTTTCCACCGCCGAGATGGGCCATCATGACTTTTCTGATCTTCAAATATTTTTTTGGCTATAACACATTTGTGTGTTTCTTATAAAGGGTTTAACACATTTGTGTGTTCATAATCGATTAAAAACCAATGATAAATGCAATTATAATTTCCATTTCAAGAATACATAATGACACAATCGAATTTAACTAACTAGCTCATAATCAATTGCAGGATTTTTTTATCTTTATAATTAAAACATTTTACCACTTTACATAACAAATTCAGAATATTGCATTGGAAAACCTATTTTCACAAGAAACTGAAAAAGTACAACGCAAGGCGAATACTTACTATTTTGCACATACTTGCGACTTGACTTGCCTTATACAAATAATAAAATTTTTGACTTGTATTTGACTTGTTTAAAACGAGTACTTGCTATTTCAAATACTTGATCAAAAATAAATGACTTGCAAGTTACTTGTCTTGCTCTATTACTTACTATTTAAGAGAACTTGTGAACTATTTACGAGCTTTTCTGAAATATTTAAGAACTATCAACTAAGTAATATTCTGTTAGAAATACACATAGAAAGTTTATTTTGTTTATTCTACTTAAAGTAACATGTAAATTACTTTAAACAGAATATTTATTCATATTATAAAAAGGATAAATTAAAAAATGCATATTACGATATATAAACATTGTATAATGATCACGATAACAAGAATGTCTTCTCTAAATAAGTAACATGTAATAAAAATCATATAACTAAATTTTTAATATTTGTTGCTATGTATTACTTGACTAGATAATGATGAGTATTCAAAAATCAAGATTGGATACGAAATAAGTAATAAATATAAGAAGAATAGTGAGTATTTATGTCCAATCCTAAATGCAAGTAAAAGAAAACACAAATATAAAAAACTAAGTAATAGATCATGTAACAAATATCAAGTAATGGAATAAGTAACGGGGCGAAACGAGTCAATTACAAAAAATAATAATGATACTTGATACTTGACTTAGTCTTGCAAGTAATGAAAATTGTCGCCTTGTTACTTGCTTTGACAACACCGAGTACTTGAATTTTTAAGACGAGTACGAGTCAAATATCGAGTTTAAGACGAATAACGAGTAATGATGCCCAGCCCTACGGCCACCTGTAGACCTTTTCGCCTTGTGATTTGCAAACTATATAACCGGATAATCGTATAATTGAGTACATATACCTATAGAAGACATGCTATTTACAGCGAATAGATGATGATTGATTGCATCATTATAAATGACAGTGGATAACCAGTCCTTTTACGAAAGTTGCACTTCTTTTTTTGTGAAAAAAAATAATTACAAGCACACATGATATCATTTCTATTGTTGTCTCGTTATCAAGGTCACATGTGGGTGTGGCCCTTGACATCCACTGATTGTCAATTCCCTTCACATAGCTTTTCTTCTTCTTTCTCTATAAAGATTCAATACTCAATTCCCTGAAGTTGGGTTAGTTCAATATATCATATTTTTATAGAACTTATTGACCTCTATAAATATAAGTGAAAACATAGAAATTTTCAATCCCAAAAATGATTTATTTTGATTCCATAACTTACCCTATACGGGAACTTCGGGGAGGAGGGGTCGAAATTCCTCACCAACGAGTGTAGGACCATAAAGTAAACTAGTTGACAATGAGATCTTACATAGTTCCAAAAATGGTAAAATTAATAATTATTTGTTTCCACTTTCTAATTCAATAATTATACATATATATATTATATATATATATATATATATATATATATATATATGAACAGTTTATTCCTAATTCTTTGTGATAAACCAAATCAGTTATGTAGAAAATTAACTCATGCCCGCGCGGATGTTCGTTATTTATAATCATATGCTTTTAATTTTTGAAAATTAGATAGATATAACTGTTTATATTTATTATCTTATAGATTCAAATGTGATTCAAGTTTGATATTTGTGTGTCTTTATTCTATGTAATTAGCTTTCACATATAAACTATGAGTTTGTGTAATCTTTTATTGTGTTTTTATTTAGTTTATTTTGTAAGTCAGCAGTAAAGTAGTAGATGTATAAGTATACTTGTGGGGTTTAGTAAAATCATATTATAAGTATTTTGTTTCAAAGAGACTATTATTTTTTTTTAGATTTGTAAAACCAAAAATGGCATGTAGAGAAACTAACACTACAAGAAAACAAGAGATTACCAATTACAATTTGTGACTAACAGCGCAGTCACAAAAAATCATGACTAAATAATGACTATTTTGCGACTGAATTGTGACTACTATAATATAGTCGTATCTTAGTCAGTTGTTAGGGACTATTTCACTTAGTCGTAAGGCAGTCAGTATTTTATGACCGCTTTGCGACCAATGTGTGGTCGGTCAAAATCAGTCGCAAATCAGTCTTACATTTTGTGACTATTTTGCGACTAATGTATGTTGTCTTAACATAGTCGCTAAAAGGTCGGTAAAAACCAGTACACACAAGTGTTTTCCATTTTATGTCGGCACACCTAATTTTTGTCATGCAGTCACTATTTAGTCTGTAAAAAGTCAGAATTTTTTCTATATATATATATGATCTTTCTCCATTATTTCTCATCAATCGTAGAAACCATAAAAAATATATATATAGAAAACGAAAGTTTGAGCTCGTACAATGTCTGGAAATTACAATTATACAAATTTTTGAGAATGGATGTATAAGAGGATCGATGAAGAGACGGGGAATTTCTCAGAAGAGTTCATAGCGGGTGTGGAACAGTTTATGACATTTGCAAATAGCCAGTCTCTAACTCAAAAAATTTGGAAACACATATATAGTAGAGGATTTATGCCTGACTATTATGTTTGGTATAAGAATGGAGAAGAAATTGATATAGGATTAGGAACGAGTTATGTTGATCCAACGCATTTAAGTGGCAATGAGAAGTTGGTAATGAAGATAGATATGTGGATATGGTGAATGATGCATTTCGTGATAATATGAGTTTGGATAACTATCAATAGGACGATAGTTATCAGAATGTAGTTGAACCAGTACACAACCATTCGAAAAAGTTCTACAATTTGTTAGAAGGAGCACAAAATCCTTTATACGATGGTTGTCGTGAAGGCCACTCACAGCTATCCTTAGCTGCTCGATTTTTGCAAAACAAGACAGATTATAATCTAAGTGAAAAGTGTGTTGATTCGGTATGCCAAATGTTGACGGACTATTTACCAGAAGGAAACATGGCAACCGAATCACACTATGAGACCGAAAAATTGATGCGCAGTTTAGGGCTTCCATATTATACAATTGATGTTTGTATTAACAATTGTATGATCTTCTGGAAAGAAGATGAACGGTGGGATAAGTGTCAATTTTGTGGTGCAGAAAGATGGAAGCCTTGGAACAAAGGTCGTAGAACCAAAGTACCATATAGTCGTATGTGGTATCTACCTATAGCTGACAGACTGAAGAATATGTATCAGAGCAAGAAGACTGCAGCGGCAATGAGATGGCATGCTGAGCACCAAGCAAAGGAGGGAGAAATGTGTCATCCATCTGATGCTGCGGAGTGGAAACACTTTCAAGATATACATCCCCGATTTGCCGAAGAACCTCGTAACGTTTATCTTGGATTATGTACAGATGGATTCAATCCATTTGGGATGTCTCATAATCATTCGTTGTGGCCAGTTATATTGACTCCATATAATCTACCCCCTGGTATGTGCATGAGTACAGAGTACTTGTTTCTTACAATTCTGAATTCAAGGCCAAATCATCCGCGAGCTAGTCTTGATATCTTCCTCAAACCTCTTATTGCGGAGTTAAAAGAATTGTGGTCAACTGGAGTTGAAGCATATGATGTGTCCTTAAATCAAAATTTTAATCTAAAAGCTGTGCTACTACGGACGATAAGCGACTTTCCAGCGTATGGCATGCTATCAGGATGGACGACCCATGGTAAATTGGCTTGTCCAATTTGCATGGAAGATATGAAGGCTTTTTATCTGCCTAATGGAAGGAAGACATGTTGGTTTGATTGTCACCAAAGATTTCTTCCCCATGATCACCCACTGAGGAAGAATAGGAAGGACTTCTTAAAGGGGAAAACGCGTTAAAGGAATTTCCACCTGATTCTTTGACTGGTGAGCAAGTGTATTCTGAGCGGTTAACTGGTGTCGGGCCACCAAAAACATCTACTTGCGGTGGAAACAGTCATGAAAAAAAGAAGCCTGGTTATGGGAAGTACCATAACTGGCACAAGGAAAGCATATTTTGGGAGCTGCCATACTGGAGGGACCTAATTCTCCGACATAATCTTGATGTGATGCATATAGAGAAGAACTTTTTTGACAATATCATGAATACACTTATGAATGTGAAGGGGAAATCAAAAGACACAATCAACTCAAGATTGGATTTGGCACTATTCTGTGATCGGCCACACTTACATGTTGATGATGCTGGTCAAGCTCCATTTCCACCCTACACACTGGACGAAGACGGAAAAAAAGAGTTTATTGAAATGTGTGAAACACGAAGTTAAATTCCCAGACGGATATGCTGCAGACTTAGCCAGTTGTGTTGATATAGAGAACAACAAATTTTCTGGCATGAAGAGTCATGACTGCCATGTTTTTATAGAGCGACTACTTCCATTTATCTTCTCAGAACTTCTAGACGAGAATGTCCATCGTGCGTTATCAGGTACTAGTTATACTTTTTATTTATGATGAAATGATACAGATTTATAAATAATTGTGTTAAAATTTACATTTTGAATATTGTAGCGGTTGGAGTGTTTTTTCGTGACCTTTGCTCGAGAACTCTGCATAAAAATCACGTCAAAATTCTTAAACAGAATATTGTTCTGATCATCTGCAACTTGGAAAAGATTTTTCCAGCATCATTTTTCGACGTCATGCAACACCTGCCTATACATCTCCCATACGAAGCTGAATTAGGAGGACCTGTGCAATATAGATGGATGTATGTTCATGAAAGGAATTTCAAAAAAACTGAAAGCGAAAGCCAAAAACAAAAGATTTGCGGCCGGGTCGATTGTTGAAGCATATATCAATGAAGAAATAGCTTACTTTTCAGAGCACTACTTTTCTGATCATATACAAACCAAATCAAGGTAAACGCTATGACAATTCTTCTGATTCAAATTTTATGCGCATGCACATGCTTTTTATTCTATATAATGTGTATTATTTTTCATAATTATTTGAGCAGGTTAACCAGATTTGATGAAGGTGAAGTCCATGTATATCATGTTGATGGAGTACCTGATATATTTACACATATAGGTCGTCCTAGTGGGGAGATGAAAGAAATATGGCTTTCAGAGAAAGATTACATATGCGCACATGCATATGTGTTACGAAATTGTGATTATTTTCAGCCAACTACAAAAAATACATTCAATCATGTAATATTTGTTTTATTCTAGCGATAATTTGAACTTAGAACTTCTGACATCAATGACTAGGGTCTTTTCTAATCTAGCTAAGAGCATCTCTAAAAATATTCTCTATTTTGAAGTTTCCAAAACTCTATATTTGAAGTTTCTGTTAGAACTATTTTTTGGACATTTATGAATAGTGTATTCATTTGTCAAAAATGAGTTTTATTTGAACGAGAAATGGAGGTCCAATGTGTGTTATTTGAGAAACTTATACAAAGTAACAAATACACACATTAGATATTTAATTGGATTTGGGTTTTGATTTGTTAGTTGGACTTTATGTTCATTAACTTAATATAATAAACCAAGTATATGTTAATTTTTTATATTGATAAAATATAAAAAAAGAAATTCATTTTAAAGTATCTTATTTGATTGAATTAGTCAAATAATAATATATTAACTCTTTAATTTCTTGGTCAAAATGTGAAATAAATTCACAAAATAATTGACAAGATTTAAAGTTTCCATTAATGCACGATGGAGGTTTCATTTCTATGTTGAAAATAAAACTTTTGCTTCTCATTATTTTCTATATAAAGGGCTTGTTAGCATAATAGAAAAATACACACAACAATATCAACATAAAAGTCAAATTCCCTCATATGAATACTTTAGAATTTATTCTTTTGTTTTATTTTGAATCTGAGAGTACAACTCAAAAATAGATTCGTTAGCTTCTATTCTGAGTGATGCGGAGTAGTCGAAGTGTGGTTGTATCCTGAGATTCTAATTGCGTAAACACCGTTACACTACGAACAATTAAATAATTAAGGAAAGAGTGTCTCACCTCCACACGGAACCGTTATGTTCATCTTATTTTGGTATCAAGTATTGTTTACTTTATTTATGTTTTTATCATTATACAGTAGAACCTCTATAAATTAATACTCGATAAATTAATATACACTAAATATCTCTATAAAATAATATAATTTTATAGTCTCAAATTGATTTTTTGGTTCAATTAGTATATCGATAAATTAATATCTCTCTAAATTAATTAAAAAACTTTTTTGGTGTAGTCCCAACATTATTAATTTATAGAGGTTTCACTGTATAAACAAGTTATTCAGTTTGCCATATCTTAAAAATCATGGTCCCACAGTTTTAAGGTGTTCTTCTCCAAAAGTAAAACTTCAAAATTAACTTAAAATTGTTTATATTTTACATTATGATCGTCATATTTGTCATAGTTAATGTAAATTCATTAAACATTTATAAATAACAAACACATATATATAAATTATACAACAATATTAATTAATAAAATCTTACACTAAAATATAGAATTATGAATACGAATACAAATGATTACATATTAACTACAAGCAGAATACCACATTTTTGTTGTCTAATATTAGTTTTAAATTTTTTAAAAATACCAAACTACAAGCAAATATTTTATATTTTATTATAAATTTTTATTTAGTGTTATGTCTAAAACTTAAATTTTATAAACATTAAAAGTTAATTTGAAATATTTATGAGATATAAAAAATTTAAGGATTAAAACGATTAACAAGAAAATATTTGTGAGTTATAAATTTTATTTGTAATTATAAGCACAAAAACGCAATTAAAAAAATAAAACTTCAAATTTTATAATTTTGGGTACTGAAACTTCAAAATTAACGGTCTTGAGGGGAAGCCATAGAAGCTAAGGCTTCCAGCCTTAAGTAGTCTAATGGTGAATCATGCCAATTTTTAAAAGATAGGTATTGGGTTAGATTCTTCGCACAAACACATTTCTATACCTTTTAATCTATCTTATTTGTTAAGGTGAATAATGTAATTTTTTTTTTATATTAGTAGGCCTTGTTTTTCTTAGTTGCTTGCAATCTAAAAATATAAAAGACCGGTACTCTTTCGAATATAGAGTTTCACTGTTCAGAATTTGAAGTTTTGAAGTTTTTCTTTTAAAACAAAAAATTATATATCTGAAGTTATAGATTTTTTTTGAGATGTTCTAACACTCTAATCGTACCGAAAAACTTAACTTTGAGAAATTCCTTAGGTGTTCAAAAAAAAAAATTCCTTATTCTAAATAGGCGTACGTGTGTATAGTAGAGGGTTGCATGGTGATGAAAATATTTAGTGAGTAAAAAATTATTAATATGTCTAGACATGTATGAATATCAATTACTTTTACAATTCAAATATGTCACACATGTGATATGGCAACGAGTAACATCAATAATTGAAGTTCTGACAGACCGCAGACCCATACAAGGACGTGCATGTCCACATACATATACGAAACAAGTCTGTCCTTGTTAGAGCATATTCCACAACAACTTCAGAAAGGGGTACTACTGTAAATGAGTATATAGACTTTTCCATTTCTTGCATCTATCTATGAAGCGCGCGCTCATGGATATACTGTGGCATAGGAAATGATATCATGGCGCGGATACATGAAAGAAAGAAAGAAAGAAAAAACAAGCTGATTGCATAAAAAAAACACACAAGTCTAGAGTAACTAGTTGATGGCATGGCTAAATTATGTTTAATTCTTAGAATTGAGCAACTCTATCTTTTAAAAATGAAAATTATTTCGTTATCACTTTTAAAAAATCATGATCAGTTGGTTTTTAAGACCATTCTATCGATTTTTGCACATGATATCTACATCTAAAGAAACTCGAATGTATGATTTTATATATGAAGTTAAGTGTTACATAAACATTAGCAACTTAACCGTCAAATAAATCAACACTAACCACTAAAGTTTTTTTTTTTTTTTTTTTTTTTGCTAGATGGTAAATGTCATTACTGTGAATGATGATTTGGTTACAAGAAGCTTGCAGCCATAACCTACTTTGACAGCCGGTTTGATTTTTAGGGACCGCAAAAAGTTTAAAAAAATCCCTAAGAATTTAAGAGCAACATTATTGGAATGACTCAAATTATGTCCTTAACATATTTTATGATCATTACTTTTATGTTTAGAGACAAAGTTAAGGACTTTTCAAAATTTGTAAATAATTGGTAGGACTTTTTGAGTGCACAAACTACAACATCTTTTACAAAACCGGTTTTCAATACATAATCGTGAAGCATTTGTCCCCATTGTGAGCATCCTTGAACCATGGAAGAAGCTATTATCACACTCAAAAACGTTACTTTATCAAGGGAGACACCCAAATCAAGCATATTTAAAAACATATGCATTGCTTCCTCTGCGTCACCGCTTTGACTATACCTTGTGTGGGAACCGAAATTCACCTCTGTCAAGATTACGTAAATTTAGGAATTTAGAGTAAACCCTAATTTCCCAGAGGACCCGACTATCTGTGGAACCGCACACAAGCAATCAAGAACGCGGTTAATATGAGTAAGTAAAAAGATGTTAAGAAAAACGAGATTGAGAACAAGAAGGATCTTATTCCGAATTCGCGTAAGAGTGGTAGAACAAGAGTAACCTTAGCTGCGTGAGCCGTCGGCGGGATTCCTAACCCTAGCAATCTAAGACTAAAACCCTAGTTGAGGCGCAGCTCGCTAACAAAAACAGAAATATTCCTAAGTGCTAAGTTTGGTGGTGAAAGGTCTGAAAAATCGTACTTTGCTTCTGTCATCTGCCTTCTGCTTATATACTCCTTTCCTAGGCAGTTTAGTTCTTCCTTTTTGCCCAGATTTGAGTTTATCGGAAATCTTCTATTTATCTTGATCTTTCCAATTTTCTTGCGAAAATCTTCTATTTATCTCCAAACTTGACATTTATCTTCTTTCTGCGAGTAAATCTTTAAACCGTCATTGTATCTTTGGGCTGGATTTCATGTAGAGTCGCAAGTGGACTTTATCGCGTTTTTGGGCTGTCCGAGCCGTTTTGCGATAAAAACCGTTTTACGATTTTAAACGAGATCGTTTCCTGACACAATGCCGTTTTTATAAGATTTCTCGAGTTGATCGTATAGTTTGACAATGCATGATGTTCCGTGTAATCGTTGCCGTTTTATACGATCTTCCCAAACTTTACGAGAAAAGAAGACTTTTACGATTCTTATCGTAAAATTTGAACGGTACGACGGATCGAGACGAAACAAGAGACGTTTCGACCATGGTTCAGAGCGTGATAAAACTGAAGGACGTATGCCTTGAGTCGAGGACGTGGGAAATTGAGGCTCGGGACGGTCAGCTCGACGTACGGCGAGCTGGTCCGAGACCGACCAGTTCGCCGTACCGCGAGCTGAACCGGCTGGTTCGGCTCATCGTACTTTGAACTTGGTTCGGTCGAACCTGCTTGCGGTTTACGGCGGATGCGGTTTTTGCGGTTTTTTGCTTAACTTGGGCAATCGTGTAATCGGCGATTGTTTTGTTCGTTCTTCCGAGATGACTATTCCCAAGTTTTCTGCGGATTTCCTTTTTTCGGAAAATCCTTAAAATTTTATAAAACAACTTCTTGTTTTTATATAAAACGTATTTTTATTTTCGCAGAGACTTTTAGCCATTGATTATGTCGTGACCGATTTTGACACCAACAGTTAGCCCCCCCGGTCGCTCGAACCTTGAGCCTTTAGCGTGAGGTTAGCCAGTTTTAGGTAAGTTATGCGGAATTAATGGTTGGAAAGGTCCGTTGAAAGTGATCTTTCCATTCTCCAGGGAGCGGAAATCGTTTAAGATTAGTGCTGCGCCTTGTGAAGGCTACCTACGTACCCTATTGAAGGGATCAAGCCTTTCGTAGTTCGTTTTGGAGTTAAGATTCGGATGACCTGTTTTCCAGTAAGACCTTTACAGTTTGGTTATGTGTGTTGGACCTTTGCTGGCCTTGAGACTAGCCTCGTAGGCTGTTTGTTCTGGCCGAATGTGGTCGTTATAGTTTTCGGACTGGTCGTGTGTGGTTCTGAGTCCATGCGTCTTTTGCGGCTTTATTATAAATCAGTTTGCATTTTTAAGAACGTGTTTTTATTCGTATTAATGTAGAGGCAACTATATGAGTTTTCGTCTCATAGTCTAACTCTTTTTGTAGATCGCCCTGTTCGTTTGCTCGTTCCGGAATGTTTCAAAATTCGGTAAGCGTTTAGATATGAACGAAGAGACATGCCTTTAGGATCTCGAATCATGCCTTGAGACGTTAGAGACCAGTGTGCTGGGTCTAGGCAAGACCTAGGTTTACTTGCGGATTGAGGCTATGCGATGACTAGTCTGCTTTCGTTTTGCCTGTTGCAATTTTAACCTGATTCCATACCGATTTAGAGTTCGCGATAGGTTCTCGGCTTATACGACTCATCTGGTTGGAATCGAGCATCTCACCGGGGACAATTTCTAAGCTTCCCGGAAGTGCTGACCAAAATTTTGGATTTCTTTTATAGTGCTATTACCCTCGTGTCGGGTGTATGAGAGCTATCTCTGTGAGATAACTTAAGTTTGTTTAGGACTGTTGCGAGTTTGTTGTGATCAACAACAAACTTGGTGGTAGATGGTACTGTTGTTTGAGCCTTCGCGAAGGATACGTATGTTGATCGTATAGTTTGACAATGCACGATGTTCCGTCTAATCGTTGCCGTTTTATACGATATTCCCAAACTTTACGAGAAAAGAAGACTTTTACGATTCTTATCATAAAATTTGAACGGTAAGACGGATCGAGACGAAACAAGAGACGTTTCGTCCATAGTTCAGAGCATGATCGAACTGAAGGACGTATGCCTTGAGTCGAGGACGTGGGAGATCGAGGCTCGGGACGGTCAGCTCGACGTACGGCAAGCCAAAACGGGTTGGTTCAGCTCACCATATGGCGAGCTGGTCCGAGACCGACCAGTTCGCCGTACGGCGAGCAGAACCGGCTGGTTCGGCTCGTCGTTCTTTAAACTTGGTTCGGTCAAACCTGCTTACGGTTTATGGCGGATGCGGTTTGTTTGCTGTTTTTCTCTTAACTTGGGCAATCGTGTAATCGGCGATTGTTTCGTTTGTTCTTCCGAGATGACGATTCCCAAGTTTTCCGCGGATTTCCTTTGTTCGGAAAATCCTTAGAATTTTATAAAACAACTTCTCGGTTTTTTTATAAAACGTATTTTTATTTTTGCGGAGACTTTTAGCCATTGATTCCGTCGTGACAGATTTTGACACCAACACCTTGTAAAAATCGAATTCCAAGAAACCAAGCTTCTCTTAGGCATTTCATCGAACAGATACCTCGCGGTTCTCAACTCTCCACATTTCCCATACATATCAATCAAACTCGTAGCCAATATCACATTAAAATCATCTCCTGACTATAAAAACGGATCAAAGCCTAACTCTTTAAGAAGCCCATGAAACCATTCCCCTCTCTCAATATCTTTACATCTCCCACAGGAAACAAGAAGATCAACCATAACCATCTCATCAACCTTCACACCATGTCTCTCCATCTCACTAAACACCTCAATAGCCTCTCTAAACCGATTATTACTCACAAAACCAGACACCAAAC
The DNA here is from genome assembly GCA_932364175.1 of Eruca vesicaria subsp. sativa. Taxonomy (NCBI): domain Eukaryota; kingdom Viridiplantae; phylum Streptophyta; class Magnoliopsida; order Brassicales; family Brassicaceae; genus Eruca; species Eruca vesicaria. The sequence continues at coordinate 245,368 of CAKOAT010666265.1, read as the reverse complement.
TCCCCCAAGCAACAACATTCCACTTCGGCACATCTTCCAAAACCCTCAAACCACACTCCACTTCACCACAACACATATACATATGAACCAAACAAGTGGAAACATACATATTCACAACAAACCCATGAACACACCTCCCAAACTTAACATCCCTTAACACAGAACAAGCTTTAAACACATAAGGAAACATGAAGTAATCTGGAGAATAAACTTTCCCAACCATTTCTTGGTAAAAGGTCAATGCTTTGTATTGGATTTGACTGTTTGAGTAGCCTCTGATCATAGAGTTCCATATGTACACGCTTGGGGAATCGATGGTTTCGAAAATTGATGTCGCGTAGGTGAGATTTATAGTCTCTGGGGAGGTGGTGCAGAAGTCTATGAGACGGCTTAGAGGGATGATGTTTTTGATAACAAAGGATTTGATCATGAGGGAATGAAGTTGGTTTAGTTCCAACATTGTTCTACATTTCTCCAGTTGAGAGAGAAGGAGAGAACGAAGACGATGAGAATGAAGTCGAGATGGTTCATGCGTCTATCTCTCTCCCATTCGGTCTTCCTCTCCTTCGATGACATGTGCCCTTAAGGACGTGATTAAAACACCTTTTAATTAACATACGTTTTCCACGTTTCCTACTCATTTCGGTTTAAACAAATGATTATTAATACCTAAGGGGTGCGGATACCGATAATGATGCTCTAAGAATTAAATCCAAACTTCCAAACAATGGAAAGCATGAAGTTAACAGATCAAAGTAGAACAAGAAACAACAATTTAAACCACTAAAGTTATTTACGTAACTCAACTTTTTTTTCGAAATTTGACCTGTAAAATGTTGTTGAGATCATTCTAAGAAAGTTGTTGCGTAAAGCATTACCAAATTTAGCAAAACGTTGTCCAAACTATATTACGAACAACTTTCAGAAAATGTTTTAACTATTACCGAAATTAAAATATTTTAAATAATATGTTTATAGAAAGTTATACAGTGGAACAGATACAATAATGTTGTGACAGACCAAAAATAGTAAAGAGACAAATGCAAAATTTAATTATTGAACCTCAAAGTTGTGGTTCTGATCCAATCTGCCCAAAGCTCTCTCCACTTTCAAAACAGGCAACCCAATTTTCTTGGTTGCGTTGCCATCAAAACGGGAAAGAGGCAACCCAATTAATTAGTTTTCCTACGTAAATGGAATAAGGGAAATCTTATATATATACAAATATATAATCATACAAAAGATAACATTTTTGTATTTGTTTAAATTATAATTGCTTGTGTTTGCATTTCTGTCATGTTTATGTATCTATTATGTCAAACGCAATATATAGATACAAGTTTATGTATCAATTCTTTCAACTTTCAAACGCAACATTTGTGGTATATATATAGAGACATACAAATATATAAATAAACATAATCATTTTCTATTGAATAAATGGTATATATGCACATAATATATTTAATAGTTTTCTTTCTTTCTATAAATATAGCATATGATTAAGTTACCCTCATCTTTTCTCATTTGGAAATTGTTTGATTTTCAAACCTATCATACAGTATTTGGCTTTTGTGAGAGCAAAGAGGTTAACAAAACATGTCTCCCTCTATACTATTTAACATTTACATACATATCTCTTTCTTTCTCTCTCAAACTATATAATTGGCTTTAATTTAAGCTGGATCTGAAAGAATTGAAGACTGATCGATGTTAGCTATCTTTTCGGCGAGGAACTCGACAAAGTATGACTGCTGCGATGGAAAGTCAAGAGTTCCTTCTAACATCGTGTGAATTCACCACTGATCCAGAGGAAAAGGGCTTCCTGGATTTCACTGAACACGGCGATCTTCTTGACATCATTGACTTCGACGATCTGTTCGGTGTCGCCGGAGATGTACTTCCTGACTTGGAGATGGACCCTGAGATCTTAGCTGGAGAATTATCCGATCACGTGAATGCTGCGTCGACGATTACAACGACGTCGTCGTCCGAGAAGACTGATAGTCAAGGGGAGACTAATAAAAAGGGTATTTGGAGAAAAGGTGAAGAAGTCGTCAGCAAAAGAGACCATAACAAGACTCATGTGGTGGTTAACTATGACCGTAAAAGGAAATACTCATCATCTGCTTCTTCCAAGAACAAGGTAATCAGTAACAACGAATTAGCGAAGCCAAAGGTGAAGGTATTAACATTATCTATCATTTATGATTACATAATTAGACCCTAGCCATACACACCCATCTAAATGGATTCGTAGTTTTCATTTTTAGAAGTGGATTATTCATGATATCATCCCAAATTTTCTGCAGTTTATTATTTTCAGTAATGATTTGAAACACTGTGTAGGAAGTCACGTGAATCTTT
>CAKOAT010666265.1:199379-228423 GCA_932364175.1 Eruca vesicaria subsp. sativa | reverse complement strand
ATAGGTCTAGACACAATCCTAAGCTAGTCCTTGGTCAAGGTAAAAGCTCATTTGCTATCAATCTCTATACACAAATGGTCATTGGTCTAAATCAATCAAGCAATCATTGAGAACAAGTCTACTAACCATCTAAGCCTTCCTAACATGAAGTGTCCTTGGTTAAGCAAGCAAAAAGCATTATTACTTTGGTTCAGGCATTTCATCATACACCTTGTGGGCATGAAATGCCTAATGATCTAGTTGGATTAGGTCTAATCTAGCATCGAGAATAAGTAATAAGCATAGGACAAGAAGGATCTAACACTAATCACCCTAGATCATCACTTAATCACCCTAATCACCCTAACCCATAAGCTCAAAGAGAGTCTACTCAATAATCTTCATGTTTAATCCTAAACCCATGATGGATAGAAGACTAATCATGATTAGAAGAAGAGATAGACTCAAATTACTCAAGAAACAAAGATTATATTAATCAAGGATTCAACTTTTCAATGTGTTTTTGAGAGAAAAGAAGATATCATCCACTTAAGGTCTAATACATATTTATATTAAGCTAAAATCCGTGACACGGCCGCAACATCCTCTTGCCCGCGCCACTAGCCTGCGATGCACCCATTTTGGCCGCGGCCTTCACATCCTGCGAAATAGCCTGCGAAATCTCCCTATCCAATTCGTCGTAACACCATCGCGGGCATCGATATCCTGCTACGGTTTCCTGCGGCGACGTCGCGGCCATCTATATCCTGCTACTGTTGCCTGCGGCGACGTCGCGGCCATCTATATCCTGCTACGGTTGCCTGCGGCGACGTCGCGGCCATCTTTAGCCTGCTACAGTTGCCTACTACAGTTGCCTGCTACTGCACTACTCTCACTCTTTTGGACTTTTTGTGATTCTCTAGGCTCCAAATCATCATTAGCACTACTACAAACCAAATATGTACATATGAATGCAATATGGACCTAAAGATGCCTAAACCTAAATCTATATGATGATTTATGTACAAAATGAAATGTTAAAACTATGTAAATATGCATCATATCAACCACATAGGAGCTTCAAAATCCAAAGAACCGGAAAGATAGTTTCACAGGAGAATGGAAATGGAGAAAAGTTTTAAAGGAAAACCCAAATGTGACTGAAGGAGAAATGGTAGCTGGACCGGCCGAAAATGATGGGGTTTCATAATGTTCATACGAAATCCAACAATAAAGAGCCAGCACTAACGGGCAATATGGGTCTTGTTGCCACTCTAGTAGCCTTATCAAGAGAAAAAACATGTTTGACAAAAACAGTATATTCTATGTGGTAGCTCCCTTGTTTCCAGAGGCACCTCTGCAACCAGCACCTTGGACACCTTAGAGAATGTTGATTAGTTTACCTTATTCTCTCAACTCTCTTTAAATCTATGTATTATCATGTTGTTAGCATGTACTACTACTTGTGGAAAAAATGATGGGTTATGGGTCTGGTCTGTTGAAAATACACATAGCTACAATTGATTTATGATTTTGAATTCTTAAGAAGTATTTGAAATATAGCTATTGTTAACCGTGGGTGCCAAATTAGCTATGAGTGATTTTTTTTTTAACATTGGGAAAGCTATGAGTGATTTATGAGAAGCAAAATCAAGCGTGAGTTGATGTCATCTGGTTCCATAGGCAATCTTTTTAATCTCATCCAAAAGATGTTTCACTTTGGCAAGACTTGATACACAAGAAAATATATATATACAAAATCACTCTTAGATTCGACAAAACTAATCAACATTATCTAATGATAAAGCTGACAAAAGCAAAATACAACATCTGATGATAAGTGGTTATTATATTTAATGAGATAATGTAAATTCATCTATTCAACAAGTCTCACGAATAAGGCGTGGATCAGATGGAGCTTGTCGCTGAAGATTTTGGTTCGAAAAGGATGGATTGTGTGTAAGGAACTGGTTGCTGAGAAGGGAAAAGATACAAGAGATGAACTAGAAGTGTACTTCAATGAGCCAATTGAAAATCTGAAGATATTGCTTGGTATTGAGTTCGACATTCTTTCCTCGTGGAAGGTTCACAAGATGAAGTATCATCTTCTTGCAGAAATCGCTAAAGATCTTCTCGCCATACAAGTTTCATCAGTGGCATCAAAAAAGACTTAGCACGAGTGGTAGGATATTGGAACCATATAAGAGTTGTTTAACTCATTACATGATAGAAGTCCTCATGTGTGATGAGCATTGGATGCATGCTGACATCAAGCTAAGTGAACAAGTCACTATAATGAACAAATTCTTACTGATGTTGAATTGTTAGATCGGCTTGAGAAAGGTTTGTGCTTCTCAAGACCTTAGTTTCTCTTTATGATCTTCTTTATTGTATGTCTAATTTCTTGTCATTTAGTTTTCTCTTTCAGAGTTTCAGACTCTGCGTTTTGAAGATTGAATGTGGCAATTGAAGCTTGAAATGTTAACATTTTTTTTTTTTTTCATTGAATAATGTTTTTACTTGGTTTTCTTTTTATGCCTTCATTTAGTTGGTTTTCTTTTTATCAGAAATTTTGTTTGTCTTTCGTTTGAACTTGAATGATCACCTTAGATGTTCCTTTTTTATTTTTTTGTTGATGACTTTGTGCAATCTTCGATTTTAATTATGTTATTGTTACAAAATAGGTACAAAACATATAATTTAAAACCAAAAACCGATTGCAACCCAAACCCGAAAGTATTAGACTTTATTCTATTAGACTTCTATTACGCCTTTCTGAGACTCCATTTTGCTGTGGTGAATATGCAGCTGTGAGCTGTCTTTCTATTCCAGCATCTTCTAGAAATCGTGTTGAATTTGTTTTACTGTTTCACCAACTTAGTTTGTGATGCAGCAGCATCGTAGCTTAAACGTCAAGTTTCCTTTTAACTTAAGGTTTGTGTTTTGGTGTTTTTTCATTAGGTTAAGGATTTTACTGGCTGTCTAAGAGTTCTATATAAAGAACTCTCTTAGGGTTTTTGTAAGCATACTTTGATTAATAAGATTTATAGTTTCTTTAAAGAGCTTTCTTAAGCACTACGAAGAGTATTCGCAACCCTAAAGAGTTCTAACGAACACTGCGAAGAGTATTCACATCAGATAATCTGTTTTCAAAGTTACCTTAGAGAACACGTCACCATCTTCTCGATCACACACCTGATCTTGAAGATTCATAGCTTCCGCTCTAAATCAGTTGGTATCAGAATCAGAACGTTTCGGGAAAGAACTTCGTGTTTTCAATGGTAAAGAAAACAGGTGGTGCTACTGGTGAAAACCGGGATCTCAATCCGGAGGACACCACAACGGAACTCGCTGACCTTCGAAACCTAATCGTTGAGGTGCAGACAACAACGCACACATCCATCCAGCAAACTCATACCTCCATCCAACAACTTGGCGAGAGTGTGGGAACCCTAGCAGCACGTGTTGATGCCTTGACAACGGCATTAACAGCTCGAGCAAACCCGCAAAACCCGCTCGTCGATGCCCCCATACCACCGGCATACCAACATAATCCGGCACCACGACGCCAATTACCATTACCACATCATCATCAACAATTTCAGCACCGACGACACAATCTTGGAGACGACGAGAGAGCACAACCAACTCATTCAGATGACGAGGAAGAGCTCCATCGCCAAGTCTATTTCCAAGACTTGCAACGTCGTGATAACAATCATAATAACTAGGAAAAGAGTTTTCAAGTTGATATCCCCCGAATTTCATGGAGGGTTACGTGGTGATGATCTCATTGACTGGTTGATTTCGGTAGAAGAGATACTTGAGTTTAAACAAGTTCCACCAGAACGACGTGTCCCGCTTGTAGCAATGTGATTCCGCGGTCATGCCGCAACATGGTGGAAGCAGCTTAAAACAAGACGTTGCGAACCGGGAAAACACCAATCCAGTCATGGGATAAACTCACGAAACACTTGCGTCAAACCTTCTTACCTCACAACTACGAGCGTACCATGTACACTAGGCTCCAGTACCTTCGACAAGGAAGTTGTAGTGTTGATGATTATGTAGAAGAATTTTCTCTCTTAGTAACACGGAATGAGATCAACGACAGTCAAGTACAACTTGTTTCTCGTTTCATTGGTGTTTTACAGCCACAGTTTCAAACAGCAATGGCGCAATTTGGTCCATCCACGATTGGGGAAGCACATAGACACGCCTCTTCTTTCGAGCAACAATCTCGAGCATCTACGTGGAATTCGCCGTCCAATCGTGCTCGTAGTCAAGATCAGACAGGGAGCAACGCACCATCAACTTCAGCAAAGGAACCTGTTGACACCGCCAATTCTGCAATGAAACCGGCAAACCAAGAAGAGCAACAAATCAGACGATCAACACGTCCAGGTGCCTTGCGTTGTTATACTTGTGGCAAACCTGGGCACCGCCAAACATCCTGTCCTCAGGAAACTTGGCACGGTTTGATCATTGACGAGTCTACTGACGCGCATGATGTATACGACTCGCAAGACGATGATGAACAAGACAACGTTGACGCCCATCCTACCACATGCGACACTGGTCAGCTCCTTGTTCTACGTAGGATGTGTCTCACACCACAACGACAAGACGACAAATGGCTTTGAACTAATATTTTTAGATCCACTTGTACCATCAAGGGTCGTGTCTGCACCTTTCTTATTGACTCCGACAGCAGCAGGAATGTCATCTCGGAAGATGTAGTGGACAAACTCGTATCTAGCGTGAAACTCACCCGGCACCATACACTCTGGGGTGGCTAAACAGTAGCGTCAACTTGCGTGTTTCTCAACGAGCACTCATTCCATTTTCTATATGTCCATATTACAACGATCGTATTTACTGCGACATTGCTCCTATGGATATTAGTCATTTATTACTCGGAAGACCATGGGAATATGACCGAAAGGCATACATTATGGAGCTGCTAACACTTACCAATTTACTTGGGACACACACAAGATTTTAATTTTGCCATCCAAGGACACACCGCTAACGAAATCACCTCCCACTCCCGCCTCTGTATTTCCAGCACCAGTACCACCAGCCTCACAAAAAGCGTTGATCTGCACCTATGAGACATTTAAATCGGAATTCCATTAAGAGGGCATGGAATTCACGTTGATCACGGAACCCGCCACTCCTCTTCTCACCTCACCCCTTAATGATGACATAGATGCAGTCCTCAACGATTTTCAGGATGTATTCCCCACGGACTTACCTAAATATTTTCCTCCGTTACGGGACATTCAGCATCATATCGACCTTGTACCTGGCGCAAGTCTACCCAACATGCCTCATTACAGAATGAGTCCAGATGAACATGAGGAACTCCAGCGGCAGGTTGAAGATTTACTCCACAAGAGGCATATCCACGAAAGTCTATCGCCTTGTGCGGTTCCAGCTCTTATCATTCCCAAAAAGGACGGAACATGGCGTATGTGCGTGGACAGTAGAGCCTACAGTTTGGTACCGTTTCCCGATACTGCAGCTCGACGACCTCTTAGACCAAATTGGTTCAGCTTCAATATTTTCAAAAATTTATCTTAAGAGTGGTTATCACCAGATTCGAATCAGACCGGGAGACGAATGGAAGACAGCATTTAAAACCCATGAGGGATTGTTTGAATGGCTAGTAATGCCTTTCGGATTATCAAACGCACCCAGTACCTTTATGCGTATTATGAATCAGTCACTGCGACCTTTCATCGGGAAATTTGCTGTCATCAAAATGATATCTTGATTTTCAGCTCCTCCTTAGCCGATCACTTATCTCAAATTTGAGATGTTCTATGCGTACTGTGACGGGATCAACTTTTTGCCGCCAAACAGCGAGTTCGGAGTACCCGAAGTTTTGTTCCTTGGTTATGTTGTTTCTGGACAAGGACTCGTACTGGACCAGTCGAAGGTGGAAGCAATTCGATCTTGGCCCATTCCTACGACCGTCTCGGAAGTCCGCAGTTTCCATGAGTTAGCTTCATTCTATAGACGATTTGTTAGCCATTTTAGCACTATTATGGCTCCCATCACCAGCTGTATGAAGGAGGGACGTTTTCATTGGACACCGGAAGCCACTGTGGCATTTGAGCTAATAAAAACAATGCTCACCGCCGCTCCAATCCTCGTCTTACTTGACTTCTCCGAGACCTTTAAATTACATTTGATGCATGTAAGTTGGGAATAGGCGCCGTGCTTAATCAGCAAGGACGGCCAATCGCTTACTATAGCAAGAAATTAGCCGGCGTGAGGTCTCGTTATAGCACCTACGATGTGAAATTTTATGCGATTGTTCAAGCTATTAAGCATTGGCGTCACTACTTGGTCCATAGGGAATTTATTTTGTTTACGGATCATGATGCATTGCGCCATCTTTATAGTCAAGCTAAAGTATCTTCTCGTCATGCTTCTTGGATCGCATATCTCCAACAATTTACGTTCTCTATTCGTCACCAGTCTGGTAAATCGAATCGGATGGCTGATCCTATGAGCCGCCGCCATAGCGTCCTCTCGATCATGCACACATTCGTCACTGGTTTCTTTGTTTTGGCAGACTTGTACCCAACGTACAGTTTTTCAGTCTGTTGAAACCATTTTAACCTTTTTAGATATGTAGGTTTTCAAACTTCTCAAACACATGAGAATTTTTTTTTAAAAAAAGATAAAATTTTAAGATTACAGCAATATATCTAAAAAGATTTAAAATGGTTTCAACAGAGAATTTTTTTAAAAAAAATGTGATGTTTTATAATAAGTTTAAGCTAAAATAATAACAAAATAATCACATTAGGTTGAATTTATAACTTTACTTGGATTTAACATAGAAAGACTTCTTCAGAAATTTTCTCAAGAAGTCTGCTAATGAAGTCCGAAGTATAATATTTTCCTCAAGTCTGAAAAGTGTGCATATTCAGAACGATAAATGGCTTCCAAAGAGATAAAAACTTAAAATAAAGCTTTTATGTTTAATAATAGATAAAAAAGCACAATATATTGAATCTATAGCTTTTCGAAATAACATAAAATAGACAAAAAATACATATCAAATATAGATTTAATTTTAAAGGAGGGGAAGATAAAACCATGAAAACAAAAACGTACAAAAACAAGATAAAATAGCCAGAAAGACATGAGATAAAAGATGAGAAATTGATATAAAGTTTGGTTTTTTCAAGTTAAAATGGATTACAAAGTTTTAGAGTGAGAAAATTACATTTTTGTTGCACTTATTTGAGAGAAAATATGTAATTTTTTTTGATATAAGGAGACAAAAAAATTCAATTAGGTTAAATATTTTATGTTTGAAATATCTATTGGGAAATTTTCTAACATAAAATACACTATTCATCGTAGAAAACTTACTAACCCTAAACCGAGAACAATCATGACTTACAACATAATTCCCTCATCTATGTTTAGTATTTTTCAAAGAAGACTTCGCAGAAATAATCGTAAAAGTGAGTACAAGTTTTTCGTTTTGTCATAAGGTTATAAATTCACTATCCCTTTGGATTACTTTGCATTTGATTGAAGTTAAAGTATAATTTTGTATTTAAAATATCATTTTTGGAAAATCTCTCTCTCCCCCTCCCCCCAAATTAAATTAGTTTTCTTTATCTGATTTTGTTATCTTTCTTTAAATTATTTTTAAAAGAACATATTCTTAAGAAACTATATATTTAATGTTTTATAAATGTTTCATTTTACTATATATGTTATTTGAAAAATATAAGGAAAAGGAAACTACAATTATAAATCTAATTGTTAAAAAAAATTAATAAGGAATTGTTTGAAAACCACAAATTAGATACCAACTTTTCAAAAATAACATAACATTTGGGTTTACGGGTTTCGTGACTACAATTTATTGTTTAGTATTTAGGGATGTTGTGGGGTTTATAAACTTCTATAACTAATTCTTAAACATTTATAAATGATTTAAAAGGATTAATGGTCGTTTTTATCACAAACATAGGGTTTTATGAAAAGGGTCATCACTAATTTACCATTATTAAAATGGGAAAACTCTAATTTTATCACAATTGTGATACCACTTTAAATTTAACTTTAAAATATGGTTATTTTCTAATACATAAATTGTGATAAAAAAACTAAATTAACCCTCTTTAATCATCTATAAATGTTTAATAATCATTTATAAAAGTTTATAAACTCATTCCCATCCCTTAAATACTAAACCTTAAACAATATTATCAAATATTACACCTAAATGTTAGAGTATGTTTGATTAAAAGTATTTTGTAGCCAACTTATGGTATTTCAAACAATTTCTCAATAAGGAAATATTTGATTGGATGATAAAGAACACAATGATGTTGTAAATATTTTTTTCAAACAAAGCTTCACAGTCTATACTTTAGCGGATTAGATTTAGAAGTTATAATCTAGATATAAAATTAAAAATAATAATATTTATTTTATGAAAAGTAAATAATTATATATTTAAATTAATTTTATTATATTATGTGGAAATTCTAATTTTACCAAAAATTGATGACATTTTAAAATTTACTTTTTAAAGAAGATAATTTTCATAAATACGCTAAATTTGTGATAAAAACACTAAACTAGCCCTCTTAATTCATTTATAAATATTTATAAATTATTTACAATCTTTTTATGAATTCAACCACACCCCTTACGTACTAATCACTAAACAATAATCACTAAACTATAAACCCAAATGTTATGATATTTTTGATTAAAAGCATTTTTGAAAATTGGTAGTCAACTTATGGTATTTCAACCAATTTCTCTAATATAATGGGATTAAAATGTTAATCTTTAAAAGTATTATCTAATGTCTTGATCTTCTTTACGTTGTGATTAAACCGGTCATTCCATCATTGAAAAAGGTATTTTGATTGAAAGTATTTTTGAAAATTGATAGCCAATTTATGGTATTTTAAATAATTTCTCTTATATAATGTAATTAAAATGTTAATATTTTAAGTATTATTTAATGCCTTTCTCTTTTTTACATCTTGAGTTAACTGCTTCAAGTCGGCACTGATTCTTCCTAAAGCTCAGGATAGACCTCTTTGTTTGTGGGCATATTGTCTTCCCATCGACTTTCCGGGCTATGAATTTTAATCTTTTACCATGATTGTAATTAGGCATGGACATTCGGGGTCCCAGTCGGGTTCGGTTTTCTCCAATTTAGTCTTAGTTTTTCGGGTTTATCAAAATCAGCCCCACTTAGATTATATGAAATTTCGGTTTGGGATCGGGTCGAGTTAGTAGATATTCAAAGAACCAGTATAATCCGATTGTACTTTCATGTTTGGGTCCCATTTAGTTCTTCAGTTTGAAAGTATCTAATTTGTACCAACTTTGTAACTAAAACATAAGTAAAATCAGTTCTTCGATTTTAAAGTACCTGGTTTGTACCTAATTTGTAACCAAAACATAAGTAAAATCGATTCAAAATAAGAAAGAAACACATCTAACGTGATCATTCAAAATCAAGCGAAAGATAAATATAATTATTCATAGAAAGAAAACCAAATAAATAAAAGCATAAAATGAAAAACCAAGTTCTCATGAAATAAAAAAACATTATTCAATGAAAACAAAACCAGCATCTAAAACTTTCAAGCTTCAACGGCTACCTTCAATCATTAACATTCATGTAGATGTTCAATTATACCTTAAAGTATTTTGGCTACATATTTGGAATTGAGATCACATTTGGTAAAAGTTCTTTTTGGGATTTTGAATCTTTCGGGTTCAATCGAATATCCATTTAGGTTTGGATTCATTTCAGTTTCGGTTCGGATAATACCCATAATTAAAAATACCATAAAACATGATATATTCTGTATTTATTTTGGGTTCAGTTTATTTGCCCACCCCTATGTGTAATGGTGTACAGCAGGCCTCCAACTCAACCCATTTGGCTGCACTTTTATTCTTGGACACCATGCATTTAAATTAGAAACTAGAATTTGACCCGCACGTACGTGTGGATATATTTTTCATTTTATAAAACCATATATTAAATATTATCGTTAAACATCTGATTAACATTTTCGTGTTACATTAGTGTAACTTTATAATCTTATTGTTTAGAGTTTGTTATTGAAAATTATGATACGATTGGTGAGCCCATTCATGTTTAAAAAATCAACTATAAGATCTATCATTTTAGTAAATTTCTAAATTTAATAAATAAATATATTGTTTAGTTTAATTAACTTAGCCATATTGTTTTGATAAAAATATATATAATAGCTTCTATGATATTATTTTAGTTAAGATATCGATATAAAATATTTTGAATGTTATGGTATTAAATTCTCTGACTTTTTTAATTAAATTAATATTTCAAAATATTATATTATTTTAGATTCTTACAATAATATTCATTTTTCATGTTTCATGTTTCATTTGAAAAGATTACACTTTAGCATCTATAATTTTATCTTTTATAAAATTGGAAATATTTTCAATTTGAATTTAGAATACTTATTTTTAAATTTGTATATTTGGTCAAGAATTGTTTTGAAAAGTACATAAATATTTTTGAATTTGAATTATATGACTTTTTTTTTCGTTAATAACTTAATGTATTATTTAATAAAAATATTTAGAATTTTTGGTAAAATATTTAATTGCTTCTCAACAGAATTTATTATAATTAAAAACCTTAAATTTGTAGTTAAAATAGATCTTTTATTAATAACTTTGAATTATTTAAAAATCGATATTATATTTTGTAAATAACGCATGAACTTAAAGTTAGTTATATACTATTATATTTTGTATATAAATACTTTATATAATATATTGCTCGGATATCAAATTAATATATATATATATATAGTTGTAGACTTGTAGATATAAAAGTTTAAGATATGCTAACATTTTGTATAAAAATATCCATAGTTTAAAAAAATTAATATTTTTAAACGGTGAATGATAGTTTATTTATTTAAATGCAAGCATTATTGAGATAAACTAAACTAATTTATCAATATTATATAACTTTGTTTTATTTAATTCATATAGTATTCCTATTTTAATATAATATGGACTATAGTTATGGAATTTATAAAAATAGAATATAGTTTTCTATATCTGTTTTATAATAAAATTTAAATTAGTATTAGTGACTAACAATATTATATTAATACGAAATTAGTCATTGTATTAGTTAGAAAATATTTTAATATTTTAATAAGATTTTGTTAAATTTTTATACAGATTTTTTTATAATAAAATACAACTTCAAATAGTAGATAAAATGGTCCATAAAGCCTACTAACAAATTTGAAAGTGTCCAAATTTTAAAACACTAACTTTAAACAGTACTAGATTTTGACCCGCGCTTAAATGCGTGGAAATTTTGTATGATTAAAATTTTCTATAATTTGTTTTGTCTTAATTTAAATAATTTTTTGGTATAAAATCAATTCACCAAAGTTTGTGGTGATGATTGTTTTTCATTAGTTTTTAGTTTCATTTTTTAATTTTAGATTTTGTTTTAAAATTTTGGTTTTTAGTTTTAAGTTTATATTTTTGATTTTCAGGTTTTGGTTTGAGTTTTTTTAATTTTTAGACCCGCTGAGTTAGTTTGAACTGATATTACCAACAAACAAATCTCAAATAATCAAACATCTAATTTAAAGCTGAAAATATGACAATTTTTTTTAAAAAAATTTGCAATAGTTTATTTAGTAAATAAACAAAAGCAAAAAATATAACCTGCATTTTCAGCTTTTGGTTTGGATTTTAGTTTTAGAGTTAGTGTTTGGTTTTGCTTTACATATTTTTTTTTAAATCTATAAATTATTTAAGAAAAATAAAACAATAAATTATTTAAAATTTACCATTGAAATTTATCAAAAAAAAGTGATTGCTATTTAAAATAAAAAAATACATTAACATGTTTTAAAGTACATGATTTAAATAAATGATTAATAATATATAATTTTGTTTTGTTAAGAATATTAAATTTTGGGCCTGAAAATAATAATTGATTTTTTGATTTAGTAATGTGGAAAGTTTATTTAATGTTTTTTGGAATTTATCTTAATACTAAGCCCAAAACCAAACTATATAATTTGTTTTAAAAACAAAAGAAAGCTCAAGGCTATATCCCATAAATAACCACCGGTTTAATTTAAATAATACGGTTCAATTAACTATATGCTTTGTATTATTTGTAACACTTTAGAAAGGGTCCAAACTTAAATGACAACTTGTATTAGTAGATAAAAAGAATGACTCTATTTTAATAGAGTAGATATAAAATTTGGAATCCTAAATTAATAGATTAGAAGCGTTTGGTGGCTGCATATAACACGGAATGTTAATATCAAGATTAGAAATAGATGGATAAATTTTCCAAACAATTCGGGATTCAAAATTTTAATAATATTCCCGTATATACAATCTAAGTAAAAAAATTCCATTGCAAAATAGTCACAAATATTTCATCTCTCAAATGAATTAACCGAACCGATCACTCCATCACTGAAGAGGCGACCTCGTAGAAGCAAACTCCGGTAGTCGGAACTCATAATTAACGTAACTCTCACTAATGAAACTAATGAATAGTTACAAGTCAAATAATTACTTGCGTCACACACAATCACACGACCGTTACAGCGGTAGGGCGGCCCATCCCGGTGGACAAACTACCAAGCAAACCATCGTGGTTCAACCTGGAAACCCTAGGCTTCGCCGGTGGCACCCAATTTTCCGGCTCAGACGTCTCAGAGACCACGGCCGCATCCAAGGAGTTGGATCTATCGCATGTGCCAAGCCACTTGGCTTGCATGTACTTGTGTTTTCTCCAAGGTCCCATATACATTTTCTTGTCTCTCAAGCATTTCTTCCCGGCAATGCACAATATCTTGATCAGAGATCGGAGCCGCTCGGGTTTTCCGACGTAGACCTCGGGCAATCGGCCTATAAGCTTTTTATAATCTTCACCGCCTTTTGCAATCTCGAACTCTGCCCTGAATGATAACTCAATCACCACTCGCATCTCGCCTTTCTTCGAATCAGATCGGTCCACGATCTCTATGTATTCGTGTTCTCCTGATTTTTTAAAATATAAAAACACGAGTCAGCCCAAATGCTTGTTAAGTCACTCGATATTAATTTATATAGTAAAATATAATTTGTTGAATGACTAAATCCGACACTCAATCAACGAATAGGTCTGAAAAGATCTATTCGTGTTCTTGTGGACATAATATTTGTCCTTTTTCTATATTAAAAATTTACTTAAGATATTTGCAGTGACGTGATCTGGAAGGATAATGATAAGGATTGCTGAACATTTCAGAGCCAGTACTAAGTATTTTAATAATAAATGTGTCCAAACCTGCAGGGATGTCTTGAGAGCTTCTCCACTTGGATTTGGAGATGACGCAGTCGTAGCCGGCCACATCTCGGAGATATCGAGAGATTTCACCACGTAAGCAGCTCCGACAACCGCCGTTATCGGGCCGCCGGCAGATACAATGAAGACCCTTTGATTTAACCTGTTTCAAAGCTTCCTTTGTCGCTTGTCTAATCTTTGTCTCAATCGAACTTGTCCGATACAGTGTCCCCTACACAATTCCAAACAAAAACAAAAAACAACAAATTTAGACCCCGAAATTATGTGCTAATTAAAATTATGATTTAATATTTTAAAAGAAGAAAAGAGCACCTGAAGAAGTTGTTCTTGTTCCGGCCAGAAAGCTTTGTTTTCTTCAGAATTACAATTCTTATTGACCTCGCTTTCTTCGTCTATATCTGAGTCGCCGTTGAGGTTGCCGTTGTCTGGGAAATCCTCCGGTGAGTGGTTTCCTTCATCGAGAAAACCGAAGAGAACGTCGTCGGAGCTAGCCATTCCTTCCAGAAATCTCATGATGTCATCGGAATTTTGCCGATCCATCTGTTTTTTTATATCTAGAGAGAGAGAAAGAAATGTTTTTTGTTTTTATTTTATTTTCGGGTTTGAAGAATAAAAAGAGGAGAGTTTATATAGCGTGGGCAAGACGGAGATGGGACCCGTCTGAAATCAGCAAAACAGATACAAGGCGCCGCGCAAGAGCGGATTAGTGTGGACGTGTCTAGCTTTGATTGGAGGATGTCTAAGTCTCGGGGATGAATAATTGCTGAAGACAGCTAGTTTCCATGTCAGCATGACTAATCTCGTGAGACATATCCTGCATTTGTAGAATATTTTAATAAAAAAAGATTCCGTCCAAGCAAATCAAGAGAAGATAAAAAGTGACTTTATCAGCAAGAAGAAAAAGAGATTTTTATTTTTAGAATACTGAAAAAGAAATCGGGAATCCTCCTTGTTCATGTTCTAGGTTATGTGAAGGTAACTCTCTCTCTCTAACACTTTTTTCGGATATTGCATACACTAAAACAAAATCTCACAGTTCACTAACTAATTATAATAACACATTTTCTACTTTTTTTCCTTTTTTATCTCTCTTATATTAATCTACAAAACTAATTTTATCTTTTTTTGTTATTTCACAAATAAATTCTCTCCTTTTTGGGGGTTTAGATGTTTTTTTTAAATGTTGCTTTTTGAGTATTAATTTGGAGTTTTTGTCTTAAAAACAATAATAAGATTTTGAGATTGTTATTGGATCAATGATTTGTTATTTCAAATTTCTTCTTATTGTATTTAGCATTTATAAATTGTATGTAAAATTCAAATTTATTAGATTAGTCATTTGTATAACTTCTACAAAAACAAACTTCTTGGAAATTATGGATCTACTCTATTAAGTTATAGTCCTATTTGAAACTTACCATGACATGTTTTTAATTTGGACCTATTAAATAGGTTGTAAATTAATAATATTTTATATCACATTTAATTTTCTAACATTTTTATAATCCTTCACAGATCTCTATCAATATAAATTATATCTAACTAAATAAATCATTAAAAGCGGCCAAATAAGTTATAGGATCAAAGTTGATCAAATAATTAGGGTTTCTCTGAGAAAAAAAGTGAGGGAAATCATAGGAATTCATATCGGTTGAGCTGAGTTTCAACAAATCTTGCTGGAAGATTTATAGCCTGATGGCAGATTTATAGCCTCGAACATGGGATCCAGCCTGATGGCATGCTGCCTAGGTATTATGAGTTCCGGTCCGGCCGTCCATGGCGCCTAAAGTGAACTCCAAATTTGTTGCCCCTTAACAATATTTTTTATCACATATAAATATATAATCATATAACGCAAATATTATTATGATTTAATTTGGTCTCAAAAAATAAAAGTACAAAACAAACAATACATTATTCATGAAAGATAACTCCCCTTGCTTTTTTCCTGCAAAATCATTTATCAACTTCGAATAATCAAGTTTTTCCGCTAACTCTCATGCTCAATAGATATCATCGACAGTCCATTTAAACGCTCCTGAGACATAGTCGAACGTAGATAATTCTTGATGAGCTTCAGCTTTGAGAAACTTCTTTCTGCAGAAGCAACTGAAATTGGAATTGTTAGTAATATACGATAAGCAATTTTTGTGTTTGGATAACAGCCATCCATTCTTTTTAAAAATTCCAACATCTCGATCGCTTTTTGTAATTTCCTTTGGCAAAATTCCTCTTAGATATTGGAGTTCCATAAACAGATGTTTCATCTACATCAAAATGCCCATCATGCTCTAGAGAAGCTTCAAGCTTGACCAAGATGTCATCAACTCATCATCTTTTCCTGACTTTAGCCTTTTCAAACCAAATAAAAACCCAAAAAGTTCGTCGTAGCGCTGAAATTGCTCGAATCTAACCTCAAGTGACATTATAGCTTGATCCACTATGTTGATAAAATAATCAATCCTAAAACTCTCTTCTGCGTTTAAAGGGTTACTATCATCAACTATTTCAGCATCTTCACCATAATGCTTTTTCTTTTTTATAAAGCGTTTTGGTTTTGAAGAAAATGATGGTTCAATCTCCATGTCAATGACAATTTGCATAGCTTCAGCTTTTGCTTTCTCAAAACCAGTTTCTTTGTAGCCTTTCAAGTAACCAACAAGCCCTTCTAACTGCAAAATAGCAGCCTCAAGATCCATATCCTCTGATTGTAAAGATTTGCTCACTGTATTGGCAACATAAAGCAAATAATACCAAATGACCATTCCAAACAAGAATTCAATCTTCCAATTCCATGTGCTTCACTTTCTGCAAGACACTCAGCATCACTACGATGTCCAAGACTGTCACTATTCTCGGCTATGTAAAATAAATCCTCTCGTATCTTTACAGCTTGAAACCTTATTGGTTTTACACTGTCAATACGACTTTCCCAACGAGTCTGTGATAATTGCTTAAGTGTAGTACCATTCACCATTTCTCTGTAGACTTCCCAGTTGTTGGTTGAAGATGAAAACAGAACGTATAAACGTTGCACAATGCCAAAAAAATGAAACTGCTTTATCTGATGAAGAAGCCATGTCACAAAGAGCAAAATTGAGACTATGACACCCACATGGAGTATAAAATGCCCTTGGATTAATATCCAGCAATATTTTTTGAACACCCTTGTGCTTTCCCTTCATATTAGATCCATTGTCGTAACCTTGTCCTCTTACATCACTGATATTTAACTTAAGATCAGCCAATGCATCTTGAAGAATGGTAAAAATTCCTTCTCCTGTTTTGTCTTTGATTTCAAAGAATGACAAAAAGAACTCCTCAACCTTAGGTGAATCGTAGAAACATGTACACATCGAATCAAAAAAGTCATTTGCTCTTTACGACTAATATCAGGAGTAGAATCCAAAATGACTGAAAATATTTTGCCTCTTGGATCTTCTTTAAAATTACCATCTTAATCTCATTAGCAATTAATTCTATCAGCTCATTCTAAATCTTATGACTAAGATAATGATATTGAGTTTCACCTTTGTCTATTCGTCGCATATGCTCCTTCATTACTTCATCAAAGCCTCCAATCATCTTAATAAAAGCCAAGAAATTTCCACAGTTTGGATCAGTGACTTTTTCGTTCTCTCCACAAAATGCTAAATTTCTTTCTGCTAGAGTTTTTACCACTGCAATTATCCTCAACATCACATCTCTCCAATGTTTCTTCTCTTTGTTAATTGCCTCCTCTAAATGCTTGTCAATAATTTCACTTTTTTCAGCCTCATTTCTAGCTCAATCCACCGGCTGATGCAAACAATATGATTGTAACTAGTTCCATGATTTTTCAGCCTATGTGAAGCATTCCTCCAGTCATCATATCCAGTAGTTACCAAAATAGGAGGGAAATTTCTTGAGTGAATAATTTACAGCAAAAGCAAAAGATTTTATCCTTAGATTTTGAGTAAACTAACCATCTTCTGTCTTGTCTCTCTCCATTACTCATTCTTCTTGTATAACATGAATAATTGAAACATCTTCCAATACCATCTTTTGGAAAAGGATAATCAATCGAAGGTCTTGTAGGTGGACCTTTTTCAACCAAATAATCTCTCATTCTTTGTTCAATTTTTTTCCAGTTCCCAAGATCATTCATATCAACATCTTTCGAGAAGCTTCGAATATCATCAACTTTCTCTTGGGATTCCATGTTTTTTTTTCTTTTTCAGATTTTTCTTTGTCCATATTCATACAATCTTCATCATCTCTAGCAGTTTCTTCTTCACCCTTCTCATCATCTTCTTCAAAAACAAGCTCTTCATCTTCTTTGTCTATTTCAGTGTTAGAAGTGTCATAAGCTTTAGTTCTAGTGACATACTTAAGCATAGCATTAGCTTGAGATTTAATAAAATCATCTTGTCTAGCCTTTTTCGCCCTGTTTTTAGCTCCACTTGATTGATTTCTTATTCTATTTCCTGGAAGCATTCTCTACAAATCAAAAATATTACAAAGAAAACCATAATTTAGATAACAGAAGACAATACAATACATTATACATATGCTAGAACAGAAAATAAGTAAACATATTTTAGACAAATTTCAAAATTTTCTACAGAAATTGACGAAAACAAAAGAAACAAAGAAAGATGAACAACTTACATAGATTAAGAGATACACCTATTACTCAAAAGTTAATAATGGAAGATCCACAGTAGGATTGATCGGCAGAGAAGAGTAAAAAAGAGGTTCAATAAAACGTCAATTGATATTTGCTAGGGTAAATAAATTAGATAGTTATTGTAATTTATGTAGTTTTGATTTTATCTTTTAATATAATATATAAGGAAAATTAAAAGTTAGAGAAAGGTAACAAGCTTTACGATCAGAACTTTACTTATTATAAAATCTTATAGTTAATGGAAAATTTTCTTTATTATGAAAAATGAAAAAAAAATGCATAAAGGCAACCTCAAACCCGGGCCTAGAGAACTTTTGACGATATACAGAAGCCACTAGACTAGTGAAACCTCGCTGAACATGGTGCCCCTAAATTTTTAATAAATCCTGGCGCCCGAAGCCCTTGCTTCACGGGCTTTAGCCCAGGGCCGGTCCTGATTATGACCAAACCTCCATTTCTATTTTGTTTATGTGTGTTGAAGCTTTTTGAGGGACAAACATGGTTTGTCTTTTCTGCCTTCTTTCTAAAAAAAAACATGGTTTGTACTTTTCTTCTCTCGCAATGATACTATGTTTGGTGTCACACTTTCCTCAGCGAGACTAATGCAGGAAAACATGTCCCTGGAGACGTTTTGTTGATATTAGTACGGGAACCTACCAGCTGCTTTTTCATCCCGAGCTGCTTATCTATGGGAAAGAATATGTTGCTAACAATTTCACAAGAGGTGGTGAGAAAACCATTTCCTGCGTCATTGTGGTTTCTTAGAATTTTGTAAATAGTTCTCGAAATTTATATAATTACAGTTGGAGAAAAGATTGTGGACCTTTATCTTGGTGTTCGGTCTGTTGGTGTTGGAATTGGTTCTGGGTTGTGGTCTGTTGGTAAAGCGTTTGTCAGTTGGTTATGGAAAGAAGTCTAAATTTAGATTCACCATATACTCGTCTCCTGAGGTATCTTTCGATAAGGAAACCCATTAGTAAGTTACAATGTGAGTTCTTTAGTTGGTCCAGTTTGAAGCCTCTCTCATATAGTCTGAATTTTGGTTTTGATGCATTGTCTTCTGATGTGAAACATTTCAAAATTAGATGGCAGATTCATGTCGAAGTACACTCTTGGAAACAATACATAGTTATTGGTGGAGAGTCATTGGAGCTAATAATTGCAGATGAAATTTATAGCATATAATCATTTTTTTTTTTATCTTTCTGTATTAATATTTAACATTTTCTCTTTTCATTTTTTTTGTAGAGTCTAAAATTATTGTTAATATTTTTTTCTTAGGCACAACATTGTTGTTACAATTTTCTGAAAACGACTTTCTGAAACCATCAAGAGATAAACTTGCAAGAGGCAGCCCTGTGAGTAGAAGTATCACCTTTTTTCTTAGATCTTAATCTCTCGGAGACAAACAACAGTAGGAAATTTACACCATAGAGAAGCTAGAGTCAGCGTTTTGATCTTTTCACAAAAGAGTTCAAAAGTTTGATCAGACAAGAGAAGAAAATATAACACAAATGAAGCTTCAATATAGATTAGTAAATTCAGGCTTTATTGGTCATACTATTATTCTATTTCTATATTTTGTGGATATACACCTAAAGTAAGAAATTGTTATTATCTTCCCAAGAATTTGTTTTTTTAACTGGCTTTCATAATCCAAAGATGATCAATCCAATTTGCCTAAGAGAAGAAAATTATACTTTTGCTCAAAAAAAAAAAATTATACTGTCTAATCAGTTCATAATCCCAAGATGATCAATCCAATTTGCATAAGAAAAGAAAATAAAAACCAAAAAATGAAACAAAAAATATAGCTACCTAAACAGGAAGCAAGATCGAAAATTCAATATTCCTATTTAGACATACACGTTTGAATTGAACTAAAAAAATTATCGAATTTCTACCATCTACTCTATTAAAATAAAATCCATTTTTTAATCTACTAATACAAATTGTCATTTAAATTTGGATTCTTTTTAGAGTGTTACAAATAATACAAGTCATATAGTTAATTGAACCACATTAATCAAGTTAAACCGGTGGTTATTTATGAGATATAGTCTTGGGGTTACTTATATTTTTACAAAAAAATATATGGTTTGGTTTTAGGCTTAATATTGAGGAAAAACTTCAAAAACATTGAATAATTTTTCCACCTTAATGGATCAAAAAACCAATTATTATTTTCAGACACAAAAGGTATTTAATTTTTTTAACAAAAAAAATTGTCTATTATTAATCATTTATTTAAATAATGTAATTTAAAACATATTAATGTATTTTTTATTTTAAATAACAATCATTTTGTTTTGATAAATTTCAATGGTAAATTTTAAATAATTTATTTTTTTATTTTTCTTCAATAATTTACGGATTTAAAAAAAATGTAAAGCAAAACCAAAAACCAAATCTAAAAACTAAAATCCAAACCAAAAGCTAAATATATTTTTTGCTTTTGTTTATTTACAAAATAAACTATTGCAATTTTTTTTTAAAAAAAAATTTTCAACTTTTCAGTTTTTAATTAGATGTTCGATTATTTGAGATTTGTTTGTCGGTAATATCAGTTTAAACTAACTCAGCGGGTCTAAAAATTAAAAACCAAACCAAAAACTGAAAATCAGAAATAGAAACTTAAAAACTAAAAACCAAAAATCAAAGTCTAAAACAAAATTTAAAAATGAAAATTGAAACTAAAAGCTAATGAAAAACAATCATCACCACAACTTTTGGTGAACTGATTTTATACCAATAAATTCTTTAAATTAAGAGAAAACCTGATTATATAAATTTTTAATCATAAAAAATTTTTGTGCGCTCAGGTCAAAATCTAGTTATTATTTAAACCAAAACTAAAACCAAAATAACTAAACCCAAACCGAACTAAAATTCATAAATAACCGGATGGTTACTATATTTATTGAACCAAGAACGAAAATACTCACAAACCAGAACCAAATCAAATACCAAAAATTTAAATCTGGAAGCAAATCGAAAATAAGATGTTCATGCCTAAACATATAATTGAACAAACATACATGTTAATAATTTTTTTATAAAATAACAATCCCGCACTTTCAAAGCACGATTGCGTAAACTTTTTATAATTTATGTTTTCAACTTAAAATTTTATGAATCAATGATCTTATTATATAAAGCATGGTTCTTCAAAGTTAATAATTAACATGATCGTGACAAATGGTAATTATATATTTAAGCTTAGTACGTGTGTTAATCTATCTCATAATTAAAAATATATATACTAAGATATAAACAAAAAAACGAATTTTGTAAAAAATATTAAAAATATTATTTAATAGTAATTTTCCATTTTTTAAATCCTAAATCAAAAGATAATTTCCTTACAAATTAAAATATTTACAAAAATTATGTTTTTCTTGTAAATATTTAATAATATTTACTGATCTTAAGTTAGTTTTCTTTTTAAAAATATCTTAAACAAAAAACTATAAAATAAAAAGAATATTTTCATATAAATAATTATTTAATAATATTCTTTAGTTTTTAAAAGATAATTTCTTTTATAAATTAAAATATTTATACAATTAATTTTTCTTATTAATATTTAATAGTATTTTCTTATCAGTTTTGTTTTTAGTTTTTAAAAACAAAATAATTTAGAAAACAAATTACTAAAAGGTATTAAACAAAAGAGAATTGGAAAAACAATTCTTATCCGTTTTTAATTGAAAAAAAAAACGAAATAATCTATAAAATAAATTACTAAAAAAAATTTAAATTTACATGTCAGCAAAAAAAATTTAAAAAAATTTAATATTAATTTTTTTTATATATCTTAAATAATAAGATGGTATATTTTAAAACGTGTTCCAATTTTTAAAAAGTAAATTATAGTCATGGATTATAGTCATGGAAAAACTTAACACATGTCACAAATTTATAAGGATAATTACTGTGATAATATTATAATTTACATCTCATCTTAAGGAAAATTAACAATTTAAATAGGAAAATTTACAAATTTTATTTTGCTGAGTATTTGAATAAAGGGAAATTATCATTAAACACATTTTACAGTGTTTTCTTAAAGATTTTTAAAATATAATTATTATAAAATAATAGTTTTAAAATTATCTTTTATTTATGATTTTAGAAAATGAAATTTAGTAATTCGTTTTTTATGAACTTTTTTTTTACAATTATCTTTTCTTTACAAATTTAGGAAGGTAAAATTAGTCTTTAATTAAAAATATATATTATTAGTTACTATCAAATAATTTTTTACAATTATCTTTTTCAAGATTTTAGAAAAGTAAAATTAGTATTAAATTAAAATAAATGATTGTGCAAATCTTTTTTGCTTAGGATTTGGAAAAACGAAATAATCTAGAAAAGAAAATTACTAAATAATTTTAAATTTGAAATTTTAACCAAATTTTTTAGATATCTTATATAATAAGATGGTATATTTTACACATATTCCAATTTAAAAAAAAAAAAATATATATATATATATATATTATTAATCGTGGGATATTTTAACACATTTCACAATTTTAAAAGGATAATTACTAATAAGGTTATAATTGCCATCTTATCTTACATAATAAGATGGTATATTTATTTATTTTTTAATTTCCATGTGTCTCAGTGGTGTAAATTAACAACTTTTATACCAAAAATTGTAAAAGTTCATATAAATAATTATTTAACAATAGTATTTATTTTTTGAAAACTAAGCTCTATATATTAATAAATACTTATAATCATGTTTTTTTCTTACCAAAAAATTTATAACTTAGGTTATATAAATATTTCGTTGCTTAAAAATGTTATTAATATAACAGCAAATTCCAAATGAGAAGAAAACTGAATAATTATAAGAAAAAGAGAAAACTTCTTAAAGGTTGTGATTTCTTCATCCTTATTAAAATATACACTAAAAATTTATTTCTTATTTTAATTTTTAGTCACCAAAAAAAATTTAGTTAACAAGTTCATTCCATAAACAGCTATTCTCAAAATCAAGATTCAGAAAGTTGATCTTTATCATGTACCTATATGTTTGTTGCTACAATATTCAAAGCAGTGTCAAACTGCATAAGATATTTGTAGTTTCATGACCTCTAAATTACATGATAAAAATAGTGATCCAGTATTTTTCATTGGTTAAACAACTAAGTTCATTTCAAATTCACATGAATATTCATTTATATATTTTTTAATGTAGAAAAAATTTATTATAGAAGTGGATTATTTTCAATGTATAATTTTATAATAGATTCACACATTGAAGAAACTCATAATATAGTTTCTCTATTTTAAGAGAATATAAAGAGCTGGACTGAAAATACTTAAAAGATGAATAAACCATGCAAATAAAAGTATATAGATAATAATAAATGCACAAAAAATATTTAACTAAGAGCATAGGAATGTGTTATGCTATCATCGACTCGATTGGTTCGATTCAACTTTATATTTCACTCTAATTCATATTTCTTTCTCCGGGGTTCGGTTCGATTTGAATTTGAGAAATTTTCTTGGATAATCTTTTTTAGTTTATTTTCACAAAAATAGTCATGAAGTAAGAGAAATGGCCAAGATAAATGTTTATTAAAGGGTGAATATGCACTTATACATAGTTTAGAGTTAAGGTGTGGAATTTTGGGTTTAAGGTTTCAGAATAAAAATTAAAAATAAATATTACAAATTTTCAAAATAAAAAAAGGCTAATTTTATCATTTATTTTTGAAGATTTTTTTTGTAACGAAAACTCAAAAATGACTATCAGAGAGAATTTTACTTTGAATTTTTGGTCAGTGTTTTTCTAGCCTTAAATACAAAGTTGGTAATAATAATTTAGCCACTATGATTACTGAAATATAAATATCAATCAAAATTTACGTGAAAAAAAATTCATTTCTTAAAATAATTTTCACACAATATCTACAAAAAAATTACATTTTTTATTTACATTAAAAAAAATTCCTTATGTTTTTAACGAAATTAAAACATTAATGAAAACCCGGACAGTGCACGGATCCATATCTAGTATTTTATAATTGGGTTCGCTTCCATATTGTACTTTTGGTTTTCGATTTGATTTCAGTTTTATTTTAATTTGGTTCAAGATATATATGAATAATTGAGTTATTTATGAATTTGAGTTTGGATTGAGTTTAGTTAGTTTTGTTTTATTTTTGTTTGGCCCAAAAAACAATGTTAGGAATCCGATAAAATTTAAAGTTCAATTTGAGCGCTTGGGTCTTAATATGAACATGAAATTTTCGATTTGTTTCTGATTTAGGTAGTTATATTTTTGGTATATTTCTGATGTTTTGTGTTATTAAATGTTTTTTTATATTTTAAATACGTTTTAGGAAATCGTATATCTCAAAGTTAAATAACAAGTCAATATGCTAATTTTCTATTGGTTCATAACATTGTTATTTGAATCAAACCAAAAAAATAAGAAGAAATAGCTAAACACAAACCAAATCCAAGTTCATAAATAACTGAATGATACATATATATCTTAATTCAAAAATTACTACCAAACTGAAAACAAAAAAAAAACATCTGGAAGCAAACCAAAGTTTATAAAATATCACTAAATCAAAGATTCTAATATGAAAACATAAATTATAAATAATTCCGCCCAACCGCGCGGGTTATAATCTAGTTTTATCACTAAAACCTATCAGACAGGATTTGGTGGGAGTTTGGATGATATTTACAGTGAAAGAAAATGAAGTGAAATACCACTTCTATGATGTTGAAAAGTTTTTAAAAAGAAAATCCAAATATTTGAAATGAAAAAAAAAATTAAAAACTTCTTTAAAAATTGGATTTAATTTTTTCCATATTTTTATATTTCATAAAATGATAAACTTAAGCTATAGTAATTAAAAAAGTATTCTTTTAAATAAAAAAATTGAGGGTATTTTCAAAAACTCTGATTTTTTTAAAAAACCTTTAAAACTTGTAAAAAATTCTCCTAAAATTTACTCAAATATCTTTTTGCTCTTACTCAAATTTTTGATCCAATAAGACCCACTTATTCACTTTAAATACGCTTTTATATTTTTTTTAAGTAAATCTCACATAATTTCCAAGATTTGTTCTTAATCCACTGTTAAACCTTAATATAAGTTTTGTTTTCGAAAGTGTTTAATCGACTAAAAATTCTTTTCAGCAATGATTATTCTATATATCTTCACTAGTAAAAAGAGAGAAAAGTCCCACATTGCCTATGTGAGGCAAAAATGAGCAACATATATATGTTCACACACCCATCCAAGTTCAAATGGCGCACAAGAGACACGGCTTGCCCCCATGCGTACGCTGTCACCACCGTCCGTTGGCCAACTCGGCGTTGGCGCGTGGGTCGTGGGTTTTGGTAAAGGACCTCCGGTTCAATAAGATTCTTTTTAGACCAAATTACTTTTGATTTTTTGGCCATTTTCGAATAAAAACAACATGATGTTTGTTTCAAAACGCTTCATAGTTTGTCTAAAAAACAACACGCAATTCATCTATTTATCCAAGATATTTATTTTCAACGTGAGAGAGGATCTTAAGGAGAAAGTTTCGTAACTCACTTTCCTTAATCTCCGCGAGATTTCCGTCCACGTGCAACAATTGTTGTGGGAAGTGGCTCTTCTCTATCTCTTTAAAATAAACCTGATTCTTCTTCTTTTTCATTCTAACGTTTTTCACACAGAAACATCCAGTAAATCTCTCAGCGTAAGTTTCAGAGAGTCGTCTGGCTGTAGACGACTTACATGGAAGTCGTCTAGTCAATGCAGAGGTTAGTGTTGCAATTGACTTTTATTTTTTTTAGACGTCTTACATGTATCGAGACAACTTACACGTAAGTCGTCTCGGGAAAATGGGTTAGTTTTGTATGTGACAGGAATGTGTTGGAAATTTGACTTTTACTTGACAACTTAAACAATTTTTTCTCTAGACGACTTACTCATGTTAGTTTTGCAATTGAAATATAATTTTTTTTTTTTTACTATACAACTTACACGAAAGTCGTCTGTTTGACAACTTACATGTAAGTCGTCCATGATTTTATTTCAAGATTTTGGTTAAACCTTACTTATCTTAGACGACTTACATGTAAGTCGTCGGACGAACGACATACATGCAAATCGTCTAGAAAAAAAATTGTTTAATATTTCAATTGCAAAACTAACATGAGACGATATTAATGTAAGTTGTCCAGGAAAAGTCAAATTTCTGACACATTCCGGTCAAATAAAAGTCGTCTAGGTTTAAAATCAAGTGCAAAACTAACCTAAATGGATGACTTCCCTAGAAGTCATCCAGACGACCTCCGTTGAAGTCGTCTACGTCAATGTTTAATAAATTTTCATTTTCTCTAGACCTATAAAAACCTTTTTAATATTTTTTTGTTACTTCATGTATATTAGTCAATATTAGAATTACTGAATAAAATTTATAAATTAATTGGTGATATTTATGAGGTTACCAATATTCATGTTAATTAAAGTTTCTAACTGATCCGAGAAGATTTTCGTGGAACTCATCTACGTTAGTTTTTGAATAACTTGTATTTTTAAAAGTGTTAAGTAACTTAAAGATATGTAAAACTCGTATTTTCAAAATATGTTTTCTCCCTTTGTTTTACTAAATTTACCAATATTCATGTTAATTAAAGTTTCTAACTGATCCGAGAAGATTTTCGTGGAACTCATCTACGTTAGTTTTTGAATAACTTGTATTTTTAAAAGTGTTAAGTAACTTAAAGATATGTAAAACTCGTATTTTCAAAATATGTTTTCTGCCTTTGTCTTACTAAATTTGACTACGTTTTTCAACATAAACTTGTAAACAATGTGATATGATTTGACTAGTTACTATTGTTTGTTTCCATCACTTAAGTATTACTAGTTCTAATCAGGACTAAACATTTTTAAACAAGCATTGATCGCCATAAGGTGGGAGTTCAGCGTTTGGACCAATGCACTGTATTATGTAGATGTAACTGTCCAGTGAAAACACTAATTATGTATGTTTGTTCGAAGTGCAAAATCAAATTCAAACTTAATTGTTTGCGATAAAAAAAAGTTGAGAGTTTAGTTAGTTCTGATGTTAATAATTATCCATTTTTTAAAAAAATAATATATAAATTTCTAGAATTTTTGCCCTTAACTTTTATCTTATAGGCTAGGTCAAATTCTAACTTAATTTTGCTATCGTGGAAAATTTTATGATGGAAAATTTTATAAATAACTTAACAAATATTTGTGTAATTTGAAAGAATTTCTTTATTTCAAATATTTTTCATTTAAATCAGTATTAATTCAATCCGAACCGCGGTTAAACCGGTGATCTGATATTTCAATTTTGATTTTCAAAAATATCCGTATTTAAAAATTCACTAAAACTCGAGACTAACCGATTGAACTGATAGATAACTGATATTTAATATTTAAACATGTAAAAATAAGTTTACTTTCGTTGTTTCATATATTATTTGAATTTTTTAATTTATCTAAATAATTTGAAAGAAAATTATGAGAAATTATTAAAAAGCGTGAAATTTAATATTTTGTATTGTTTGGACATAAGATTAATTATAGTATTGTTTGGAAACATGGATAGTAATATAAAAATGAGTATACTGTTTAGAAACATAAATAATAGTATAAAAAATAAATATATTGATTGGAAACATAATATTAGTATAATGAAAAGAATGTTAATGATTTGATGTAAGTTTAACTATAAAGTAGAAAAATATATTTAATTTAAAAACTTACAAAATAAATGTTAGATCCAACATAATGTTAATGATTTAATAAAATAGATAATAAAATAGATGAGAACTTTTATTTAAAAACAAAGCTTTTTGCTGTTGATAAAGGCTCACAGACCGAAACAAACTGAATAAAGTTCAATGACGAAAGATAAAGACCTGATGCAAACCAGAAACCTTAAACCAAATGAAAAGTTTTAGAACAGAAAAATAGAAACAGAGTATCCAGTGAGAAAACACATAAGCCTCTGCAAGATAAATCAAGCACCAACCAAGCAAAGACGTTATCCATAACCACCAACAAGCCAGAGATGATAAATACTCTTCTTCAGTCTTCACCTTCCTTCTAGCCTCACCCCGCCATTGCCTGCCTCAAGAAACAACATAACACACTGTATCAGAAACCAACTTTTTATCATACATACATTTATATATAGTATTTATAGACAGAGAGCTTACATGGAAGAAGGCTCTCCGTGAAGGGGAACATAGCAGGATTCTTAAATCGAGTAGGAGGCTTGCCCCTTTTATTCCACTTCCTAGTATCCACATGATAAGTCCACAAGTGCGACTCAGTCACAAACAGGATCTCATTCTCTGATGAGGTTATGGATAACACAAGTTCATCGCCCTCGAACGGAAAATCATATTCTATTACAAGTACCCAACTAGCCTCTTTCCACACCCATACGTCAAAGTAATACGCATGTAGAACTACAAGTGACAGAGATCCTCCTAGGTTTATCAAATGTGTAGCAACTGTTATCCTGTCTTCTTCACGCAGTTCTGTTGGATAATGAGGCAGCTCTATAACTCCGAACCTCTCGTCCATGTCCACAGAGAGAATTATACCAGGATCCTCCAAAGAAACCAGCCAGTAGATCTTCCCTCCTGCAAAGACGTGATCGGATCTGTGTGGACTTAAAAAAACATACATTGGAAGATGAAGCACAGTGCCGATGCTCCTCCACTCACCAGTGCTGGAAGAATACACCTCACATTCTAAGAGCAAATCCTCTTCTCCATCATTTTTCTCTCCAACAGAGAATATGCGGAAAATCTTGTACTCGCTAATATCAGGACCATATGCAACTCCAATACTTGGTTCTACCAAAAATGATGGTCTGCCTTGGGGAAGAAGCAGAGTCTCTTCAGTAGAAGGGTTGCAGATCCATATCTGATTGTTTTGATAATCGTCTTCATCTTCATCAGA
>CAKOAT010666265.1:158622-199363 GCA_932364175.1 Eruca vesicaria subsp. sativa | reverse complement strand
GTAAGCAGCACACAACTGCTAACTACTTGTACATAAACATAGCTACCCTTTGTATCTATCAAATAAAGACCAAAAGGATAGCTAACAAACACCAAACACCCATCAGAACCAAGCAAATGGGTTATCAGATGGGAAAATGCATCAAAGTCTTCTCTCATATCTATGCATGAGAACTTAAAATGAGAATTTCTATTAACTTTAAAAAAAAATCCAAAGAACCTAGAAATATGATCTTTTTTTTTTTGTCAATATTTGGTCACCTTGGACCGAAATCCTCAAACTGAGGTAAGGAGAGGTCGAGCCCCTAACGTCAGGGCCCGAAGGCAGAGCCCAGTTGCCACTTGGCTACGAACAACCCTACAACCTAGAAATATGATCTAAACCATTGTTCTAAAAAGGCGTTCTAGGCGATGGCGCCTAGTGCCTTAGGCACTAATCCTTCTAAAACCACAGCGATTTTCTTCTAAACCACCTTGCAAATTATAATATCATAATAATAAATAAGTTATAGTTAGATCGGAGAAAGGAGAAACATTATACACCTACACAAAATCAAGAATTTGATGAAGAAGCAAAATCGATTAGCACGGAATCAAAAATAATTGTTTCATCGGCGTATGTTACATATATGCAGAATCAGAACCACAAATCAATGATCATACCAAATCCTAACCAAAAGGAAACAAATATAAAAATTAATTATGTTGCAAAATTCAGATCTAAGATGATGCAGTAGTAGCACACAGTAAAATAAATGGCGAAATCTATAAGATCTTTTCCCGGCTTTGAGAGGCTTTTGCTAAAGTGAGAACTTACTGAAAATGTAATGGTTGGGGTAAAAGAGGTTCAGATGAAATCTTATAAAGAGTCTTAGATACACATTCAACATATTGAATACCATAATAGAGTTTCTATATGCGAAAGTCGTCGAAAACGATAGTTAATTTGTTAATTTTCCGGATATTGACTAAATGGAATACTTGAAAGTGTGCAAAGGGATTAACTCCAGTCAGCACCTATAATTTAGTTGCCAAATAATTTTGCTTAAGATTTTACTAGAGAAAATACTTGCAAGTCTATTTAAGGAAGAAGAACTTTAGTCTTGTTGACAATTTGATATCTTAATTTACTGGAATATAGTGTATGAACAGACTAGAATCTAAGAGCACCACCAAAATGGTGGGGGATTTTTGTTATTTTTGTTCTGGAGTTCTGAATAAACATAGATACAATAGAACCTCTATAAATTAATATTCGATTAATTAATAATCTCTGTAGGTTAATAAGTTTTGCAGATCCCAACTTGGACCGGTTCAAAATTTGACATAAATCGATAAAATAATAAAATAATATTTTTTTTGAAAATTCTATGTAAACATATATTCTCATTAAAATTATAAATTCATAATTTATATGTATATATGTATATATATTTTATATAAGTAAGAACCTATCATTATATTGTTTTTTTATATTCACAATGAAATTATATTTATATTTTCTTAACACTTCATATATTTTTGATGAGATTTAGTAATATTATATCTAAAAGCATATTTAAATTCTATCCGATATATATTATATACACCAAATAATAAGATAAATTAATATAATGTCAAATTTCAAAAAATAAAAATTAATATTTATAATTTAAAATAAAATATTTTTCTTATTAGAATAAATATATCTTAATATAATAAATCTAAATAAAAAATTAAATTAATATCTTTATAAATTAATAAAATTTCAAAGACACAACATTATTAATTTACTAGATTAAGATCTGCATCTTGCATGGTATGAATGTTATATATACATACAACTTTATGTATTACTAATTAATTGCGTTTTTTACTTATACTAAATTAGTGAGAAGTCAGTAACTATTATATATATATAACTAATTTGTGTGGTTATATAAATCAAAATAATCATTATTATTTATAATCATCTATGGTAAATAAACACAAATAATAATTTTTATCTTTTACATTGTTTATAATTAAATTTAAATGATAGAAACATCGATGTATAGTATATTTTTCTAATATGACTATTTATTAAATAAAAATTTTCTTTGTCACATGGTTTTATGATTATTTGTATTTTTATAAACACTGATCACAAAATTTTAATATGGAATTTTTAATATTTTTATTAATTTATTAATTTATAATCATTTTAAAAAAATCAAATGAAAATTTGAAACTGAAATATTTATGCATGTATATAATTTAATTTAAAGAATATATATATATATATATATATATTTAATTGAATATTTATTAAAAAGACATCTTACTCATATAATTTTATGAACACTTGTATCTAGTTATAAATTATATTAAAACCATTGATAACAAATTTAAAAAGTGAAGTTTTTAGAAATTTTATTATTTTTTTATTTTTAATAATTCAAAATATAAAAAATAGAAAAATCAAAATTTTTATTATTTTGTTAATTTAATTGTCTAATTTATTTTGATATAAAAAATGATAAATGCTGTATAAATTATTATTAAATCTTTATTATTTAAAATCATTAATTAGCATACATATTTTGATCAAATTAAGTAATTCCGTATGTTTATTTAAAAAAATAATGAATAATTTTTTTATATCAATAATGAATTATATGCTTAGATTAATGAAAAATATATTATATATTTACACATACCAACTTATTTTTTCTAAACATTTTTGAAATTGATTTTCGTGATGACAAGTGTCATGGTTTAAAAGTTGTAAGGTTTCTCTTTTAATATGTAGAGAATAGAGATTCTGTTATATATATATATATATATATATATATACATATATATATATTAATATTAGCATTTAATAGTGGTTTCTTTCACTTTACGAAAAACCCACCAACCCAGATTACTGGTTTTTCTGTAAAGTGAAAAACCTCATAAATAAATACTAATATTAAATATGTATGTAGAATTCCAAAGGTAGAACCCTCTTCAAAAAATATTACAGTGTCAAATGTGAGTAATTTTATATACACACAATGTTGGGCATGTATTAATAGAAAGTTGCTTACATATATACATGCAGAGAAAATCTATGGATTCTGCCATTTTCCAAAATACAGATTTCAGAAAGTGCCGACTTTAGGAAGAACAACAATGACTGGTAAAATGCACTTCTTAAAAGAAAACATGATGAAAAAAAAAACTCAAAGAAAGGGAAGCATGCAAGCCTGGTTAGATGGCTAATTAATGGGTCCATTCCATTGTGAAAACATTTTCACACAAAAAAATAATCAAGTTTTTCAATTCAGAAAGATAGTTATTTTCAGAAATCTGAAAGAAAAATATTCCCCTTTGATCTCATATAGAGCAGCAAGTCCCACTCCACACGCATGCTGAACAGATGAGAATCATTCTAGCGTAGGCACAGAAGTAGTCCTTAAGCAGAATACAATTCTACTACAATAACTTCACTGAAAACGAGTCAAATATATGCAAGACAATCGAAACAGAGATTTAGTCAAGAAGCTTCTATCAAGATATATGCAGAACA
This sequence comes from Eruca vesicaria subsp. sativa, assembly GCA_932364175.1. Taxonomy (NCBI): domain Eukaryota; kingdom Viridiplantae; phylum Streptophyta; class Magnoliopsida; order Brassicales; family Brassicaceae; genus Eruca; species Eruca vesicaria. The sequence continues at coordinate 195,832 of CAKOAT010666265.1, read as the reverse complement.
TATGGACTAAAAAAAGGAAACAACAAAAGAATTGTTGATGATGTCCCAATCAATCTACACACTAATCAATGTGTTACATGATGATGATGTTAAAGGTATATCAATGAGACCAAACTAACCTTGTTGTGAGGTGTGTTTCTGCTTCAGCAACAATTCTCAAACTCATAATCTTGTAACCGTGCGTGACCCCTCTCCATCATCAAAGCTTTCCCTTTTTAAAAACGAAATTCACAATTGAATTTCTAAATCTTAATAATCCATGAATATTCCCCCATGATACCATCAAATCGCCGACACAATCATTAATTCGGTTTCAGTTTTCGTGATCAATTGCTAAAACATCTGTAACGCTCGAATCATAATGGAATAAGAATCAGAAAACGGCAGAGAAACACCGTCGCTTACCTCTTAAAAACGAGATAACGGAACGTGGAACGAAGCAGTGAGAGAGCGTCCAAAAACGGAAACATATTCATCTTGACGGCAAAAGAATCTATTTTTCTGTTTTTCTTCTCTCTTTTTCCCGTGAAAATCGAGATACAAAGAGTGTAAAATAAAGATGCTGGCGAACACGTGGTTGTTATGAGAAGAAAGGAGAATCAATTCGTGTTTGCTGATTCTGAGATTTAGAGTGACATACGTGTGTGTGTTTATTAGCTTTTGGGATTTGTGAATTCAGATATATATCTCCGTTTCTAGGGGTGATTGATTGGATTTGAGTCCAGATCATTTAAATCTTTCTGTTGTTTGAATTTCCGCGCGTTCTGATTTATTCCGATATTTTTATTCGAACTCTTATATAATAAAGTTGATTTTTTATTTATTTTCATACTAGTAAGAAATGACACTTATCATCGTATCATTTGCTGAATAATATTTTGATTGGATTTATTTTTGGTTTGGGTTAAAAATTTTTATTTATTAAAATTTTTAGACTTTAAAAATTTAAGATTATACAATTTTAATATCAGAAGTCTTTATAGAAGAAGCATATATTGGATTTTTCAAAAGTGGTATAGTTGATATGAGTTATATAATGTTACTTATGTTTGTAAAGTTAGTTTTATGGGTTTATATTGTTTTATTTCTAATGATTTAACATTTTTTCTAAAAAAATAACAATTTCTTCACTAGTATATGTTAAAAAAAATCGGGTAAAAAAATAGGTTTTGAATTAAATGATCTAAAATACACAAAAATTAAAGAATTAAATAAAAATAACCGAACCTAGAATTGTACCGTTAGTATCCAAAATTAAAAGTTTTTTCACATGTTTTTGATTTTCAACCTAAATTATTTAGACCAGGTAAGAACCAATCTGAAACCTAACCGAAAAATCACAAGTACTTATTGAATCCGATTTTTCTATATGCAAAGGATCCAGATCCGACAAGAAACGATCTAAAACCCCATCCGAAGACTCGAATACTAATACCTATTCTAAACATTTAATTACTTCAGTTTTATTAGAAAAAATATAACCACACCAACAAAAAAAAACATAAACTGAACTAACCCTACTAATCAAATTTAGAATCCAATTAACAGAATGAAGTGAAATTAATCAAATTTATGTGATAGATATGCTGACGAACACATGTTTGTTATGAGAGGAAAGAAGAATCAATTCTTGTTTGCTGATTCTGAGATTTAGAGTGACGTGTGTGTGTGTTTATTAGCTTTTGATCCCTATAAAGTGTAAAATAGATTTTGATTCGCGCTTTGAAGCGCATGTTTATTTTTCTTAATTAAATCTAGTTAAAAAATTATAGATAGATTGACAATGCATTGATATTGGTTCAGATCCAAGCCCATAAAGTATCTATTCAGTATTTTTTGGACATGCATGTCTTTGTTCGAGGCTGGATCTTACTCGAGATCCTATCAGATACAAAAATACATGAAATGTTTCAGATATATTTTCGTACTATAAATATTCTTTAAAATTTCAGGTTTTGGTTTTCGCTTATAGTTTCAGGCGTCATGTAAATTTTCAAAATTTAAAATAGATTTTTGGGTATTTAGATAAAGTCTGGGTTTTCTTTGGCTTATGGAGTCAAAGTCGAGTCATTGTAAGTATTTGAATATTTTTGGGTATCTTTTGTTTTTCATGTATTTTTAAAGTTTTTAGGTATTTCAACTTTTTCCGGATTCTAAATATCTAAACCGATCTGGACCTAATAGGTATTTAAAAATTACATGTAGTTTATAGGAATCTTTATTATATATTGATCTAAGCATGAAAGGAACCGACAAGAATCCAAACCAAAAAAATTCAAATACCTACTTAGATCTAAAATGTATAGGATCCAAAAGATTGATGCCCGAAAAAACTAATCCGTACCTAAACCAAAGATCCGAATGTCTAAACCTACTCTCTCTCTTCTCGTATTTTGTGTGCATTTTATAAAAGTTACATTTATTGTGTTTGGTTATATTTAAGAATCCTTGACAGTTTGGCTAATTTATTAATATAAATTCATAACATTTTAATAGTATTTAAATTTTATTAAATAACCATTTTTAGTATAAATATTTTTTTTATAAAATAATTTAAATACATTTATACTTGAATAAAATACATATATCTAAATCTAATTTTTGGTATAGAAATATTATGGTTTTATAAAAGTTGAGAAACTTAGAATATTTAAATATATATCATTACATTTAGTAAAAATTGGTAATTATACAATATATTTATATAAATTGATACTCAAACTTTAAATGTGCAATTTGAACATCTGTTTATTTTGATATATAAATATTTTTATTTTAAAATATTTGAATAAAAATCTAGGATAGTTTTATAAAAATCTAAACAATCAAATATTAGTTTAAAACTTAAAGTGTTTTGGTTGTCTATTGTTCATATATTTGAAATTACCTAACCAACATTTTAAAGAAGCCAAACAATAAAATTAGTTGATTGATAGCACAGTTTGAAATGAGTACTATATTACCGCATGGGAGAAGTAAATTTATTTCTAATATACTAATGTGTGATATAAGAAAATATAGTGTAATATTGTAGAATTATATTATTAGGGAGTCTAGAAAACTATACGCTTTGTAGTGATTCAATTGAAAACCACTAAAAGTAACCTATATATTTGAATGCAATGTTACATATCGCCATATATACAACCTCTTTTGGTAACCGTAATATTTAGAGAGACCAAGGTTTAGTAGACCAGATATGTAACACATATTTTCTAAAAGATAAGCAAATATTTAACAATTAAAAACTTAATATATTACCTAAAATATTAGAGAAAGATCTTGATAAGATTCATATGATACTAATACTCGTAAGATCTGACTTGGTTGTTATAATCAAAGCTATTATAATATTTGGTTAAATGTTATAGGTAAGATTAAAATGAAAAGGTCCAAATAACTTGTATAAGTAGATTTTTTAGGACTCTTTTTCTTTTAATAGTATTGATACTAATTGGGATTTGGGAATTCAAGACATATCTCCATTTTAAGAGGTAAGTTTATAACCGTTGGATTCTGATTCACATCATTTAAATCTTTTTACTGTTTGTTTTTTCGCGCGTTATGAGTTATCCATATATTATTATTCAAAATATTTATAAAATCAAACTATGTTTTTCATCATGATGTCGAATGGTCCTGAATGATTTTTAATTTTGTTGAAAAGTATATGTGTAGGATTATGTGATACTCATATCTTCTATATATATATATATAAAGTATGTTTTTCTTCACACTAGAGATCCGCGCAAGCACGAAATTGGGTACATTTTTGTTGTTAGTGCGTTGTGTAATTGTGTGCAAGGCATTTTGCATTTGTTTTTCTTTTTTCTTTTTGTTTTTTCGTGTTGTTTATAATGGTGATGTATGGAACACTGGAAATCACACAACTTGATTAGGTCGATATAATAAGGCTGGCGAATTCACATATATTGATAGTTTCATATTTTGTTTTCGCAATGATTTATTTTTTCAAAAGCTAAAGTTTATGGGGTTGGTTAGTGTTTACTTAGGCACAATAGAAGTTCTATAAATTAATCATGTTGAGATTTTGAAATTATATTAACTTATAAAGACATTAATTTATACAAAAATTCTTATTAAAATTTTTATTTTAAAATATAGTTTTTCTTAAATAAGGAAAATATTTTATTTTATAGCACCAACATTAATTATCATAATTTTAAATTTGGTATTTATATTAATATTATTATATTATTTAATGTATATAATATTGCATAAAATTTAAATGTGGTTTTAGATAATATTACTAAATCTCATCAAAACATAAATTAAGTGTTCAAAATATAAATATAATTCTACTGTAAATATAAAATATAATGATAGATTCTTACTTATATAAAATATGTATACATACATGTATAAGTCTCTGCCTATTATAGATTTGATGAAGCTTATTGTATATTTTTATTAAAAATATATTTTTATTATTTATTAGTTTTATTTTATTTAAAATAAATGACTGTACATATATATAACATGTTAAAACAAATTTTTATTATAACTTTAGATTAACAATATTTATTCACCAGAATTATTTATCATACATCAAAACAAACTTTGAAGATATGAAAATCAAATATGTATCTACAATTAATTTCTTTATAATATAAAATGAAAAATACTATTTATATTTGTTTAAATTAACTTTGTGTAAACTTAAATGATTTAGACTTAAAATCTCTACATATATAAGTTGATTGAGAGCTAACGCTAGCATCTGCAGACTTATTCATCTATGTTGGTTACAGTGTTTCTCTTTTTCTTCAACTATAACAACTAACAATTTTGAATGTCAAAGCTTAGTGAGACCATTGTACTTTTGGTAATTACATAGTTTTAGAAAATGTTATAAATTAATCGTTTGAAAACATATGGATATGTTTGCTGAAGTTGATCGATGGCGTCCAATAGTTAAGTACTGACACAACACTAACTATTTGGCTTCCACAATTATTCTACAAATTTTGAACTCACTCTAAAAGAAATAAACAATCTCCATCTCTCATATACCAATTTTCACTACATAACAGAGAGCATAACGAAAGATGGAGCATGAGAGATCACTGTGTTTTATCCAACAGATACTAAATCTTTACCACATTACTATCTCATAAAGAAAAAGGAAGAAAAAAAATATATGATTTACATCAGTCTCAAGCTTCCAGGATTACTTTACAACTAATACTATTCCAAAATAGTAACAATCTTTGTCTATCATTCACTACATAATATCAAAAAAGCATTGAAAGATCTGAAAGACTTAAGTTCCATCACTCATACCTGACATCGAAATCAAGCAGATGCATACGAAATCATCCCAGCTTTCCTAGCATAAGAAAAAATCCCACGCATCAATCATAGGCCCAGCATCATCAAAAGACTTAAGCTTATACTCTCTCTCCGTCGTATAATTAACCAAAACACGATCCCCTTCCCTCAACTCCACTGTCGCGACATCCCCCGTCCTAGACTCATTACAAACCCTTACCTCTGAATCCAACGGATAAATCTCCCCAGTCACCACCGAGTTACTAAAAAAGATCATCGCGTCACTTTTCGCCACCACCGCCTTCACCCCTGCTGCTCCCAAACACACCAGTGTGATCCTTGACGCTATGCAAGCTATCATTCAACTTGTTTTCAAGCGAAATAAGATCCAAAAAACTCATAAGGTCAAGCTCCGTACCCTTGAGTCTGCTAAAAACAATGAACCAAATAATGAAAGACTGAAGCTTTAACACAAGATCAAACACAATTTTCTTACTCAATTGCAAGCTGTAATCTCTCAAGTTCGCTCCTCAAAAAGATTCATTTGTCCGCACTGCAACAACAGAGTCCATGTGAGTAAAAGGGATAAGAAACGTTTATGGTAGAAAGGATCACTGCTTACACATAATAGATACACATACCACATCACCATTATTCTGAGTAGAACAAAGTATAAATTGTTGTTCATCCGTAGCAGCACTACATCCATCGTTCATATTTATAGATTTGTGACGAAGGAAATGGAGACGTTGACATGGAATCTGGATCCAATGTGAATAACAATTATGGCAAAATGAAAACATATACATTGAACCATAGGGAGAGTGAAGAGATAACGAAAGGAAGGCGAAGAGATGAGTGTATGAAAAATAGAAACAGCGAGATTGAGTTTTGAAAGAGAGGATAAGATGGAAGCCCTTACAGGATGATGATTAAACGCAGAGTGACCCACAGTATTTATAAAATGCATATGTGGATATTCCAAAGTCCATTAAAGAATAGAAAAGAAATCAAATAAAAACCTACTTGAGATAGAAAAAAAATTAAAAAAAAATAGATAAGACCCATATAGCTGCTGATGTGGGCCCCATGAAGACTAATTTCAAGAAAAAAAGAAAGACTTGTCTTATAAAGATAAAACATGTAAGATGTCGGATTCGAATCCACGCTCTTGCAGACTAGACACTACACCTTAGATCACTCGACCACACTGTAATTCGTTTTTCGTAGACATTTTAGCAAGACTATAGGCTTTTAAAATAAACGCGGGACCCATAAAACTGCTGACGTGGCGCACTAACGAACCTGGAAACTGCTTCATTATAATATAGATTGTTATAGACACCATTTATGATGATTATTGTTATGTGTTGGAAGAAGGGTTAAAAAATGTTGTACCAATACGAGGCTACCAAAATTCTTGTTTATTAAGATGAGAAGTAGGCCATTGGAGTTTATTATTGCATCTGGAAGATCCAAAGATGAGAAGAAGGCTATTGAAGTTATTATTTCATTGATTTGTAAATATGTAAACACATTTTTAGAACATATATTACATCGTGGGAAATATTATTACTGATTTTACAAAAAACAAAAATCACAATTAAAGGAGTACACATGTAAATCACAAAACAGACCAAACACAAAAGTTTTATAGATTATTATATTTTAGTCGTCTGGAAGACTTCCTGGAAGTCTTCTAGAAGACTTCCTGGAGGATGTCATCTAGGAAGAATTCTTGGAAGTCGTCTAGCGCATTATATTTTAGAAGACTTCCCATTAGTCTTCCAAAATCTGATACAAATATAAAAAAACATGTATATCAAACTCAGATCTGGAAAACCAGCAAAAAAAAGGATAAATTAGTGAGAAAGACATGAGGCAAAGCTGAAAATTCATATAAAACTTGGTGTTTTCAAGTTAAAGAGATTAAAATGGGTTTGGAGAAGTTTAGTTTGAGAAAAAGATAAGAAATTTATGCAACAGAGTTACTAAATGAAAAAATTAGACATAAAAACTTATCAAAATGCTTAGATATGTTATGAAAGGGAGAGATATGGGAAAAGACTCCGTCAGTAGACTTACTGGAAGTCGTCTGGAAGACTTCCTGGAAGTCGTGTGGAAGACTTCCTGGAAGTCGTGTGGAAGACTTACTGACTTCTTGAAAGTTCCTGAAACTCTTCTAGCGCATTATATTTTAGACTACTAACAGGTAAGTCGGTAAAATTGATATATCTACCTTTTAAATGAGTGGAGGATGAGAACCATGTGATGAAAAACCTGCAAAAACAAGATAAATTGGTAAGCAAGACATGAGACAAAAACAATAATTGATATAAAGTTTAGTCTTTATAAGTTCAAAGAGATTAGAGAGAGGTTGGAGATTTTTAGAATGATGAACATTTTTTTTTGTTGCAGCCATTTGATAGAAGGAGAAATAGTGTGTAAAGTTTTTTTTATATGGGGAGACAAAAAAAAATCCAATCCAATTAGGTGAAATGTTTTTGATTCAGGCGACTTACTTGAGAGTCGTCGAGAAGATAAATGACTTACTTGTAAGTCATTCAGAAGACTTAATATATTTAACGGGAAACTAAAATACTTTTAGCGGAAAGCTAAAATATTTAAGCCGGAAAAAAAAATTTAGGCAGGAATATTAGGACGACTTACATGTAACTCGTCTGGATTAAATTATTCACCAGACGACTTACAAGTTAGTCGTCTAGACCGTAAACATAACCCCTAAATTTAATTAATTAACTAAACAATTCATAAAATCAAATTAAACTTAAAAAGTGATTACTATACAAATAAATAAATGCGTAGAGGTAAAATTTAATTTTTCAAAAAACTTTTAAGCTTTCCAAAATCTAACTCTAAGAATATATACAATACTACAACATATGTTGTCAAACCCTAAAACAAAAGAATATTATGATCAACTACTTTCACTCATCTATGTTTAAAATTATTTAAATTTATTATATCGTAATGAGAAATTCTCTAGGATAGATCTAAAAAAATGTTTGTCACAAATATATACGTTAAAAATAAAAATGACCAAATTAGACTTAAATTTTTTATTAAAAATAAGTAAATATACACTTATATCCTTTGGGTTAACTAATCCTATACTTTTTTGTTTAGAGATGAGGAGTGGAGTTTTGGGGGTAGGATTTCAAATTTTGTAAAAATAAAAATAAAAAACTTACAATTTTTAAAATAAAAAAAAATGTTATTTTGATCATTTTTAGTTTTTGAAATCTATTTTTGTGATAAAAAATTTAAAATTTCTATTTGAGAGATTTACCCTATCTTAATTAAGATAACTTAAATTTTTTTATAATTAAGAATTCGACCAAAAAAAACACGAACTTTGCACAATTGCCAGAAAAACATGTATTTAAGCATGGCAAAAAAAACATGTACTTTTGTTGACTTTTTAATTTATTAAGCAACGTACGATTGACTGACCATATTAGCATACCGTGAACCCACCGTTAAAACATCGTTAAATGTTGGCGTTAAGTGAAACAACGTCGTTTTCAGATGAGATAAAACGACGTCGTTTTACATGATTTGAAAATAAAAATATGTAAACCCTAATATTCAAACTCGGGTTGTTTGGGACAAATGACAAGGTATTTTACCACTAGAATAATGACACTTTCAATAGAATTACAAACACATTTAATTTTATTTAGTACTGATTCAATATAAAAAAACTCTAAAAACTTAAAATGATCTTTAAAATTCTAAACAATTGGAATATATTTTTTTTATAAAATTAAGTTTGAAATTAAATTAAAAATAAATAAACAATTTCTATAAAATAAAAAATCTACCAAAATTTCATTTTTTAAAAGTTGAAAAAGGTTAAAAATAAAAATAAAATGCAAAAACTTAAGTTACAGTTATCAGCTAAAATTAAAATTGCACTCATAATGGGTATAATATTTATTTTAAGCATTTTAATTTAATTTTAATATGAGTGTATCTTTTTGTGTGTATAATTAATTTCAATTTTTAGCAATTTCTTTTAATAAAATTGAGAATTTTGGAAGACTTTTGATTTTTTTAAGAAAAAATAAAATTTTATTTTTTAATTTTAATTTCAAAATTAATTTTATAAAAAAATTGCTTTATTTTTTCAATTTTTTTGGAATTTTAAAGATTTTGTAAAGTTTTTAGACAATTTTTTTATATTCAATCAGTACAATATAAAATTAAATGTGTTTGGTAAGTCCATTGAAGTACTGCTAGCGCAGTGGTAAAATAACGGAACGGACCCAAACAACCCGAGTTCGAATCCGCTGGCCTACTTGTTTTTATTTCCAAATCATGTAAAACGATGTCGTTTCATCTCATTTGAAAATGTCGTTGTTTTACTCAACGCCAACAATAAACAACGTCAAATTTTCCTGTTAAATTTACCGACGGCGTGCTAAATTGGTAAGTCAACGAAAACATTATTAATTAATTCTCCGTTCGTGTGTTTGAATATGTGGCCTCATTATTCATTTATATATGCTAGTTGTCTATGTGGAATCAAAGAAATCGAAAAATTCGTAGGTTGAGTAAAAAAAAAAAATTAATTCTAAAGTCAATGAAATTTTTGTGATTTTTTTGATCAGCCCAAAAGTTCATGTTTCTTTTGGCAATTCGTGTAAAGTTCGTGCTTTTTTGGGCTGAATTCTCGTTTGTAATTACATGATATTAAATTTTTCACTTGTCAAAATATTTCTTTAAAAATGTAAAAATTATTTATGTGATCAACTACATGAGACAACTAACTTGGAAGTCGTCAGCATCTCACAGACTTATTGGGGTTATATTCGTAAAAATGATTCTGTTTTTTTATTTAGTCATAAATGACTGGATGTAAATTTATAAAAAAAATTAGATTAGTCTTGAATTGGGAATTCGAATTAAAAAAGCACAAACTTTGCACGAATTGCCAAAAGAAACTTGGACATATTGGCTGGCCAAAAAAACGCTTAGCTTTTGTAGACTTTTTATGTTTATTAAGATACTTACGGTTGACTCGCCAAATTAAGACACCGTAAACCCAGTTAACAGAAAATTTAGACGTTATTAAGTGGACGTTAATCCTTGGCGTTAACTAATACGATGTCGTTTCATCTCTTTGTCTGATTAAAGACAAATGAATGAAATGACGTCGTGTTATGTACTTTTGTTATTAAAAATTTGTGTGTCCAACGCGTATCGAACTCGTGCCAATTTATGGTAATGGTAGAGGAGTTGCCATGGAGCTAGTGGGCTTTTCAATATATTGACGAATAGAGTTCCTTTTTTAACATAAGAAAACCGAGTTAAATGAATCAAAAAGAAACGACGGCGTTTTCGGTTGAGATGATTATAAACAAAACAAACCTTAAATCCCCAAAATCTTAAATCGACGAAGAACAAAGAACCCTAAGAAGCTAAGCTCGATTCTCTTCAATTTCCACCTAAGAAGCTCGAGTCTCACCTCTGTTTATGCTATTTTTGAATGTAAATTGAAGGACAAATTGAGCACACGATCATGAGGAGAAATTAAAACATCATTGAGACACACTAAAACATCATCATTCTTCGACACACCAAAATACAAATTAAAACATCACTGAGACACACTAAAACATCATCATTCAGACACCATCATCAAAATACAACATAACAAAAGACTACTCTTGTTCCAAATACAACACCACAAATTGATCTAAGAGAACCATCTTCCCCAAGATGATGCTTGAACTTGTGAGGATTGATTTTGTGAATATTGGGGAACTTCCTAAGATGATGCTTGAGCTTGTGAAGATTGACCAGACTGGTCTTGGTATAATAAAGACAAGTCCCACACTCAGGTATAGTCTCTAAGACTCTCTTATTGCCTTGGGTGATTTCATAAATGTGTAGGAATTCTTTATTTCCTCCACCCATTATTTCAATATGGAAACCATTTAGCCTTATGTCTTTGAAACTCAACAGGCTTCTATTTGAACTTGGTGAGTACAATGCATCTGATATTTCGAGATGTGTACCATTAGGAATAAAATATGAGCCTGGCCGTGACCTCCTATTAGGCTGGCCATTCCGGCTATGGTCGAGACATTTCTGGCCGTACGTGTAAGGCTGATAAAATATCGTTTGTCTCTCAAAATGGTGTGACTGGTTCCACTGTCCACCACAAATGTATCCATTCCTTTTTTCATTCTTCAAAATCAAGAATCATAGAATTAAAATAAAACAAAATAATTCCATTCATAAAATAGATCTCAAACAAAATTCAATCAAGAAGAAAAAAAAAATCAAATTCAAAAGGAAACATAACAGTCATAGAAGACATTCTATTTTAACATGTCAGCAGTCTCATAATCCATGTGATCAACTTGGTCGAGTTTTTGAGACTCCGCTAGGTCGAGTTTTTGAGACTCCTCTTGGTCATTCTGGACGTAGTCCATGCTGTCTTCATCATCTCCATCATATCCCTCGTTCTGGACCATGTGTGCTTCCGGGTTTTGCTTCAAATCTTTAAGTTAAAGCTCACACAAATGCTTGGGGGTTCAACAATTCTTGGCCCAACGATTACCCATACAACATCTATGACATAAGTCAGATTTATTTTGTGGTTTAAAGTACCTATTTTTCCCCGGCCACGGCCTCGACCTCGGCCAAATCCGAGTGAGTTCCCGCGGCCTCGTCCTCGTCCATGTCTCTTATACGAGCCACGACCTCGTCCAGAACCATTCCCACAGCCAAAGCCGGGTTGGTTGCTATGTTGGCCATTATGGCCGGACTGGACAAGGTTGCTTTCTTTCTTGGCCATTATGTCTGGTTTAGACGATTCAGGGAATGGAGCTGTTCCTGGAGGTCTTAACTCACTTTTTTCATAAGTAATTCATTATTGGCCTCAACCAACAATAAACAGGAGATTAGATCAGCATATGTGGCAAAACCTCTTTCTCTATAATGCTGTTGCAGTAGTACATTTCTTGTATGGAATGTACTAAAGGTTTTGTCCAGTAACTCTTTTTCAGTTACCTCTTGACCACATAGTTTCAACATTGAAACTATTTTAAATAACACTGAGTTGTCTTCATCCATAGACTTGTAGTTTTGGAACCTCAGGTTTTTCCACTCATAAGTAGCTTTTGGTAATAACACCGTTTTCTGGTGATCATATCTTGCCTTTAGGGCATTCCAAAGCTCTAGTGGACTGTACATGGTCAAGTACTGATTTTTAAGACTCTCATGGAGATGGTGGCGGATCAAATAGATCGCTTTTTAGTTGTCTTTATCACTGGAACTGTTGCCAGTAGTGATTGTGTCACCGATACCCTTTGATCTCAACATGATCATTGTATCAAGTGCCCATTCCAAGTAATTTTCACCAGAGACATTCAAGGCAACATATTCTAGGTTGCTTATTTTGACATCTGAAATTTATAAATTTCATACTTAGACCAAATAAAAAAATCGGATCACTTTTAGGTCTTTTAGGTTTTAGATGCAATCAATATTCTCAAAATAGATATGATGCAATCAAAACCTAGCATATGAGTTCTATATGGAACATGTGATCAAGCAAAAGAATGAAAAGTAAAACCGTAATATACACATAGGTTTAAAAAAATTTAAGATCAAGTTAACCTAATTAGGGTTTTTATCCTATATTGGTCGAGTTTCATTCACGGTGGACCAAAATTTTCATTCTCAACCTAATGTCAGATTTCTTATTCTTAAAATTATCAGGATGATCATGCAATCAAGTAAAATTTTTTAAAAAAAATCAAGCATTGCAAGCATCAAGAAATCGGATCATACATAATTAGGTTTTAGGGTTTCAAAGTTCAACATAACAATGAAAACGGTTTTGCTTCTAAAAAAAAATATCAATCAACACATAGTCTCAGGATGATCAGTTTTAACTTAGAAACTATCATGACTTAATAAATTTTGGTCGATTTTATTTTAGAACAAAACCTAAACCTAGTCGGATTAGGAATTTTAAAACTAGGATTTTCAAACAATTCATCAATTTCGACTTCATGCAAGCTATGATCCTAGCAATTTTTCTCAATGTCATAAACTATCAGGAAGTTCATACAAACATACTAGATTTAACTTAGGTCGAAATTTTATCAATCCTAGGGGTTATACAAAATCGGATCTAGCAATTTCATGTGCATTAGGGTTTTTTAAAAACAAAACAGATTCTAAAAATCTCAGATCTTGATATTCTAATGATCAAACAAACAAATAGTCTCAGGGTGATCAAATTTTAATAAGGACTATCATATCTACTGCAGCATGAACAATTTTAAATCACTCAACCAAAATCTAGCAATCAGTTTAGAGAGAGAACAAGTAAAACCGGTTTTTATGTTTCTTAAAATACTTAAGTTTTCACAAGATCAATTTACCAAACTTAAATCACGAAATCTATCAGAATGAACTACTCAAGCATTCAACACGAAACAGCTTGATAAAATAAACAAACTAACGAATTTTATCAAGCAAACATTTTGAGTTTAACAATTTAGGCTTTTAGGTTAAATCATGCTTTGAATGCAGATTTTCACTCATGCGCATGAATTAGGCTTTTAGGGGGATCAATTATGGATTCTTAAACACCATATTTAACATAGATTAAGGGGGGTTTAGAAATCTATGTTATAGGGTTTAAGATTGTACCTTAAATCACCAATGGATCTGACTGGACCTCCTTTGGGCGTGTGGTTGAATGTATGAGCTTATGGTCGGATTGATTTGAAAGTGACTCTGGTTTCTGCAGCTACAGACTTGAAGTCGAGATTTGAGATGCAGAGAGAAAGAGAGATCACACCAAGGATGGAAGAGAGAGAGAGAGCGCCGGGTAGGGTTTATAGAAGTCGGATTTGTTGCTAAGGGTAGAGACGGTCGTGCTGATAACGTGTTGTGAACGAAGGTGTTGTAACTTGTATATTTCATTATAAAATTGTCCCTAATTCATCAACATCACATTCATCGACAATACTATTGCAAAATAACAAATATTAACTAACATGATTCATCGACATTACATTTTCTCTTATGCATTATAGAGTCTTTCCTAGATCACTTTCTTAATAAAGAGCAGCTTACAAAGTAGTACTCTATAATTCTCGTGATTTTAACAATATTATTGCACTTATCATTTATGCTTCCATGGTAATGTGGAAAAATGACAAAGTAAAACTTTATTCACAAATTTAAATTATACGTAAACTAAAAAATGTTAAAATCACGAAAAATAGAACTATGAAGAAATTTGGTAACACCTGAAATTCAGTAAAACTATGAGCAAATTTGTTTGAGGGGAAATAATTTTTTTCGCGCCAAAGCGAAAATATTCCAAATTTTTTAATTATTTCGGTCAAAGTTAGATTCCCTCTTCTCTTTTCCTTTCTTGTGACTCTCCCTCTTGTCTCGTCAACTTTGCTCTGTCTACTCACTTTTGTCACTTTCCAAGCACTCTCTCTCTCTCTACTCTCTTCTCTCATCTCGTCCTCCCACTCCCACACACATCTCATAATCCATTATCTTTCCTCTCTATCCTCATATTCTCTCTACATCCACGATTTTACTCTTTCCCTTCCCCTTTACTGACCATGACTCATCCGTACGAAGAGGAGAAGGAGATGAAGAAGCTGAAAAAACACTACGACATGTTAGGCTACATTTGCGATGCTCAATGTGGAATTCCTACCCGTTGCCCATGTGGTGGTGAAATCAAGACGGATGTGTCTCCAAATCCGAAGTATCGCCACGATCTTGATACCTTGCCTGGAAGTAGGTACTTCACCTGCAAGAATTATGAGGTAATTTCCTTCTTTGTAGAAAATGTGTTAATCATACTGGGTGAAACTGTGTTATACTCCGGGTGAAACTATGTTTAATCATACTGGGTGAAATTGTGTTATACTTTGGGTGAAACTGTGTTTAGTCATACTGGGTGAAACTGTGTTATACTCTGGGTGAAATTGTGTTTATTCATACTAGGTGAAACTGAGGTGTACTCTGGGTGAAACTGTGCAGGACGATGGAATGCACTTTCGTCAGCCATGGACTTTTGGTGTTGAGGATGAAGTGAGCCGCCTAAGGATGGAGGTCAATGATATGGCTGAAGAAATTGCTAAGCTTAAGAGGCTTATTACCTCCACCTCCCGTCCAAGAGATTGCTAAGTATTGAGTTCATGGATGTGCTAAAAACTATGTATTTCCCAATCTATTTCCAATTTCGATTAATACAAGTCTTTGTCTGTTAAGACTTGTATAAGTGTCTCTGTCAAAACTTATGTTATAATTCAAGCTAGTCTTGAATCTTATCTCATGTTCATTTTAAAGTTTGTACTCTGTCCAAGAATTATAATGACGATTCAGCTAATGTCTCACTCTCATGGTCAACAATAACAACATAACAAAATAGTCATAATAACATAGTCATAACATAGTTAAAGTTCTAAATCCACATCACAAACTAGATAATCATCCAAATACTTTGTTTGTCTACAAAATAAAAACATTAAATATAAAACAATAGGTTCTTCACTCGACTTCACTTAGCTTTTCTGTTTTTTGCCTTTCCCCAAAGACTTCTTGCGTTTCTGGCTTTTACCTTTTCCTTGTGATTCTGCTTCATCTACCTATGCTGCTTTGCCTTATGCTTACGTGACAAACTTCTCAAGCGGGCCCAATCTTCCATTCAACTGGTCAATCTTCTTGTCAACTGTCCTCAACAGTTTCATTGTTCTTTTCACCAACTTCATAACATCTCCCAGTTGAACCGACTGCTCACCTATTTGTACTCCATCCCCTGCTGCATCTTCAATCGGTTCTGGCTGTTTTGCACGCCCAGCTACATCTTCCTCGAACATGTCTTTAAAAAATATATTTTCACCTGCATCCAAACACTTCTCCCAACTGTCCACAACTATATCAGATACATCAAAGTCGTCTTCATCTTCCAAAATCTCATTCAACAGCCTTTCTTCTTGTGGGGTTCTGGTGGGGATGATGCTATTAATAACCTGCCACAAACATAATTAATTTTTAAGCTTATTCCATAGTTCTACCATAGTTATACCCTAGTTCTACCATAGTTTCACAGGAAGACTTACAGTTGTCTTACCAGTTCCTTATTTATCACAGAAAGTGGCACCCCTGTCGATCCATTTCGTTTGAATGAGATCTTGCACATCCTCGGACAGTTGGGAAAATCTCCATCAACAGGCTGTCTGAAAGAACCTTCTAGCTTAGGAATTGCCTCGTATGCAAGAAGTTGTTACACACAAAACATTTTGCATCAGTTGACAACAATAGCGACTGACTGGTTTAATGGTATTTTGCATACCTCTAGTGTAACACAAAATCCTGGAAGCGACCATAATGTTTTCTCTTTCACCACCCCTCCAAAATGCTCCATTGTGTGAGAGATCTCCTTCAGCATGTAATCATATGAAAATCTCCCCCACGGAAAGGACTTGCAGTAGTCAAGATCGTCCACTTCTCTCTGGAACACCTCCAACACATCATTAGCATTGTGTCCAACCTTGGTTTGCGCACAAACAACCGAAGCTAAGAAGAATAAAACCGCCATCTTCGGCCTGTCTTTGTGGGATCCCATGTTCACCAGCTTCTTCTTAACATCCTCTAACCTTCTAGGTTCTCCTTCCTTGAAATGACGATCAACGAACCTCGTCCCACCAAGCTCTTTGTAGCCGAGAGGATAGTTGTGGCAGAATAGCCCAGATATCAAACCATGTTCCCTCAGCCCGTAACGGATGGCAACCCCATTCACAATAAACCACCTCTCTCTCCGCCTCTCGCTACCAGCAGTACGGAGCAACAACATCTACATTCCCTGAACCCTATGGTTATTTTCACTCTTCATGTGGAAAATGTGTTTAAATTGGGGATGCTCCGTGAACCAGCTCCACTCCGCGTTAGACAGCTTGGGTTTCAGATTTTTTAGCGTCTTAATCGTGCTAGCTATCATACACCTTGTGCCAAGCTTTATTTTTTTGTTGTATTCACTGGACTTGAAGAACATGCTCGTTGGTTTGATTATATCGAGTCCCACCTTTCCATTCAAACCCTACAAGTTATACCAAAGTTTTAAATTAGTTATACCGAAGTTATATCCAAGTTATACTAAACTTATATACAATTTTTCCCCAAGTTATAACCAATTTTGCTATAAGTTATATCCAAGTTATATCCAAGTTCCCCTAGTATACCTAAGTGATAATTTCTTACCTCGGGTTCTGGTGGATTCTCATTCATGTTTGCTGCTCTGTCTCCATTTGCTAACTTTTCTCCTTCTCCATTTTCTTTTTCAGAACCTTCATTATCATCATCCTTTTCTTCTTCAGAACCTTCATTCTCATCATCCTTTCCTTCTCCATCTCCATTTCCTTCTTCAGAACCTTCATTCTCATCATCCTTTTCTTCTCCGCCTCTATTTCCTTCTTTAGAAACTTCATTCTCATCATCATTTTCTTCATCTCCAGAATGAGTCCCAATCGCCTGAGTTGCTGGAGGAGCTAAAGGAGATGGGCCAGCAGGACATTTTTTTACTGTCGTCGGAGCAGTTTCTAAAGCCACTTCACTCGTCTCCATTCCCGCCGTAATCTCCCTCGAGTTCTCACTCGTCTTCTCCGCCGTAATCTCCCTCGAGCCCTCACTCGTCTCCCTCGAGTCCTCACTCGTCTCCCTCGTCTGTCATGTTAATTCAACAGTCTCCGTTGTCTTTGTCATCGAGTCAACATTCTCCGTCGTCGTCTTCTCGATATTATCGGAGGCCTCAGCCGTCGTCTCTGCAAACTTCACTCTCCGAGTCTCTTCCTTCGTTGGATTATCCTTCCTCTTATCTCCTCCTCTCGTTTCGACCACTATCGCACTCGATTGAATCCTCCGAATTCTTCTCTCTCGTTCTCACCGTTGATTTTGGGTACAAAATTGATTCAAATTAGGAGAGAAGCGAAATTAGGGTTTGTTTGAACTCGAGTGTGAAAGAGAAGAAATGAGAAACGAAATCGACAAGAGGAGGTTTAACTAAATTGAATTATTTAAAACCGACACAACCGACAGATTTGGTTTAGTTTTCGAGGGATTGGTTCGGTTTCGAGGGCTGGATTTGGTTTTGAGGGATTGGTTTGGTTTCGTGGGATTGGTTAGACGGTTAGACGATTCGATTCAATTGAATTGACCATAAATCCGGGGCGGGTCGGGGCGGATGGGTTATACCCTGGTAAAACTTGTAAATATTTTAACTATTCCACGGTTTTTATGTCATTTGTGCTATTTCTGATTTTTTAAATAAATGTTTATCTTTATGCTTATATGGGTATCTATGAGAATTGCCTTTTGACATTTAGGGGCTAGGAGATGCCTCATTTAACAACCCACTGTGGTTGGTTTGGACTTTGGTTTCCATAACTCACCGCCCACAAATTCATCAGGCTAACGACGAGGATGATGATGATGGCCACTCACTCTCTCAATCTGCGTCCCACTCCACTTAGACCAAATCTCCTCAGATTCGATTCATCCTCAAAAAACCTGACGACTTGTGTAGGAATAAGGTCCACAACCCCTCGGAAGAGGCAAAATCTGAGCATCAGATCCGTATTCACGGGAATCGTGGAAGAAATGGGTCAAGTGAAGGACCTTGGATTAGCTGCCCACGGTGGATTCGACCTCAAAATCGGCGCCAAAGTGGTGCTCGAGGACGTGAAGCTCGGCGACAGCATCGCCGTGAACGGAACCTGCCTAACCGTCACGGATTTCGACTCCGAGGAGTTCACCGTCGGGTTAGCGCCGGAGACCCTGCAAAAGACTTCGCTGGAGGAGCTGGAGAGAGGATCTCCGGTGAATCTGGAGCGTGCGCTGCAGCCGGTGAGCCGTATGGGCGGGCACGTGGTGCAGGGACACGTGGACGGCACGGGGGTGATTGTTTCGATGGAGGTTGAGGGGGATTCGCTGTGGGTGAAGGTGAAGGCGGGTGAGGGTTTGTTGAAGTACATTGTCCCCAAGGGGTTTGTGGCTGTGGATGGGACGAGTTTGACGGTGGTGGATGTGTTTGATGATGAGAGCTGCTTTAATTTCATGCTCGTTGCGTATACGCAGCAGAAGGTGGTGATTCCCACCAAGAAAATTGGACAGAAAGTGAATTTGGAGGTTGATATCATGGGGAAATATGTTGAGAGGCTTCTCACAACTGCCGGCTTTTCCGTGAACACGCCACAGGTAAACTACAAAGCTTAGATCTTTTTCTGCATTCTTCTTTTGGTCATTTATAGTGACTTCATTCTAGTCAATTGACTCGACTACTTTTGCCGTCAATACACTGCGCTGAAACTAGTTCGAAACTTGTCACACTAACCATCGCTTGTACATTGACTGCATTCTTCGCTTTAGTCATCTATAGTGACTGCATTCTAGTCACTTGACACGACTACTTTTGTTTGACAAACTTAGTGATCCTGTCTTTGTGTGTGTGTTCCTTGATACCTAATCACTATGCTCAGCTGGAGAAGCGTGTTCTTGTGTAATTCATTATCTATGCATTGCATTTGGCATTTTGTGGGTGCCTGCACTGTTGAGCTTCTAGTTTTGGGCTAAGAAATTTGTGCTGTATTTGGTACAGGAAAAGAAGGGATGATACTTAGATGGGTGAGAATATGGTGAGCGAAGGAAGCTTATTTGGGACCTGTAGGTCTATGTAAGATGGATCTTGACCTATGTTTCTTTGTAGTCATGGTCATTGTAGCTACTACTCAAAAGTTAGGTGCTGTGAGAAAAGTAGATGAACCTCATCGAGTAATGATGGTCAGTTCATTTGTGTGATAAACCTTATAATCAATTGAAGAATAAGTTTATGAATCCATTAAAAACAATTGTTAAAGAG
This sequence comes from Eruca vesicaria subsp. sativa, assembly GCA_932364175.1. Lineage (NCBI taxonomy): Eukaryota > Viridiplantae > Streptophyta > Magnoliopsida > Brassicales > Brassicaceae > Eruca > Eruca vesicaria. Next base: position 175,608 of record CAKOAT010666265.1, on the reverse strand, counting down.
TACATAATACGAAAAATATATACAAATATTAAGGTGTACTTTACCCATGGAGCGCGTTCTTGAGATGTGTTACTCAAATTCAGAGAGATAGTGGATGCTCAAGGATGCGGACTCGGTGACATTAGTCCAGTGGAGACGTTTTTGCACGTGTTGGCAAAGATTCCAGGAGGATAACGACCGTAGAGGTTGATGATGTAGCTTAACATTGTGGAGGCACAATGGTTCTGGTCGTCTTTGAGAGCTTCAGGGGAAAGCGCAAGCAAAGTCTTTGAAAGAACGCGCGTTTGCATCGTGTTTCATTTCAAAAAGTAAAAATAAATATTTCATTAACCAATTAAATCCAGTTTAGAACCCTCTCCATTAAAATTAGTAAAAAAAAAAAATTAAAAGTCTCTTAGAGGCTGATTCTTCTTTGTTTTTTTTTCTGTCAAAGGCTGATTCAGTAATGGGAAATTGGACTCTATGGACACAAAAAAAACTGTAATATGCCAAATAGCTATTTAACCTAACAGATGTATAGACGCCGTTAACATTATATTTTAATACTGTTTTGCCCTTCTTTTCAACCGGATAAACCTGTTGAATAATTTTTTTTTTTAATTCAACTTGTGGAAAGTAAAATTGTAAATCGTGGCTTCTCCACCTTCACAATATTTTTCAACTTATCTACTTACCGGCAATTATAACACAAAATATTTTCATCAGTGAGCCCAATATCCTGCCGTCTCCGCCTCGTCCTCTTCAGCTTTGCCATCTACATCGTCCTCTGCCGCTACTCCGTCTCATCTCAGTAGCTTCGTTAAGTCTGCAACTACTCCATCGAGTCTCATTGGCTTCGTTAAGTTCACCGCTACTCTATCGCATCTCAGTAACTGTATGTTCTCTGCTCTCCTCCCTTCATCTTATATTATTTTCTTTTCTATGGCTCGTTTATACTCTGAGCTAGGGTACTGTAATTGTAAAATCCACCACCATATAGACTTTGCATGTCAGATCTGAGGCGATTATTGGCCGAAACAAATTCAATTTATACTTGATTGGGGTTCCTACTTATGTATTATACTCTTATTGCTTTTGAATTCTAGCTTTTCTCAAGTTTGATTGGGGTTCCAAGTGATTATTGTGTGGAATAGTGTTTGATTTACAGTTTTGTTTCTCTGTATGTATATAGTACGGTGTTTCAAAAATCACTTTCATATGAAGTGGAATAGATTTCATATGAAGTGGAATAGAATAACCTTCGAATACCTAGGTGTCTCGTTTTATGTATATAGTATGTTTTTGTTATCGATCTATTCCATGTGAGGTGTAATAGAATAACTTACGAATACCTAGGTGTCTCATTCTATGTATATATTATATTTTTGTGATTGATCTATTCCATGTGACATAGAATAGAATTTTATATAAGTTCACACTTTCAACTCTAAATTGAATTGTAGATTTATATCTTATGTATTTCCATTATTTATCCATACTTGTTATATATTTATAACTTATATGTTTCCATTGTTTCTCTTTTTATTTTCCCGGTTTTAGGTTTGCCATAGACGAGTTAGAGCTTCCAAGTAGAATGTTTGAGACAGGATTCGAACTCACTGGGAGGAACAGAGTTAACAACTACTTCTACATCTGGTATATTGAGGTCATAAAGCTTGCATTAGAGGAAGATGATCTCGCTATGTTGAATGTGTCTCAGTTTAGCCAAGTCATGCAGATGGGGACCCATACCTTCTCGGTTATGTTTCTTCATTATATTCTGACATGGCAGCTGGTTACTGAGATGAGTTTAATTCATCAACATTGTTGTCGTCACTTGCTTTGGGTTTATATTTCCTTATTTTTTGTTTAGTGTTTATAACATTTTAAATGTTTTCTCATGTACTATTTGTAAAACACTTGCGGGAAGGTTAGTTTAATTTCAGAAAACCATGTCTTTCAATTGATGAGGGTTAATAAATGCAGTCACAAATATTTGATAATTTAACTACTAAGTACTATGTTATATATTTTTTCCATTCCATGTGATGTAGCGTTTATATGTGGTTTTAGGGTTCATATTTGGTTTTAGGGTTTACATTTTGGTTTGGGGTTCACTTATTAGAGATTAGGGTTTAATATTTAGTCGTTGTGGTGGGATCAACATTACCTTCTGTTATTGGTCATGTTCTTATTTTGTCACCTGGTTGACATTTGGGTGTAACATGTGTGCCTGCCATTGGGAATGGAATAGTAGTAGATGGAGTCATTTTATACTACGTGAAATGGATCAGACATGAAAATATCGTATCTCATCGTCCCTTGAGTCGTGTTTTGTTCCATTCCATGTGATGTAGAGTTTATATGTGGGTTTAGGGTTTATATTTGCGTTTATGGTTTATATTTTGGTTTAGGGTTAACTTATTAGAGATTAGGGTTTAGTGTTTAGTGGTTCTGGTATGTTTAGGGTTAACTTATTAAAAATAACATAAATAATACATCCATATATGTGATCTCCGCATATATGTGTGTATTTAGCAAACAAAAAAATCAGCATTTCTCCATTCAAGCTTTTACTCAAGTCCTTATCTTTACTTACTCCACCTAATTACGTGACTTCTTCCTACTCTTTAAATTGGAATAGTTGTAACTCACTATTGAACATTTATTCCATGGACTACGTCATCGTCTTTTCTCGTCTTTTCTGAAGCGCACACGTCACCGCCTTTATATTTATGTTTTTCTATATAACCATATGGAATAGATCTAGACTAAATAGAATAGACTCTCTAGAGTTGCCCTAATATGATTTGTTACATGGAAATTAAACTTTTTTGCAATCCTAGGGATAATAAGACGGGATAGTGGCATCTTCTTTACCTTAAGATTTCATGAATCTTTGTTGGTTTAGTATTAACAAGTACGGGTTAGTGATTACGTTAAAGCATTATCGTGTTTCCTTGCATCATGAACATTTGCACTGTTGAAATAGTTATACTATTTTATGTAGAGTATATAGTATAGAAATAAGTACATGTAGAATAGTACATTCATGATCTTCCTCCAGTCGCCGTTAGTTTGTCATAGTTTCTGATATACCTGCAAATATTATTCACTGCTTTCTATTAATCCCTTTACATCATATGTGTTGAATAAATCTTTTCCACGCATTACAATTGTTTTTTGATTACTATTATACCATAGAAAAGGAACACGTCGTTTGCTTTATAATATGAACCGGTAACCTCTTCCTTTCAAGGGTATAACCGGTTGGAAACAAGGCAAAATACCTGACATTAAATTACGTCAAAATCATGTCTAGTTTCCTAATTTATATGCCATACATGGCTATTTCGCCAATTACCCCTTCAGTAATACTCTTCTCTTTTTTTTGACATTAATACTCTTCTCAAAAGTCAAAATACTAACTCGAGTGAGAGGGGTTTGCGACATAAATCGAATGAAACGACACGGTGACTGTTAAACCCTAAACCCTAGCTTCACCGGCCGCCGAAAGCATGAATCACCTTCTTCGTCTTGTCCGTCCAACGCCAAATTACATTCCGAGGAGCTTCTCTTTTCACTCAAAAAGGACCGTACCGTCGGCGTTGGACCCCTACGACACTCTGCAGCGTCGAGTAGCGAGGGCCGGCGATCCGTCAGCTTCGATTGTCAGAGTGTTGGAAGGATGGCTTGACGAGGGGAATACAGTCAAGACTTCGGAGCTCCACTCCATCGTCAAGATGCTCCGCAAGTTCAGCCGCTTCTCCCACGCCCTCCAGGTCTCCACTTCTCTCTTTCTTCTTCACTTTCCCGTTTTTTTTTTTAATTCCTCCTTTTTTTTAAATTAGATATCAGATTGGATGAGTGAGCATAGAGTTCACGACATCTCCGACGGAGACGTAGCGATTCGCCTTGATTTGATCGCCAAAGTCAACGGTCTCAGAGAAGCAGACAAGTTTTTCGAAAAGATTCCTATCGGAAAGAGGAACTACCATCTATACGGCGCGCTCTTAAACTGCTACGCAAGCAAGAAAGTCTTGCACAAAGCTGACCAGCTCTTCCTCACGATGAAAGAGCTCGGCTTCCTCAGAGGTTGTCTTCCCTACAACGTCATGCTCAATCTCTACATCAGGTGCGGCAAATACACTATGGTCGAGAAGCTTCTCCGTGAGATGGACGATGAGAACGTCAAGCCCGACATCTTCACTGTGAACACGCGCCTTCACGCCTACTCCGTTGTAGCTGACGTGGAAGGAATGGAGAAGTTTCTGATGAGCTGCGAGGCTGACACTGGACTAGAGCTTGACTGGCGCACTTACGCTGATGCTGCTAACGCCTACATTAAAGCTGGTTCGACCGACAAGGCCGTTGAGATGCTGCGTAAATCGGAGCACTTGGTGAATCCTCAGAAGAGAAAGCAAGCCTACGAGGTTCTCATGTCATTCTATGGCGCTGCGGGTATGAGACAAGAGGTCTACCGTCTCTGGACCTTGTACAAGGAGCTCGACGGGTTCTACAACACTGGATACATAAGCGTCATCAGCGCGCTCTTCAAGGTGGATGATCTCGAGGGTGTTGAGAAGATTATGGGAGAGTGGGAAGCTGGACACTCTTTATTCGATGTCCGGATCCCGCACTTGTTAATAACAGGTTATTGCAAGAAGGGGATGATGGAGAAGGCGGAGGAAGTAGCGAAGATGGTTGTTCAGGAGACGAGCACGTGGGAGAGGTTAGCTCTGGGTTACAAGATGGCGGGGGAGATGGAGAAGGCGGTGGAGAGATGGAAGAAGGCGATAGAGGTGAGTCAGCCAGGGTGGAGACCACACCAGGTTGTGCTGATGAGCTGTGTGGATTATGTAGAGGGTCAAAGAGACATGGAGGGTTTGAGAAACATCCTGAGGATGCTTAGCGAGCGAGGACACATTTCCTACGATCAACTACTTTACGATATGAAGGGAGGTGGAGGACTGGGTTGGAAGATAGTCGATGCAATGGGAACAAGACGGTACAACATTGAGGAACCACAAGTAAGGTCGTAGCCAGAACAAACATTGGAGTCTTGCTTGACAGACCATTTGGATACTAAAATTCCATATATCATGAGTTTTTTTTATGAGCGTAAGAAGGGGTTAGTTAACAAATTCGAAAGGCCTGATATGCAAATCCATAGTGCACTTTGATTGTTTGGGTCAAAAGACTCTATAACCGTCACAACATGCGCATACGGCTGAAATATCAAATGATCTAATAAGCGTAAAGCGTATAAAGTTGAGATTAACACCACATCATCATCCAAAACTCATGTGCAATATTAAGAGTTCTCATCATATCCATCATTGAACAAGAAGAAAAGGAATAGCGACACCCAACCAAGTCATTAATTAGGCCGAAGAAGACAATTACAAATGAAGAAAAAGACCCACAAATGTATGAAGAAGACAAAGTTTGCTGTATCTGGTGGAAGAAAGGAAAAAAAAGGAACAAAGACAAAGATGTAGGAGAGAATGAAGGAGGAAATCATCGACGAAGCTTTTTGACTTTGGACCATCCCTTCTTGCAAGATTTGCCCACGACTTTGATACCTTTCTTCAACAGAAGCTTCAGCTCAATTGCCCTCATCTTCACCTTATCCTCGAATGCTCCCATCTTCTTCCTTCCTTGGATAACTCGGAGATCTCTATTCTGATAATTAAAGTTTCTCTTATGCCCACATATCTTTATTTATAGATGTAACAAGGGATATGACAGCTACGATTAGTTTATTATTATGAGATGTACATTTGTATTAATAGATAAATCGGGAGACTTAACACCTAATATCTCTTCTGTATTTATCTTTTAAGATTCTTTACTAATTTTGCCATTTGCTTTAGGTTTAACAAAAAAACTACACTAGAAATTCCAAGTATAGCATAATTGGTTTTGAATAGAGATGAGTCCCCCCTATATTGCGTCGACCAAAATAAAAAGAGAATTTGTACACGGTACACGTGCCATAAACTAACCGTTGGGAAATGGCCAGTTGAGCAATCCTTATCACACACAGGACCCGCAAATTGACCACCCACCAGCTTGTGCTTTGCTTGTTGTTAGGCCTTCAGCCTTCTGCATTCGGATCTTTAGTTTAGGTTCGATCGTCCATCAGATCTGAGTCCTCCATATTTTAGAGATTTAGATTCATAGCGATACCTATAAATTTTAAAACTCTTTGGATCTCAATTTTCAAAACTATTTAATATTCAAATTTTCAGATATAAATTGGTTCACTAATAAATTCAAGTTGCGCCAAGAAAACTAAATGTTCACTTAGAGAATCTAAAACTGAACATACTACTTTGATGAATAAGGAGTGATTTGAGGTTCTCCAACAGCGTCGTAAATCTCAGCAGCTAGCTTCCGTCGAAGATCCTGAATGGTTTCATCACGTAGACCTTCAAATGTGCACCCAATTGCAAGACACTCAATGTATTTTATGGTATAGACACCACAGTCTCCTGGGGGGTCATTCTGTGGAACCTTTTTCAGTCTACGTACACTGAATTTTTTTTCACTTTTCTTCCGAATATTGGCGGGTACTAAAGCACTCAGGATGGATGGAATCATTTTTGCAAACGGACGGCAGGAGTTCTGGATTTCTCTATCATCTAGTAAGGTCAGAATGCTGTCATAAACGGTAATGGCCTCCTTCCCCAAGTCGATGTCCAATGCAACCCAATGATTACCATTTACAAAATGACATGCATATAGATGATCAATATCATGAAGCACTTCTTGTTCGTGACTCGGTCAGATGGATACGTACCGTTGAAGATACCCTTATATGTATCTGTAGGTTTCCAAGTCTTCGGATTAAACTCTTTGAAATCACTGACAATTTTGGTGACAACCCACTGATCCAAAAAAGTAATCCGCTGAGAATGGTATGGTGAAGGATCACAAATTGATCTCTTATAGAACATATGCATTGCAGACCACATATGCTGAAAGAATTTTTTTTTAAAAAAAACAACTTGTTAGAACATATGTATAACACGAAGAAAATTTAAGACACAAACAGTTAAGAACAAATGTATACCATGTTAGTCAACCAGCCATAATTATATGTACGCCACTGCTTTCTTGGAGTTATTATCACCTTATAGAATTCTGTACTATTAGTACAGGTTTTGTCTGATTTTTGCCTAAAAGAAAATAATATATAGATTTAAACAAGTATAGCAAAATGATATTATTAAACTCAAGTAAAGAACAAGAAGTCATACTCATCATCCAGTAGAAAATGCAGTAAATTCCTCATTTTATCATCGTCGACATCAGCAAACGGATCATATGCTGAGACAGATGGTGTTACACCTGTGATGATGCGCCTCACGGTGGAGTTTCCTATGAAAGGAAATAGCTGAGATGATGCTAGCTTAGTTTGGCGCTTGTGCGGAGGTGAGGAAGGTGTAGGAGTAGGCTTATTCAGCTTTCTAGCCATGGCTACAAAGACATCTAAACGGTCACTGAGATCTCTAGCCTTGTCACGTTGCACTGGATCAGACCATGTTTCATCCCCTGAGGCGTTATCAAGTAAATGTGGCACTTGTATTTTGGTTTTCAAAACCTTCTTATCGAAACCTTTTTTTTTGTCAAGTCCCATATCTTCACATTTTTTGCTTGCCTTCCTTGCTTTCTTGACAACACGTTGAGAAGGTAAACCATCTTGTGATGTGGAATTCATCTCCACCATCCAAGACTTCAAAAGAAAAACATATCATCGCATTACATATACATTTAAAAAAATATATATAGTTATAATCTAATAGGAAAGAAACATCTAAGATTACAATAATAATCATACCATTTCTTTGCTATTTATTTCAGCATTTTCATTAACGTCAATGTTGGAATTTGCATCTTCTTTTCTCTCATCAGCTGCATCTTTTTCTTTCATCTTTTGAAAGTCCTTCTCCATTTTTGCCAACCTCTCATTCATAGGAGCGAGAAGAGCACCAACCTTTGATTCGACCGATGTATCTATGTTATCCAGTTTTCCTATCACTGTCTTCATCAGAGTGTAAAGCTGGTTCACAGGAATTTTTTCCTTCTACAATTAATCAAACAAATTATTATAATAAAGAATATTACACATTTAGTTAAAAAAGTAGAAAAATAACTTACACTTGGACTACTAGTATCTTCCTCAATCTGGACACTTTTTGTATCATTAGCTTTCTTCTTTTTAGAACTCTCACCATCAGTCTCGGGGACAGATTTAGGACGCTTCATTCTTGTAGTAGCTGGAGATTCTTCTGTGACATCCCAAAATCCACGATTTATACAATCATTACGTATATCCAGAACCAAGTTTGTCACATCGCCATCATCAACTTCATCATCCCACTTCGGCATATACTCTCCATTTGGCAGTGTAGTAAAATGTTTCACACGCACCTGTAAAATAATTTTATTCATTTACTATGAAATAAACAAAAACGAAAATAACACAATTGTAAAGAAAATAAACCTTATTTTCATGATGCTCTTTCTCCTGTCTAAAAAAATCCTCAAACTTGAATCGCTTACGGGATCCACTCCATGACAGAAGAGGCACTTCTGCACCACCAATTCTATTCCCGTAAAGCTCTCCTAAGCCTGTAACTGACTTATATGCCCATATCTGTAAGATGAAAATGAACCCTGCCATTGTATAAGATTCCTTTGTGCTATAATCAGCACACTTAACAGAGTATATCAAACTCTGACACGCTACGCGGCCCCATGGGTATCTCTGGAAAGCTTCATAATCAAGGACTCTCTTCGCACACTCCAACGGAATATGACGTGAGGGAGCAATTCCATAAACACCAAGATGAAGAACACATAACAATCCAACCATTGTCCTCTTCTCGAGACTCCAATATTTGCATCTTTCCAATACTGACTGAAGCTGAGCCAAGTTAGGACCAACAACTGTAGAAATCCCCATTTCTTTCCAAAACTCTGTATGATCAACATCACAAATCTCCCCTTTGTTGAATGGTTCACAATTCATTCCTGTTATCTCACCAAATTCAACCAAAGAGAGACGAATGGGCTGCGAATCAATCAACGACCATATCTCATAATTTTTCTTCACTTGAATCTGATTCGTTAATAGGTAATGGACAAGCTTAGCACACCATGTGAATTTGAGCTCGTAAAACATTGGAAATACACCAACTGCAGACTTCTTTACAGCATCCCACGCATCAAACCCCACACCTTCTCTTACCATTTGAAAATTTGACAAATAACTATAATAGCTCATACTCCTTTGTTGACTAGGAGCTTTTCCTTTCTTGTAGAGTAGACAGGGATAGTTTTTCTTACTGCTTGAAGACTCCATATCTATTAGTAAATAGGGGTTAATTGTCTTTTTGTACCTATATTAGATTATTTTGATTACACAGAGTTAAACTAGTAATTAAGTAAAAGATTAGAGTTAATCTGAGTAATTTTCTCTAGTAGGTATCATTTCTGTTAAGAATAATATTTTGTGAGTTAGTTAAACATAAAATAGTAAGAGCTAACTATTTTGGGTAAAATATTCTATGGAAAATTTATTCTTGTATTATTTCTTGGCAAACCAATTAAACATTCAGCTTTGAAAAGAAAAAGATATAAAATTTAGAATAATTATTTTATTCACCCTATGGCGTGAAAAATCATAGGCTCGGCTCTGAGTATCTCCAAACATTTACAGAGCCATATTTTCGTACATACTCATCATGAAAAATCTGTCAAAAGCAAACTGTGTAAATAGGCTATATATAATACACACAACACCAATTTTATAATGAGACTGCACTCACTTGTGTGAGTTGGGTGCTTCTGTGGTTTTCTCTGATGAAAATTATACTCTCTGAGTATTAACCTGGGAATATAAAAAAAAACCCATTTAAGTGATTCTAAAACCCATTTATCAGAAGAATTTTTGAACATAAACGTTACGTGGAACAAAGTAACAACACCTGCTGAGTGCTACGTTGAGAGGGAGTAGAAGTAGAAATGTCTCAATGAGTTATTACAGTGTAAAAATCTCCCAAAAGATGGTCTCAGCGCAATCACTCCTAACTTTAATAACTACATGATGTGGGATCCCTACATGATGTCTTAGAATTGCTTACGAATGGTTGATTAGCCGGGCTATATTGTAGAGTTATCAGATTCAAAATGCTTAGGTTAATGACTTCTACGAGATTATGATTTTGTTGTTTTGTTTCTGGTTTAGATCAAAGCACGAGACAACACAAGATTTGTTCACCCGGTGTTCGCTGATCTACTCACCGGGGAGGAATCGGAGTTCCTCAACAGATTCACTAATCAAACTCAATCAAGATACAAAGACTACACACAGTATATAATCGAAAACAGAGCTTTACAAGAGAAATCTCAAACCGATCGTATCCTCTGAGGAATCGGAAAGTCACTGCCGGAATGGTTTGATCCAACCGTGTACCGCCTTTGTAACTCCTTCGATAACCACCCTCACGATCACACAAGCTAAGTCACAGCTTTATCTCTCTACACTCTCAATACCTTGATCTTGTTTCTCTCTCTTTGTCGTCGTTGAGACGATAGAATTCAAAAGTTTGTTTTGTAACAAACCTTTTCCCACTTGCGTACCAAAACGCAGTCGTATCAATCAGTGATTCTCCAACTTGGGCTGAGACTTGGCTTTCTCAAATGCAGGTTTCGGGAATGATGCTGATGGGCCTTAGAAGTAGAAAGCCCACTTGGAGTTTGGCTGAACCTGATCCACAAACTCCACCTTCCAGACACAACACCAAGTGATTTCATTTCACGCAAAACCCTAGCCACTCAACTCTCTGCTTCTGTCTGAGGCGATTCATCGTCTCCAACCAAACCAAGTCAATCTAGACTCTCCTGAAGCTCTTCTCCGATTCACTCTACCTCTCAGAGTAACACTAACCAACAGGTACTCTCTCAAACTCTTCATTTCTCTTATCAGAAACTACCAGTTTTGCGTAACTCCCATAAAACCTCTTTCTGATACTTTATCTTGTCTTCCTTTTGCAGATCCTGAGAGTCACACCAAACGTAGACCCGATAAACTGACGATGACTCTACATGTCACTTATCTGACCCAACGAACCCTCAACCTTCTCTGCATGAACCAGATCCGAATCACAAAACAGCCGATCTATCCATCTGACATCAAAAGTCTCCACCTTTAATCAACCCAAGCCTCAGATAAGTCTCAAAGACCTTTCTTCTTTGGTTAGACAACGAGCATCAACCACTCAGAAACTGATTGAACACCTTGAACTTTCTGACTCTGCAATATTTTCTGTTTCAGGAACCATGAAGAGACTCCACCTGAAACTGAAGACACACATCAACTCCACCTCGCTTCCAGAACTCGGGTAATGACTTCTAACACTTTGAATGCTATGTTGAAACTCAAAACAGGAACGATTAGCATTATAATTACTAACACACTTCTCTCTGTCTTGCGAGGTAAAAGATCAACTCCGAAGCCATGTCATTACCCGTAGCCGAGTCAACCTCAGAACAAATTCACCAGTTCAGAACATAGTCTGAACTTCGGACCAGGTAACACCTTTGTCAAAAAATCTGCTGGGTTCTTGCTTGTATGAATTTTATGTAGAACAACATCACCCTGAGCAACAATATCACGGATGAAGTGATATTTGTTTGCAATGTGTTTGGTCTTTTCATGATACACTGTATTTTTAGCTAGAGCCAAAGCACTTTGAGAATCACAGTGTAGTTTCACTCTGTCAATTTTTAGACCCAACTCGTTGCAAATCCCTTTCAACCAAATAGCTTCCTTGGTTGCTGAGGCGAGTGCCATATACTCAGCTTCAGTAGTCGAAAGAGCAACAACTGACTGTAGATTAGACCTCCATGATACAGTGTTTCCCCAAACTTTAAACACATATCCTGTAACTGAACGCCTTCTGTCTAAATCTGCTGAATAATCTGAATCTGAAAACCCTTCAACTTTGCATTCTGAATGTTTGATGAAAATTAGACACGTTTTAGATTCTCCTCTTAGAAATCTGAGTATCCATTTAACTGCTTTCCAATGATCCCTTCCCGGTTTACTCATAAATCGACTCACAACTCCCACTGCATGAGCTAAGTCTAGTCGGGAGCCTATCATGGCATACATTAGGCTCCCCACAGCACTCGCATAAGGGATGTTTTCCATTCTCGAAGCTTATGTTATACCTTCCTCTTTGGTTAAACTCTTCAGCTTGAATTGAGGCACCAATGGAGTTGAGGTTGACTTAGCTTTTTCCATTCCGAAACTTTTAAGAACCTTCTCAATATAGTTTTCCTGAGATAGAATAAGAGTACCCTTCTCCCTGTTTCGAATTATGTCCATGCCCAGTATTCTATAAGCCTTTCCCAGATCCTTCATCTCAAACTCTCTGCTCAAGCTATCTTTAGTTTTCTGTATTTCAGCCAAATCACCTGACGCTATTAACATATCATCAACGTATAGCAGTAGGTAGATAGCCTTAGGAGTATTGATGTTTCTTAGGTATACGCATGAGTCGTACTTGCTCTGTAGGAACTTCTCCCTTTTCATAAAACTGTCAAACCGTAGATTCCATTGTCTTGGAGATTGCTTTAAACCGTAGAGAGACTTCCTTGGTAGACAGACCTTGTTCTCATCTCCTGATTTAATGTACCCTTCAGGTTGATCCATTAGAATCCTTTCCTCTAGAGAACCGTGTAGAAACGCTGTCTTAACATCCATCTGTTCTAGCTCATAGTCTCTGTTAACCACAATAGATAGCATTATTCTGATAGAAACATGTTTTACCACAGGAGAAAATATCTCGTTGTAGTCAATGCCTTCTTTCTGTGAATAACCCTTAGCTACGAGTCTAGCTTTATATCTTCTCTCTTCAACTCCTGGAATCCCTGGTTTATATTTGTAGAGCCACTTACAACCCACAGTTTTCTGTCCCTTTGGTTTTTCGATTAGATCCCAAGTATGATTCCGTGTCAAGGAATCCATTTCATCATCTGATGCATTGTTCCATAGCTTCCTATCTTTGCTTCTCTGAGCTTCCTGATACGACTTAGGTTCATTTTTCTCAATATCATCTGCTACTGCTAGCGCATATGCAACCAAATTTGCATCCTCATATCTAGATGGTGGTCTGACATTTTGTCTTCGAACTCTATCTCGAGCTAGCATGTAGTTATCAAGGGGAACATTAGCATCGGTGTCTTCTTCGAAATTTAAACCCTCTGTCTCATCCTCACTATCTGAATTTTCTGAACTTCCATACTCTTCTGTGTCTTGTTGAGATGCTTCAGTATTTCCAACACCAGAAGATTCACCATGTTCATATTCAGGACTGTTAGGACCTCTGATCAGACTTGGACTAAACGAAACCTTCTTCTTGGGTTTACTTGTCCCTTCATGTGTAGCTCCTGAACCCTTAGTACGATCTGTAGTATTCTGAACTTGAGTATCCTTATAGATCTCTTCTTCCCTGAACACAACATTCCTACTCGTAGTACACTTTAGATCCTCAGGAATCCACACCCTGTAACCTTTAACCCCAAACGGATAGCCAAGAAACACTCCCTTTACAGCTCTAGGACTAGTCTTCTCCTGAGTGACATGCACATAAGCTGTGCATCCAAACCTCCTCAGATGTGATAAATCAGGCATGTTCCCTGACCAAACTTCCTCTGGTAGTTTGAAGTCAATGGTTGAATTTGGAGTCTGATTTATCAGATATACTGCAGTTGATGTAGCCTCTGCCCAAAACTCTGGTCCCAACCCTGTTTCTGCCAACATACTCCTCACTTTATCCATAATGGTGCGGTTCATACGTTCTGAAACCCCATTCTGTTGAGGAGTATAAGTGCAGGTTCTGTGCTTCTTAATTCCAGACTTTCTGCACAGATCATCAAACTGATTATTGCAGTATTCTAAGCCATTATCTGTGCATAGACATCTGATACTCTTCTTCGTATAACTCTCTACAGCCTCCTTCCATTCTTTGAACTTAGAGAAAGCTTCGTCTTTAGTTCTTAGGAAATACACCCAGACCTTCTTGGAGTAGTCATCGATGAAGCTAATGAAGTATTTGCAACCTCCCAGACTTTCTGGAGTTGAGGGAGATCCCCAAAGATCTGAATGCACATACTCAAGTATTCCTTTCGTAGTGTGCTTAGCCTTAGGAAAACTTTGTTTGTGTGATTTTCCCAATACGCATCCTTCACAAAACTCTAGTTCTCCAACTTCAGTCTTTGGCAGAAAACCCTCCTTCACTAATATCTCCATGTTCTTAAAACTCATATGACCAAGGCGTGAGTGCCATAATGTAGTTTTAGAACTTATAGCTTGACTTACATTCGCTTCATCTTTTGATACAGTACCTTGTAGATAATAAAGTCCATTAGCATATTTGCCTAAGATGATCTTTTGTCCTTCCTTGTAGAATGTAACTTTAAAATCTTCGCCTGCATACTTGCATCCTGACTTCTCAAGCATACCATAGGAGATAAGATTTCTACTCATGTCAGGCATATAGCGTACGTCTTTAAGAATAATCACATCCCCATCATCATTTGTGATTCGTATATTGCCAATGCCTTTTACTTCACTCTGAGTATTGTTAGCCATTAGAACCATACTGCCATCTCCGTCCCTTAGATCAAACAAAACGTCTTTGTCAGGAGTAATGTGAAACGTGCAACCAGAGTCTAGTATCCATTCTTGTTTAGAATCATGAGTACTTGCAGTTAGAACTAGTGGTTGCCTTTTTTTTGTTACAGCATTAACTTCTTGTTCACTATTACTTCTCTGATCTCTGTTAGGACATTCACGTTTCCAGTGACCTTCTTTTCCACATCTGAAACATGCTCCTTTCTTTGTTTTGTTTGGCCTGCCTCTGGACTTTGATCTGTCTCCTCTACTCTTTGATCTGTAATTTTTCTTACTGTTGTTACCATTGTCTTGTCGCTTAGATGACCTTCCTCTTGACTCAACATATAAACCTTCAGAGTTAGGCTTCTTCTTATTTAACAACCCTTTTTGTCTAAGCTCTGCTTCTTTTGAATATGCCGAGGTAACAACTTCAGAAACAGTGAGAGTATCTTTTCCTGTACCATATTGAAGAGTGTGTACTAGTGGCTCATACGCAGCAGGAAGACCAGAGAGCAACTGAATCGCTTGATCTTCATCTGATATGGTAATCTTCAGACTTTCTAGATCAGCTATCAGTTTTAGAAATACATCCACATTCTCTTCAATTGACTTGTCTTCCTCCATTTTGTAACAGGAAAATTGCTTCTTGAGATAGATCCTATTAGGGAGTGACTTGAGTTGGTACTGCTTTTCTAGTGCCTTCCACATTCCAAGAGCGGTAGGCTCATTCATAACCTTCCTCAAGATAGAGTCGCTCAAGCTAGCACCAAGTAAGCTCCGTACTCTCAAGTCCTTTTCAGCTTTCTTTTGGTCAATTACTGGTTCTTCACCTTCTATTTGCTTTTCAGATGTAGAGTAAATGGTGAAACCATCCACAATCCCTTGCAGAAGCCCCTGGATCTCAAGCTGCCCCATCATCTTATACTTCCACAGACCGAAGTCTCCTTTACCATCAAACTTATCTATCTGAAACTTTCCGTGTGTTGGTTCCATCTTGCTCCCTTGACTCACAGAAGGTTCACTGCAACAAGATCACAACAACACAAGCAGCAGCCACAACAACACCTCAAACACATATAAGTAAACCTAACTTTCAGATCTGATCTCCTCTTATACTTAGCACCACAACCTTGTGCTCTGATACCACTTGTAGAGTTATCAGATTCAAAATGCTTAGGTTAATGACTTCTACGAGATTATGATTTTGTTGTTTTGTTTCAGGTTTAGATCAAAGCACGAGACAACACAAGATTTGTTCACCCGGTGTTCGCTGATCTACTCACCGGGGAGGAATCGGAGTTCCTCAACAGATTCACTAATCAAACTCAATCAAGATACAAAGACTACACACAGTGTATAATCGAAAACAGAGCTTTACAAGAGAAATCTAAAACCGATCGTATCCTCTGTGGAATCGGAAAGTCACTGCCGGAATGGTTCGATCCAACCGTGTACCGCCTTCGTAACTCCTTCGATAACCACCCTCACGATCACACAAGCTAAGTCACAGCTTTATCTCTCTACACTCAATACCTTGATCTAGTTTTCTCTCTCTTTGTCGTCGTTGAGACGATAGAATTCAAAAGTTTGTTTTGTAACAAACCTTTTCCCACTTGCGTACCAAAACGCAGTCGTATCAATTAGTGATTCTCCAACTTGGGCTGAGACTTGGCTTTCTCAAATGCAGGTTTCGGGAATGATGCTGATGGGCCTTAGAAGTAGAAAGCACACTTCGAGTTTGGCTGAACCTGATCCACATATATTCACTTTATTTGTAGCATCAACCTCTACTTCCTCACTGATCTTGAAAAGCTGCAACAAAAATTCTTCCTTTGGTTAGAGAGCGAAAGACATAATTATGGAGATAAGTAGGGAATAGTCTCAACTCACATAGCAATCCTTCCCTTCTCTCAGGTCGGCAATGTTACGTCTCACCTGTTCCCCTCTGTATTCAAGAACCTGAAAGAAAATAATGTCTCTCATCATACAGTCTCTTCCCAAACAGACTACACCCACATTCATAGATGGGTGTACCTACGTACCATTTCCCATCCATGTATTCCAGATTTCCCAAAGAAGACCGAACCATTTTTCCTCTGTGGCATGAAACATATGTTAACTTGAAGAGATGAAATGGACACAACAAGCTTTAAGAGTGAAGATGGTCCATGGTATAAGAATAGGGTGGAGGACTCTAGGAATGTTCAGAAGCTTATACAAAGCTAAGAAAGAGTCCAAGATGAGTTCACAAGTCTTGGAAGAAGGCTGTGGAATGATTTGGGGTCCGTACACTCCCTAGATAAGGTGACTTG
>CAKOAT010666265.1:69324-155538 GCA_932364175.1 Eruca vesicaria subsp. sativa | reverse complement strand
TTTGACCGTTGTGAACCAACTTGTATTATTTTAATTATTTTTTATCTTAGGCATACTTGCCTATTTATTTGCTGTAATGCACAATGAGTTAATTTGAAGGAAAATAAAAATCCTTCCTACACTCTCTACTTCTAAATAAACAAGTAGTGTTCTTGAATCTGATTCTCTTCAATCTACCCCTTTCTTAATCTCTAAATCTCTCTTTAATCTCTTTATACTTTGTTTTAGATTCAAGGATACTCTTGTGTACATCATACCCTCTCATTCATCATTTCAGATTCTCTCTTGCCTTTAATGGCTTCTCTCACACACACACAGCCTAGACTTTGATAAATTCAACAACATACACTTGTTAGATTTGATAATGCCAACCACAAAAAAAAAATCTGTAGACTGAACTCTCTTTCAAACATCATAGAATGCTTGCCTGCAGCTAATACTTAAGAGAGAGCCTTCCTTCTTCTTTTGGTAATTAGCGTGCAAGAAACCCTTTCAAGTTTCAATCAAATATAACTGACCAACCCAGTTGCTGGTACGACCCCATTGCTATGAAGTCTGCATCATGTGGTCTTGCGTGAGATCTTATTGCAGCTTCAGGACCTCGAACTGTTGTTCTCGGAACAGCACCACCAGCTGTTCTGTCGCACCAAGCAGCAGTCACAGAGGTGTCAACTGTCAAGACTTACCAAGAGAAATTACGCATACAGTTCGAAACACGAAAGTTTAGTATCACATTCAGAAAATAAAAACAATAAAATTTTAGTATCTGCCAACATGTAATCCCCATGTCACAACACTTTGCAAGCGTTTAACTCACTCCAGAAGGTGTTTCTTTTGTGTAAGATTAAAAGTTTATTCATACAGAGAGAAAAAGTCTTTACCATGTGGACTCCTGGAGTATTTCCAGGCAAAAGTAGCAGTAGATACAGCTTCAAGAGCAGCTCCAGTAGCACCAAAAGCCACGGCTTCCCTAGCAAATAATCAGTGGATTGCCTAAGTACTTTTGAATGAAACCATCAAAAGAATCATCTCATCAAAAGAATCAATTGTATACGAACGAATCATCTATAACCAATAAAGAAAAATACTTTTTCATCTTCTTAAAATCATTTTAACTGCATGAAGAGACCCTGATAAAGTCTACGGAAACAGTTAGAATTCCGCTAAAAACACGGCGCATTATAGTAGTAAAAATATTACTCAAACACAACTTATTGTCGCGATATAAATCGAAGTCGATCTACGACCGCGATAATGATAAAAGGTCGCACATTCAGAGCGAAATAGAAGCAAATGAACCATTATTATTCATAATCATTATTACTCATCGGGATTACCAGAAAGAAAAAAGAAATGAAAACAAACAATACAAAATCAATCATAATCTTCGGCGTCGAACTCGCCATCTTCATAACGCTCCATGTTACGTCCTTGCTCGCCCCAAGACTCATCCTCACCAGGAGGTACCTTAGAGAAAAAAATCCTGAGGTAGATCCTCAGAGACTAGTGGAAGATCCAACTTCTTAACCGAAAAGTCCGACACCGCATTCACGTCAAGTTCGGCCCCGAACTCGACCTCCTTAGCTCGAAGGCGCGATAATTCCTTAGAAGGAAGCAGATTGTTGTTCATTATCTCCTTAATAAGATCGATGTTAGCCGTGACCTCCTTCAAACGAATCTCATAGTCCGTCGCGGCCTTCTTCCTCTCCCACTTCTCCTTTAGAGACACCAGAATGTCCAGATACCCGTTGGCCAAAGTCTTTTTAGCGTCATAAGTCGCACGGCGAAGCTCCTCCGCATGACTCGCGGTCAGAGATTCAATCTGCGCCTCCAACACAACGACTTGCTCCAAAGCCAATTTCCTTTCGTTACTAACGACACGAAGAGGAGCCTCGAGAGAAGCAGCCTAGTTTTCCAGTCTCTCGGCCGCTGTCAATTGAGCAACGGTGATACGCTCCCGATCCTGTGCCGTCTTCTAACTAAGTTTCCAACTCTCGAACGACCTTCTTAACCTCGTAGAGTTCATCGGCTCAAGGGATATCACGCAAACGCTTTTCCAGAGTTGCCGCGAACTCGTTGTTTGCCTCCATAGCCTGAAGATACATCGGGAATAAGCTCAACAGAAAAATAAGAATCAAGGATCAAAAGATCAGACCAACCGACCTTAGCATGAGCAACCGCCATCTTCACGTAAGCATCATGCTCAGTCTTATTCCGCAACGAAGGAAGGGGACACCCTGTCGGCTTGAAATACCTGACCAAATTAGCCACGCTGTCGGGATCATCCGAAATCGGACAATCCTTGGCATGGGAAAACTGCCAATGAAACGGCTTTGCGACCACACCTTCACTCGCGGAGCCGGGTCGAGCATCACTCCAAGATATCTTCGCTTTCTTCGGAGGACGATCATGCCCCTCTGAGCCATTCAGACTACCAGAACTCAAAAGAGTTGCGGTCTTCGGCTCATCCGAGTCTTTGGCTTCGGATCGAACAATAACACTAGGAAGTCGAGGTTCCTCACGGAGAACCTCAGTAAGTGCTTCACTCACATCACCAGAACGAATTCTCCCTGCTCCATTGTTCCAATTACGAACGCTTTCAGATTCACTAGAAGTAGTTTTTCTCGATGTCATGATTTGTGGCTGAAGGAAAAATATTCTCGAGAATACGAAGATAGGGAAGAACGAACTCGATGTTTATAAAGACAGAAATAAATGAATATTACATACTAAAAGGAGATAAAATCCCTAAAGCATAGATATTATAGATCCGTGATTATCGGCAAAATATTTACAAAAAAAAAAGAACACCAGATATCCGATTTAAAACAAAAAAGAGAAGAAGATAAAAACTAAGAATCAGCTCCATCCTCGGACAAAGATTCTGCGGAAACCGAATCACCAAAAACCTCGGGGATATCAAGGTCTGCAACGGACCAATCCGCAAAGGCAGCCAGCTCGAGGAGCCCTTCGCAATCTTTCTCCATCTCTTTGAGACGAGCCAGCTCGTCGTCGACGTCCATCCCACCATCTTTTATCTCATTTAACAAGTCGATGTTTGCAACTACCTCCCTTAGCTGGATCTCTTCGCCGACCTCCTTCCTCTTGTCCAGCCACTTCTTCTCCACGAGAGACAGAGCCTCTCTGCAGCGATCGGCAATCTCACGACGCATCACACGAGATTCGCGACGGATGTCTCGCTCCCTCTCTGCAAGGAACTCCGCAACCAACGTTTTTTGGTTGGCGACCTCGGTCTCCAACACCATCCTTTCCTCGCGAGCCTTCTTCCACTCGCCCCTCAAATAATCAGCCTCTCCGGTCTTCTTCGTGATATCCTCCTTAACTTTGCAAAGAGATTCACTGAGACTCTTCACCTCAGCCCGCGACCTCGCCAGATCCTTGTCCTGCGGCACAAAAACATCGCGACGAGCTCATCGACAGAAAACATAACCTGTAAAGCACCAGAAGCATCAAAACCAGTTCGATCATAAAGAGAATATTACAATACAAAATATAACCCACCTTGGAATTGGCATCTGTGATCTTCGAATACGCCTCCCTTTCCTCAAGGGAAGCCGGAGGTACAACAGAAGGACCCGGAGCTAGGGGTGGGCGTTCGGGTCCCGGTCCGGGTTCAGGTCGGGTATTTTGGGTTTTCAGATATTTCAGTATTAGGGTTTAGGACCCGTTCGGGTATTTTTACATATCGGGTAGGGTTCGGATATTTTTAGTTCGGGTTCGGTTATTTCGGATCGGGTTCGGATAATTATATTTTGAAAGAAACATTCAAATTCTTCATTACTTAAGTTTCATGTATTTAAAATTTAATTATTAACTTAACTGTTTTTTAAATGTTTAATAAGTTAGACGATTAATAAGTTGGAAAATAAATTATTGAAAATAAAAATTATTATATTGGTTGTTATTTTCAAATTTTAAATGAAAATTTTGCTAAAAATATGAAACAAGAAGCTTAATGCATTTTAAATGAGTAACAAATCAATTTTTTTTTCACAATTATATGTATATTATATGATCTTAAACTATATATAACATTAATATAAATATTTTTAATAAAATGAGACAAATAAACTAAGAATAAATAGTTATATATACATATGTTCGGTTATCTTCGGATACCCATTCGGGTTCGGATATTACCCATTCGGGTTCAGATATCCAAACTCTTCTAACTCAATACCGTTGGGGTATTTTGTTACTTCGGTCCGGATTTCGGTTCGGATATTTCGGTACGAGTTCAGGTATCGGGTAAAGTGCCCACCCCTACCCGGAGCCGATCTATTACAGCTTCGAAGCGATGACCGACGACGCTTACGGTCACTAGCATCAAAGTCCTCATTTGAGTCAGCACTCGGAGAGATCGGAGGTCTTCCTGCTCTAGAGCTTCCCTCGACATCAAAACTTGAAGAGGAATCAAGGTCGAATCCTCAGGATCCTTATTTTCAATGACACGACGCCGGATCATGAACGATGACCTCCTAGCCAACAGCCTGTTCGATCTGGCAGAAGAAGGATGATCATTAGAAGGTCATGTAGTACCCTTGAGCCTGACCGAGCGGCTGGCAATCGCCGGAGCTTGATTAGTCCCGTCAGGTAGTAAAAAAACAGTCTGAATTCGCTCGTCGTTGAAAGATTACCAATCCGGGTGATCTCGTTGTAACATCCTCAATTGGCCATGGACCCATCCGACATCGGAGAAGTCCCAGAATGTACTAGAAAGCCATGAAAAGAATCCTGCAATCAGATATCAAAGGATTAAAAAGAAGAATATGTAATAAGAGACCGGGACTAACCTATATCATCGAACCAACGCCAGGGAATCCTCTCAAAGTCGAAATCACCTACCGAAGAGTGATCGACCTTAAAAACAAAGAACCTCTCTCTCCAATTTTCGTCGCGGTACGGAATTCCCTGGATAACATGGCGTCCAACACGAGGCGACATAAGAAAAGTCCCAAGCTTCTGGTTGTTCCTCTTCAACAAGCATAGGTGACGAAGCTCCTCCAGACCAAAGCGCAAGCCATCCTCACGAGCTCTAACCGCGAGCGCCAAAAGATGCCTCAGAAAATTTGGGCACATCTGAGTAAGACATATTATACCCAATCCAGTTTTGATTTCAAGAATCGGGGCAGGAATTGGAAATGAAAGGCCACAAGATTCGAAGAACGTGCAATACGCTCCACAAAACCCCTCACGAACGGTCTCAGAGGTCTCGAGAGTAGTGGCGAACTCGAGCTGAATGCTCCGATCAATGCCATGAACCGAATATAAAGCTTCAAGATCTTCAGTTGTAGTCGTCGGAAGAGGAAAAATGAATGTTACTTCCATCTTTACTTAAGAAAATAAAATCGCACAAACAAGAAACTTCGGAGAGAAAGAAAGAAAATCCCGGAGAAAGAAAATAAGTTAGGAGAAAACAAGAGGAGACTCTTGTATTTATAAGGCAATTCGCCGACACCAAGAAACGGCCCCATCATTAACAAGGAGATAATGATTAAGTTTTGCATTGAAAAGGGCACAAGTAGTCGTTAGGGACACATGCCAACGGTCCATCGACATGGAGCGGACACGTGTCGAGTCTCTGCGCCACGGAAGCTAAACCGCCTTCAACCGATTGAGTCCGAGAAAGCCATCTTAGTCTTTTAAAAAATAAGAATAAGATTGGGGGACAAATGTTGAACCCAATTTCGGCACCTATCTGGACAAGCTCAAGCCCATCTGGAGTAATCACTAACTCAACATTGAGCCGGACTCTACGAAGTCGAATATAAGATTCTGGAGATCGCAGAGACGGTTAGAGGACGAAGGGGACTATAAAAAGAGAGCTAGAATGAGATTCAACCACACGAGAAAAACCCTAGAGCTATTCACCAATCACATCGACCTCATTCTTTAGATTTCTAGTTCACTTTCTTGTACTCTTTGTTGTTATTTTCGATCTTGTTCATCACCTTGTAAACGAATTCCGTATTCAATAAAAGTCTATTTTTTTTCAACCGAAGTCCGATTATATCGTTGTGTTTAAGATCATCGTTGCCCACATCCTTTGGCTTCCCCTGATTGAACTCTCGATACAAAATACTGAGTGTGGATTTTAGGATCTACAATAGTGAAGAAGAGTAGTGGCCATGTAGGTTCAATATAGTTTAAAGTGATAATCAAACACATACCGTCGGAGAACAGTGGCAAGTGAGGGAAAAAAATGACCGGAGATTTTCAGAGAGGAAAAGGAGGTGTTGATTGGGACAAGAAGAAAAAAAACTTATGATAATGACAATGGATGAATACCTCTCGCCTCTCTGGTTGAAATTCTGCGAACTGGTTTGTGGTGGATTCGTCTAATCTCAAAGTAGACTTGGAAGGATGAGTGAGAGCAAATTATTTTGGTTGTTGAAAACATCGTTCCCGTCAACCAAATTTCAGAATTGAGATAAAAAGGTAAAGAGATTACGTAAAAGAAATTGAGATAACGATATCTTTGTGTGGCTGTGATTAAAAGAACTAAAATCATTTTATGTTTTTTGAATTTTCAAAACTATTTTATTCAAACGAGATTAAGAAAAAAATAGAAATAATTAAATATACATAATATGTTTGTCATTTTGTATGTATAAATTATCCCAGAAGCATAAAATGACCTTTAATGTTATAAAAATTTAGAAAGTGACATATATTGTAAAAACACTCTAAAATGAATTCTAATGGATTATAAAAAAATGCCTTTTTAGATCAGAGGCAGAAGTTTTGAGATGGGCTATATCCACTTTAGTTGGCTTTGGATATAAAAATGTGATGTTTGAAACAGATTCTCAAGTGTTGGTTAAGATGCTAAAAGGAGAAGGGGAGATTTAGCCAAGGATGAAGCACATCATTCAAGAGATCAGAACCCTATTATTGGGATCAGTGGAGTTGGAAATGGGATAGTATTTTAAAGCATCTCTAATCCTACTACAAAAGTTACTGCAAAATGGAGTAGAAAATGCAGTCTTGAACAAACAAAAACTTACATCATATATATATGGAGTAATGCAGTTTTTGTTTGTTTAAGACTGCATTTTCTACTCCATTTTGCAGTAACTTTTGCAGTAGGGTTTGAGATGCTCTTAGGAGCGGTAACAAAACTGCAGATAGAATATTAAAAGAGAGGGTTATGTTTACATCTATTGTCGCTAAGATGTATTCTATAGTGTGTGGTTGGTTATTTTCTCGTTTTAGGCTGAAAAGCATTTTTTTAAGACATTAATTTGATTAATGAAAAGTAGTAGTTGCTAAAAAATAAATTGCCTTTTGACCAATAAAAGACTGAATTTTTTGTTCTTCAAGATTATCTAGTTTAATGTAATGACTGCGGGGAGCCGGATTTGGGTTTCCAGGTGTTGCCTGAACAAATGCGTGTTACGTCACACGAGGAATTACAAATTTTTAAAATGGGGGCGGTGTCAGTGCAGTTGATCTCTTAATTAATCTCGCTTGAAGCCTCTCAAACCCTAAATCAGAAGTGGATAACGATGGCGTCGTTCGCTCGCCGAGCCATCAGCCTAGCTCAGATTCCATCTGCGTCACGGTCTCGCCGGCGCCGCTGGTACTTTCTTCTCTCTCGTTATCATCTGATTGATTACTCCCTCAGATCGTCGAGAAATTGAATTGATTGAATCTAAAAAATGGGAATGAAGCAGATCACCATGGATCTACGAAGGTTGACTTCTGGAAACAGCCCACGAACCCTGGAAACTGGAAGGAGGAGTTCATATCTCTTCTTCTATGTGTTGATGATCATTCCTTTCTTCTCTGCAGTTTGTGCTTATTTCACTCTCTGGCTGGGGCATGCTTTTCTACGGTGGTTACAAACTCTTCACCGGCGGCAAAGGAGAGGTAATTGCTTC
Organism: Eruca vesicaria subsp. sativa; assembly: GCA_932364175.1. NCBI lineage: Eukaryota > Viridiplantae > Streptophyta > Magnoliopsida > Brassicales > Brassicaceae > Eruca > Eruca vesicaria. Next base: position 147,634 of record CAKOAT010666265.1, on the reverse strand, counting down.
CTTCTCTTCTTGCTTTTTCAGAAAGCGCCTCTTCTACCCATTACATATGTTTGATGATCTTTTACAGAAACCTGTCGAGGCTACACAATGAGTTTGTGCTGTTATCACTGCGTCTGAGATCTCTGCATTCAGCACAGCACATTTTGATTGGTCTTGTTATCAATGCCAGCAGTTACATCTTTGCGTGTTTTCTTTGAAACTAATATACACTTTTGAAATCCTATCATATCTGCAATGGATGATTCTACCATACAAAGACAACCAATTGAGTGTGTTTGTTTGGCAATGGGAAGTTAGTGTCTATGTTTGATCTTGTGGAGGGAAGGCGTATGTGTGTATATAGTGAATTTTCGAGCTAACTGTGGAAACATTTAATGAAGGTGAGATGAATCGTGTATAACAAATGGGTAGGGAGTGGGATTGTGAGGTAGTTATTAGAGAGCCTCCAAACGTTGGTGGCGACAACATTTAGATGTACTGCATTTCCTTTAATTATTATTCTTCAACCAATTTTTATTGTTGTAGTGTGGAATGCGACATGGCCCATAATACACTGTAAGATCCCAATTAATTGAGTGGCTTTTTCTGTCGATGTAGTCGACCACACTTTTGAGGGGCTTAATTAATCTCGTTTAGTAAAACTGTGTTTAAGATATGGATCCTACCAGAACTAAACTAGAGCAGAAAATGAAAGAAAAGAAGGAAAAGTTGCATTCTATAGGCCCATGTTATTTACCCGGAAAAGCTAAAGGGAAAAACAAAACGTATTGAATGCATATTGGTAAGGCTCATCATGGGAAGGGGTAGGATTTGTTGTTGCACATGCACTTATAAGCCATGGGACAAGTTTCACCTCTGCTAGTGATGCACACACAAAGCTAACCATCATAAGATGACATGGGGAGCATGAACCACACGCATGTGAGCAGTCCGGCAACCTAGACCCAGCCACCTGCACGGTGTCCGGCCTCCTTTGACGCTTCACTTTTCCCGTAGTCCTTCCAACATGAAGATGACCTACGCGCACACATAAACATGAACAAGGAGACCTTGAAGATAGTGAAAGACGTGGCATGGCGACATTAAGAAGAGATATCAAAAATCATACATACTTGGATGGGGGAGCGAGGGGAAATGTCTACTAGCGAAGAGAGAGCCGAAAAAGAAAGAGAGGAAAAGGACCAGGAGAAGAAGAGACTTCATGATATTTTTTTGAGTAGTAAAATTAGAAGTGGGCGAATGGGGATGAAGTAGTGTGTGAATGTGATACGTACGGCGAGAAAGGTCTATATATGATGTGGATAATTAACATAGTGTTTAAGAAATTGAAGAGACTCACGGCAGAGAAGAGGAGAGTCACATGAAAACAAGATCGAACGTATGAAATGATATAAATTTTGAGGAGAGTAGAATCACAAAAGCAAAGCCTAATTAAAAACTTGAACTTCATTTGTGTTACTTTGGTGAATGTCATGAGCTTCTTCTGTGTAAAACGTAAAGAGGTACTTTTGTATGCAGCCACCTTCAATTTCCCTTCTTTTGACTCCTTCTTTCTGTGACCTGCATTAATGCCCCCTCACCCTCCCATTAATGTTTGTATTATCCATTTTATTTTAAAAATATTCTAAAAACTATTGTACAAAATTGTTAGACCAATCTATCTATCTATATATATAAAGTAGGGTTATCCCTCTTTTAAAGGCGCCACGTCATTAAATCATAAAGGGAGGAGATGACACGTGTTCTTTTTTGTTTTCGTTCTAATGAATTTGTACACAAGTGGAGTATTGGGCCGAAAACAAAGACAATCTTGGCCTGTTAGGCGCTTACGTTTAGCCGACATCCATTTTTAGGGTTCTTCGTCTCCACGTTCTGAAATTCTCAGGAGACGAGTCTTCGTCAATGATCGGTGTGTCTATGTTGGTTAGCATCAATCTGTCCGATGCAGGCTCGGTAAGGTCGCTCGCATTTTCCATCGTCAATGAAGATTTGGTCATTTTACTGAATCTTTCTTCTCCAACCAAACCTCTTTTTGGAAGCCGACGGCCCTGCCATGTCTTCACGAGTGATTTTCTCACCGATTCACGAAATCGTTGCCAATCATTGCCGTTACGAAAGAACCTTCCATTCATTAAAACTTTCATTGAAGCCATTTTCCCACTAATGACACGATGTTTCATTCAAGCATCCCTTCTTGCTTCCATGGTATGAATCAACTATAAATATGTGAGATATTTAACTTGAAATTCATCAGTTCTTCCTCTCAGTCATTATAAGTTCTCTCTTTCTCTCTCGATGGTTTAATTTTCCTTCTTTTATCGATGTGCTATATTTCATAGCTAGGTTATGGAGATTCACAGAAACTGTAATTCTCTGTTTTTTTGTTGAGGGAAGAAATAGAAAAATATTTCACAGCCTTCGTTAGGAAAAAGCCTCCTACAAGACTAAAGAAGAGGCAAGAACTGTTCAGAATTCAATGAATGTAAGTTCCCAACTTTTTTTGTTGCTTAACATTTTCATTCTTCGTTGCTGACTCTTTTCACCGGATTGTGGCTAGCATGCTTTTATGATTTGTGACCTCCATGAGGTGTCGGAAACATGATCAAAGGTGTGATTCCTTGGTTTCTTCAGTTTAAAGTCCACAAAATTCATGTTCTCTCAAAAAAATTTCTTCTTTTGAATCTTTTTAGTTGTAAAAAGGAAAAACAAATATAGCAATGTCCCATTTTTAGTGAAAGAAACTGTTTTACTCATGTTTCTTAATATTCTTCTCTTTGTTTTTTTAAGAGATGATTGGAGTTTTTATTACCAGAGCTAATTGTTATCTCCAGTTTATTATCAATAATTCAACTCTCTGTAATTTTCTTACATCTTTGTTCCTTATTTAATTTCTGGCTTGCTACTATATATGTTGCTAACATTATTCACAATTTTATTGTGGTATCGAAGAGATGACGTCTACGACTTTTAACTCTGGTTCATGAATAGATCCTGATGGTGATATTGCTCGAGTTTGGTTCCTGGATTACTCTTACGGTTTTCCAAATGATTTCAGTTTACCTTTTTTTGCTGCAGATGAAACAGGAGGAACACAACTTGGAGATCCTTCTCAATAAATCTCAGCCTTTACTGTTACGACTTTCGGTGTTATTACATCAGTATAATACTTCAAAAACTGAGATATGGGTGGCAATAAGAATGAGACCAATGTAGTGTCGTGGAGCAAGGTCACAATTTTAATTTGAGCTATGGTCTTCAAATTTTGCATCTTTCTGGACTCTGAGAAGGGAGAAAAACATTGTAGTCTGTTATGAGAGATGAATGACTATGTATGTGTCTATGTTCATTTAGGGTCTCTCTCATATGGTTGTTTTTGTCTTTGTTATGAGATCATGTCTTTCATACAGCATGATGTCCAAGTATGACTGGAGCTATGTATCAAATCTAAAGCTTCTCCTTTGTTTATGTTCTCGAGTTTTGTTTTTATCACACAAGTTGCCCAGCTGGGAATACTTAAAAAAGAAGCCTAACACTTTTCATCAGCGAATATATTTCAGAAGTGCCTCAAACTATCTCTCACTTATAGTTCGTCAACCTGAAAATTATAAGGAAGGATCTGAGAAAAGCAACCATGGATAGTTCAAATATGGTATCAAAATTCAACATGATGAGTTTCGCTAATGTTTTGGTTTGGCTATTTTGAGTCTTGGTTTAGTTGGTTTGTTTTTGTGAAACAGTTTTGCCATTTACGGAAAATCTTTACAAAAAACAACTTCATCTTCTTCCTCAACTTCTCTCACTACCAAAAGGATTTTCATTATTAACCAAAAAATCATAAATACTCAGATACTTCAAGGTGTATTGTAATGGTCTCCATTTTCTATTCAGGTATCATGATTAATAAAGCTCACCTAATTCTTCTTCTACGGCAATTACCAAGTTAAGTTTTCAAACTAATTAACAAAACATAAATCATAATCAATTTATGGAAATGAAATTTTTTAAACCAACATAATACATTAAAAATATTCATTTAGTTCCACAAAACCGAAACTCTACATTGTAAATCCGGCAACTGCATCATACAGATACACTGATCATGTCCCAATCAAATATGGGTTAGAACGTCCCAACAACTAAAACACAACCAAACAAAATATCATATCCCAACAACTAAAACACAACCCGCGCGATCATGTCCCAATAAAATATAGGTTAGAACGTCCCAACAACTAAAACACAACCAAACAAAATATCATATCCCGCGCGAAGCGCGGGTTCCCCCTAGTTTATTAATAATTTACATGTCTTCTTTAAAATTTACATAATCAACTAAAATATTTACTCTATTAAAAATATTCTAAGAAAAACTATTGTACAAAATTGTTAGACCAATTTTTTAATTATTTAACATATCTTATTAAATATTTGCATAATCAACTAAAATATAACTAAATAAAATTTCTAATAATATTCGTTTCCTAAATGATAATTTTTCATTTGCTGTTAACGATTAATATACCTTCATCTTCATTTACATAATATAACATACACATATTTATACTATTATTTGAGAAGTAAATTTTCTTCGTTAATCCAAACAACAGTTTATTACAAGTGCATACTTAATAAAATAAAAAAATTGTATATAATATCATTATTAAAATGTATATTTCCTTTTTATGTTTTTCTTTCCTAGCTTTTAGACAGATTTTTAAGTTTAGCCTTTTTTTTCTTGTATTGGTTTCAAAAAATCACATGTATTAACATGAAAATATTTTTAAATTTAAAAAAGTGGATATATTTAATTTACATGTCTTCTTTAAAATTTACATAATCAACTAAAATATTTACTCTATTAAAAATATTCTAAGAAAAACTATTGTACAAAATTGTTGGACCAATTTTTTAATAATTTAACATATCTTATTAAATATTTGCATAATCAACTAAAATATAACTAAATAAAATTTCTAATAATATTCGTTTCCTAAATGATAATTTTTCATTTGCTGTTAACGATTAATATACCTTCATCTTCATTTCCATAATATAACATACACATATTTATACTAGAGATGAGCAGAGTAGACACACTCAAAGAAAAGATAGTTGCGCGTTTCAGGAGCATTGTTACAGAGAACACAGACTGTATCAACACCCTGACTCCAATAAGCAATTCTATCCATAGTTGAAAGCCTCTCTTTCATTGCCAACCAAGCCATAAATGCATATTTTGGAGTACCATGAGCAAACCAAATGGCATTAGCCCAAGGGCAGAGAGCCTTACTTTCACGCAACATAATCCAAGTATCATTAGAAGAGAATTTCTGCTTATAACCCGCCTTACCCTTCCAAAGATTACCATCCTCTCTACCAGGGATAAGCTTACTTGCAAGATTGCTCAACTCCACTTCAATATCATTCAAAACTGCTTGACGATGTCTTCTTCTCCTTACAGCTGAGACAGCCTCTGCTAAAATTGCATCTTTGTTCACTCCCAACTCAATAATACCTCGCGGACCCAATGTATCAAATAATGCACCTCTGTCTGACTAAGTATCAAACCAAAAGGAGATATGCCTTCCATTACCAACCTCCTTTCTATAAAAAAATTTTGCCACATCTCGCAACTTTAATATTTTGCGCCACATCCAAGAACCAGATTGGATTGCAGCACTAATTTCCCAGAAATTCCTCCCCGCAGATTCTCTTTTAACCATTTACCCCATAAAAAGTCTCCACATAAGAATCGCCAGATGAGCTTCAGACCATTAACTTTATTGACATCCTTTAGCCTTCTTACTCGTTGATCTTCTCACCAAGCCTCTTACTGAGTTCCAATTCAGTCATCTATTATCCATGATGCGAATTCATCACCTTTATTCTTCATCTTGATGAGGAATAACAGAATATGTATATATATATTATTTTTTTTTTTCGTTTAATGTTGGTTATAAAACTTGGTCTATATAAGTGTATACGGTTAATGAAGATTTTCTATCTTTGATGTAAACAAATTCTATTAGATCTGAACATACTCACTTATTGGTAATGATCTTCCTCATGTCTCTTATTTGTTGTCCGGTGAGATTGTGTTAACATTATCCACCAAATTTAACCTCCTGCTGCATTTCATATGGGCCTGGCCCCTTCTTAAACGTAGTAGAGATTATTGAACACAGGAAAGACACGTATCGTACTTGTGATAACTCGTGGAGTCGGATAAGCTTCCTTACAAGTCCACCCACACTCAGACAGATACAACCAGGCCATGGCCATCACCACTTGACTTGATTGATTAAGCCATCCTCACATCTAAACCAAATTCCAAATCTCAGAATAGCAAACTCTTTTCTTCCATGGCTGCAATCACTTCTCTTTCCTTTCCGGCGCTGGGACAATCAGACAAGATTTCCAATTCCCGTCCTCTCGCCTCCGTCTCCGCCATCTGCATGAGGATTTCTCACCACTCTTTGACTTACTCTTTTAGGGCTTCCACATCCTCTTCGAAACCTATTATCCACTGCATGTCCACCATTACCGGTAAATCTCTCTCTCTAATTTGCTTTTGTTCTGTCTGACAACATTGCATTTTAGCAATCTATTTCCGTTCTCAGATGTGCCACCTGTATCCGAGACGAAGTCAAATTTCCTAAAGGCCTACAAGAGGCCCATCCCGAGTATATACAACACGGTTTTGCAGGAGCTAATCGTACAGCAGCATTTGATGAGGTATAAAAGGACTTACCGTTACGATCCTGTTTTCGCACTTGGCTTTGTCACTGTCTATGATCAGCTCATGGATGGCTATCCGAGCGATCAGGATCGTGATTCCATTTTTCAAGCCTACGTCCAAGCTTTGAATGAAGATCCTAAGCAATACCGGTTACCTCTCTCTCTCAATCAATTTGTTGAAGAAAAACTTTCTTTAAAAATATATATTTCTGCACAGAATTGATGCGGAGAAGATGGAGGAATGGGCCAGAAGCCAGACTTCTGCGTCACTAGTTGACTTCTCCTCAAAGGACGGAGAAGTTGAAGCAATTCTTAAGGACATTTCAGAAAGAGCTGGTAGTAAGGAGGGGTTCAGTTACAGCAGGTTCTTTGCAGTTGGCCTCTTTCGCTTGCTTGAGCTTGCAGGTGCTACTGATCCAACCGTCCTGGATAAGGTCATACCATTTGTCTTTCTGTATCCTATTCTTTCATAATATATTTATTCCAATGTGAAAGTGTGTTGTTATTTCCGACTTGTCACAATCTTTAATTTTGGATCTCATGGAACAGCTTTGTGCATCCCTAAATATCGACAAGAAAAGCGTGGATCGGGACCTGGATGTGTATCGCAACCTGCTGTCAAAGCTTGTCCAAGCCAAGGAACTACTCAAGGAGTATGTCGAGAGGTATTCAATCTACCCTCTGCAAATATTAATGCTTGCTGAATGATGGATGAACTTTTTTTTTTTTTTTTTTTAAGAATCAATATTGTAGCATGTTTTTCATTGGTGATCGGAAGAGCTGTATGTTAAATCTAGCCTCGTGGGACACTACTAACTATGAATATTTTTACTTGTGGTGTACTCAGGGAGAAGAAGAAGCAAGGGGAAAGAGCTGAATCCCAGAAAACTAACGAAACAATCTCCAAGTGTTTTGGGGGAGATAGCGTATATAAACCCATCTTTCTTGGTTGAGTTATAATATCTTTAAACAATCAGTTGTGCTTCTATTCTTCTTTTTTGTTATTAGTAACATCAACCACTTGCCAGCTCATTTCTGAAAACTTTTCAGACGTGTATATGTTTGTTCCGGTCCTTACATGGACAAGGATCTCTTACTGTCTCTAAGAGTTAGATACCTCTTCATGGGGTTGATAGTTTGGCGTCTCTACTAGACTAGAGAATTTGGTCCAACTTTTTGTGTACACTCTCTATAGAAAACATCAAAATAAATCTGTCAGATTCCATGCAGTTACAATCACTTTTAACATCTAAACACTTCGCTTTTATGTGTAACCTCACATGAACAGAACAGGCAACAGAGCTGTTATAAGATCATCCAAAGGCATTACACAACTGTCTCGATCAATAAGCGTCAACAACAATAGAAAAAAATTAAAGAATGGGTACCAACTGCTGCTAGCTGCCTCTTTATGAAAGAATTTATAAATGTGCTCAAGTAATAGAGACCGGAGGAAGAATGCATAGAATCAACAGTAAAAACGGCTAATTTTTCTAACTAAGGTGAGAAATATCAACCTCATCAGGAATCTTGAAGGTATCTGCAGCACCAAACTTTCTAAATTCCTCGCCTTCAGTCACTGAGTCGTCTTCATTATCATCACACTCTTCTGCCGAAGAATCCTGATGACGGGGCGTTGAAGGGTCGTACATGCTTCTGGACCGGCAGTCATGAGTTGCAAGCATGTTCACTTGGCCAAGGTGTGAAATCTCTACCATCACAGTTTCATCATCCATTGGCAGTGGCTGTTTCCACGGCTCCCCATCCATCCTCATAAATGTATGGTCCGCTGCTCCTTTGTGAAATTCGAAGCGAATGCGGTTTGCCTAGACTCACAAAAGAGAAACCAACTCGATAAGTTTTAATTTGTATCATCACTTCTTTTTGTACAACATTAACTTACCTGGGCAAGTCGTGTGCCGTGCCCATTTGGGGCGAGCAGGACAAGTCCGTGCCAAGCATTTCTGAACCCAACAACCTCAATGTGGCCATCATCAACGAATGGTGGAGTCAAGTCTCTCTGTTGTATCACAAGAATATTATTTTACCATGGCAAATATATATATGCATGGAAAAATTCGAATATCAAAGAACCTACATCACGTTGTTTCCTGGGGTTTGGTGTGCCCCAAGGATTTAGCCCTCCAGAAAAGCTGGGCAGATTCAGACATACAATGGACCTGATGCTGTGGTGGGAGCAGAAACAAATGTCAGGAGTTGGATTATTTTCTTTTATTCGAGATTTGAACAGCTTATTGCAAAATAGAAGGGTATTGACAATAATTTAGATTAGATGAAAAAATATTACCTAGGGGGTATGTCAAGGTCATGCCATTGGCCATTTTTATTTGCAATCTTAACCTTTGCAAGCTGAGATATGTTCCTGCAGGGGAAGTCATAGAGCTCACCGTTACATCGTGCAAGAGAGTAAAATCATAAATAATAGAGATCAAGTTACAGATGGAAACTTAAAATCTAAAAAATGGGGACCCCGTTACCGATAATATATGACCCCCCACATAAGATCACATTCATTTAATACTGAAATATAAAAACTCCAATCATAAGATGCTCATAGTCATAGATGCATGTTTTGTATAGATGTTGAAGAGTATTTAAATTTGACATCGTTTTACACATAACCCGATCCAAGCGGAGAATTAAGGTATGCAGTTTCGTGCCATTTTCCAACTACTGACATTATAACAGTATAACTAAGACAAAAGATTGGGCCGGAGTTCATTGTTATCATTCAGGGAAATGTCTAAAGATCTCTTACGAATAAAAAATGTGAAATAAGTTGGGAGCTGAAACTCAAGGAACATTATATATATATTCACATCTTACTCACCGTGAAGCAGGGTGGAATAGAGAGGCACAAAACCATCCTTGCGTGCAACCAAGCTTTACATACGTACTCTAGCAAATTGAAAACCGGAATGTGAAGCCAATGGCATTGATTAATTTTTAATCCTAACGGGATATATAAATGATGTGAGCACGTACCTGATTAACGAGCTGATTCTTAAATTTTTCAGGGTGCAGCTTCCTCTCAGAATGAAACGCATAAGAAACTTGAGCATCCATTCCTGCACACAAGAACAATCAAACATTCATGGGAATTTTTCTTTTGAAAATTGATCAGTTGTTTTTTCTTTTTAAATTCCATTATTTAATTTCCATACAAACAATCCAATTGTAAACTATCAAAATAATTAGAGGATGAGGATTTGTACAAACAAAATGACTCACCAAGGCTAAAGTAATTCCAGAATCCTCCGCGAAATGTGTGGTAACCTTCCTGGAAAGAGTAAAAGGATATCCATAATAAGAGAAAACGAGTCAGAATTATGGTGGCAGAAAGATTATTTACCTTATTTAGTTCATCTGTAGAAGAGACACGGTGAAATGCATGAAGAGAATGAGGTAACTCAAGAGGTGCAAGAGGATCACAAGAGCTTTCTTCTTTAGGAGTCTTCATCCTCATAAGTATGTGCCAACTGAAACGAAAAGAAATGTATTCACCAGAATTATAAACTACATTGTAAATAAAAAATAATAAAAAAGAGAGAGAGATATGTATATACTTGTCAATCTTCATTTCTTTGGCCTTGAGCACTTGATCCAAAAACAACTCCACTGAAGCTGTATCAGTTCCCGGATTTTTCTTTCCCTGAAGAGAGCAATCAAAACAGGGATTAGATTAAAATGCTTCTGATAGTAAATAAACAAAATGATTTAAGGTTATTTCTTGTACCCACCCATCCAAAAGCAAAGGGGAGGTTATTTCCTGTACCCAAAGGTACGGTGGCAACAGGAGGAGGATGTGATAATTTAAGGTCACATACAACCCCAAGTAGCCACCCAGCAGTTCCATCCCCTCCTGCAACCTATAAAAGATATGCAACCAATAAGCACACGAATAAAAAAAGATAGTGTTGTAATTATTAATATTATACAACAAACTCCTCCTCCTCCTCCTCACAATGATTTTTAACTTGTCGCGAATGTGACGAGCGAGATCATCATCCTTAAGCCTCTCGAGGTTAAGATAGATTCTACGGAGCACCTTATCCGGGGTCTCTACCCCAAGATCAAAGACCTGATTCTCATTAAGAAGAGACCTATATGTAATTAGGAGTTCCCCACCCAACTGACCACCGCTTTTGGAGTTGATGAATACGAGGACGGGGCTCTCTGGTGGAGCGATCGGCAGTGCCTGAGACTCCTCTGATTCTGGCGAGAGGATGTAACTAGGGATGTAGAAGTGCTTCACAAAATCTGATAAACTCTTGTAGTTATTATCCATGCCGTCTTCCTCTGACTGTAAACATTACAAATGAAGAAGAATGGATTCAGATTCGCGTTTTACAAAAGTAAATTCAGATGATCAATGAAAAGAGGAAAACAGGTACCATTGATTGGAGCGTGAAAGAAATGAACAAGGAATCGGGATCCGCGAAAAAGGTAATGATGAGGAGTAATGCCAAATGTATTTCCTTGTATATTAATCAATATAAAAGGGACAACGAAGAAAGAAGATTCATGGAGGGTGGATCCACACGTGCGAGATTCTTCGCAGCAACGGTAGCTGCGGAGCAGTTGGCTCCTTTTCCTGACGCGGACTGAGTCATGCGCCGCGTTAGTCGTCACTAATCACTTCCCTTCTTATAAATATGAGCCCGATTCAGCTTAATGGGCCTGTATATTTTGGGCCGTTAAACTAAGGTATTTCATTCTCCTCTTGGACCGTACAGACAATACCTTCTGGGTCCCAATCAATATATGCAGCTAAAAGCTCACTAGTTCGTTTTCCATACTCCCCCCTGTGATACTCAACAGATTGTCTTCATTTTTCATGGGTAGTAGGCTGTGGAGATCGTTGATAGGTGTGATAGCGATTGCATTAATGCACCTGTTAGGACTAACAAAGTTGCATTTATTCAAGGAGCTACTTGTAACCCAACGCTAGCAACCTGCTTGTCATCCCGGAGAGAGGGAAGGTGTGTAAATCTTATCTGTCCATGTACATTGAAATCATTGCTTGCAAAATGGCTATTTCGGTGAGAGCTGATACTCCAAATATCTGTTACGTTCTTCTCGTTCCAAACAAATTCAAACTATACTACTTTTGTCCCCAACCAACCAAAAAAAATGATTGAGCACCAAAACTCAGAGCACCCGAAGCAGAATATTGGATAGATACTGGCCTTGAGGGTAGGATGGGTCGAGTGGGTGATCAGAAGCAGCTCCTGCCTCCCTCACCACTGTGATCTTCCTTCCCGCCATTCCTGCAGCGCTCTGAAGAATGCCCAAGAACTTTCCGCTCTGTGTCATCGCACCTGAACATGAGCATGTCATCAACAGACCTCCACTACTTGTCAATCTCATTGCCAACGAGTTGAGATTTCTGTACATTCCTGCCGCGTTTTGTAAAACCTAGCATTCACAACCTCTCAATTATTATTCCTGTATATCCAATGTGTTTTAAAGAGAAAAAAAACAAACAAACAAGTTCAAGCCACCTTTTTCCTTGGAGCTAGCTTAGGAGGGTCTAGGATGACAATGTCCCATGTCTCTCCCCTTGACAAAGCACCCTTCATGAATTCTGTAGAATCTTGTTTGAAGAAGACAACCTTCTCTGGATCCATATTGTTGAGGATTACATTCTCTCTGGCGAGCTCCAAAGCAGGTAACGATGAATCAATTCCTGAAGGTGTTTTTGATCAGACCAGAAAAAAGGTAGATAGATCAAGGAGGAATAATAAAATGTTACCGAGGACACTGGTAGCACCTCCTCTGGCAGCATTTAGTGCAAATCCACCACTATAGCAGCACATATCAAGAACTCTTTTGCCAGCAGATATGGTTGATATGAAGTGACGGTTTTCACGTTGATCTGTGTAGAACCCTGTCTTCTGTCCCTCTAGCGAGATTGCGTAAGAGATACCATTTTCCACGACCATTGATCTGTCGGGGAGAGGAGGAGGAGGAGGAGATGATGATTCTGTTAGTTTCAAAGACGAGATATCAAACCCATCTTCTTTGAGAACATCGAGAGACGGTCTCCAGTTGATGTGATTAATTCCATGGATTGAGCTCAAGCAAGTCTCCACATGATTCCTGTACTTCTCAAGCCAAGCAGCAGAGGATGCAACCACAGCTATATCTCCAAACACATCCACAATCAATCCAGACAATCTGTAAGACAAAGCAAGATGTAAGTTAGATAGATGATAAACTTTTGTTGAGATGACTCATGAGCGAGTGAGTTACCTACCTATCTCCCTCACTGTTCACAAGACGATAAGCATTAGTATTCGCCGAGGGGAGTCCTAAACTATTCCGTAACTGAACTGCTTGAGTGATTCTAGTTTGGAGAAGCTTCTCAATGTTGAGTGCACAAGAAGGATCTCTGCAAAGATCAATAATGAAAAAAGGATAAAGAAGCAAAAAACAAGTTGGTTCCAAAGAAAGAAAGAAAGAAACCTGGTGGATTCGTGTTGGAGCTGCATAAGGCGAACACAGAACATAGAAACGGAGTTATACAAACCCCAACCAATGGGATTCTCGGTTCCATCGGCGACAATGACAACATCTCCAGTCTGTGGAGGCGGTTTTCCAATGATCCTGTCGACGGCTCCACTGTACACCATTGGACTTCCGTCTTTGAAGAGTTGTGTCTTGCCCTTTTTGAGAACCACTTTAGCAACACCTGAAGAGACAGAGAGTGGTAGACCTTGAGGGCGAGAAGAAGAAGAAGAGGAAGCGATTCGGGAAGACGAAGATAGGAGGCGGGAGGGAAGGTGGAGCACACCCACGGCCACCATTGCCAAATTCCTCGACATTTCTTCTCCTGGTCGTGGATAGGCTCTGCTTTTTTACACATAACTCACTAGTGGGCTCTCTTATTGGGCTGGGTTTATTTATAATCTTCACTCCTCGTTTCTCTCTGCTTACGACTTTTGATCCACATGGACGATGCTGGGTCTTTCCAATTCAAAAAAAAACTACCTCATATCTAGGTGATGATTGTTTTGTTAGTTTTTAGATTTTGGTTTTTGATTTTTAGTTTTTGGTTTTTAGATTTTAGTTTTTAGTTTTTGGTTTTTGATTTTGTAGTAGATTTTAGTTTTTCAAAAAACATGAATGGTTGTTTTAGATTTTAGTTTTTGGTTTTTGGTTTTTGCTTTTAAAAATAATCAAATAAAGAAAATATTAATACTTTTTTTTGAATTAAAAATAAATAAAGTACTATCATCAAAAGGACACGTAAATTCTTTAATAAAATATTTTTAAATAAAACTAGTGTGAATCTCATAGATATATAAATTTGATTTTGAATGCCTTTCATATAATACCACAAATTTATCAGTAATATATATATATCTTTTTGTAATGACTAACTTCAGAATTTTAAATTTATTGATAAATTTAAAATTTGTTATATGCGTTTTTAGTTTACATCATTTTATTATTAGAGAAAATAACGTTTTAAATATTATAACAGTTTTTAGTACAATAAAGCTTTGACAAATTTAGTTTTTAGTACAATTTTTAGAAAATAACATTTTAAATAATTAATTTTATTTTATTGACAAATTTAAAGAATGGTATTAATATCAATTATTTTAATATTGCGTAAGCAAATACTTCTTACTAATATACAGCTATTATCCTTTTTCTTATTATCTTATATTAATGCCTAAATATTGTAAAAAATAATGTTTTTGAATTTTTTTTTTTTTGAAAAACCCATCGTACAAAAACTATAAAAACTTGGTTTTTGGCTTTTGTGTTCAAAAAACAGTTATTTGTAAAAACTAGTTTCCCTATATTTTAGGGAATCCATTTTATGAAAATCTTGATTGGGTGAAAAATGGTTTTTGGAAAAACAAAAACCAAAAACCAAACCAAAAACTACAAACAATCATCCTCCTAATCTATTAAGTCGATTTTTTTTTTTTTTTGTAACATCACACTTTTATTAATTAAACTTGAGTTACCATAATCTTCATGAAGAAGACCAGATAACATGTTTGGAACATAGTTATGGAAAACAAAAGTTAGATCCGACATAATTCTATTCTTTGCTAGTTTATCAGCACACTTATTTGCTCCTCTTGAAATCTGAAATTGAATTTCCTCGAACCACCTTGACCACCACTTAATCTTTCTGATTCGGTTATAAAGAGTGAATTGTATTGCTTTATTTGCTCCTCTTGAAATCCATTGAAGCAAATTTCTCTCTCGGGCACTAGTTACAAGAAAGACTATTAACCGCTGAGTCTTTGCTTATTTCACCCTTTTACCCAACGTCTTTTACCTCTTTTGGCCGGTTTTTCACTGCGAGATCTACTTTCTTTTCAAACCTTTCCCGCTTTGGGTACAGACTCCTTGCCTCCGCCGGAAGAGAGCGACAACACACCGGGTTCTTTCGCCCGACCCGGGTCGGAGGGACCGCCGGCTTCCATAACCAACACATCCTGGATTTCCGTCCTGTCTTCTACACCCATCTCCCTCCTTGCACCGCTGCAGACAGGGTAACGATGACTTAGACATAGACTCCGATCTCCCAAACACCTTAGGTTGCTATAACCTCCGTCTCCACCAAGACTACATTCGATAGGTTGTTATAACCATCATCATAACGAAGTTCTGTTTACTATGGACCAAAGACTTTTAAGAGCTGAAAAGGGAAAGTGGGTTGAGCGCCACGACCCCCCTAAGAAGCGCCCCCCAATCCGTATTCCAGTCCGAAACAATGAAGCTCTCATCGCTGAAAATAAACTCACCATCATCGGTCGAGTGACAAACTCGCAAATACAAAAACCTAGGATGGTGGTGGATTTTCTGCCCCAGGTCTGGAACCTTGAAGGCAAAGTGGTGGGACGCGACCTGGGACCAGATCTGTTTAAATTTCGTTTTGAATCTGAGAACGACCTGACCGCTGTTCTTGCAAAGGGTCCCTATCACTACAAGAGATGGATGATCCTACTACAATGGTGGGAGCCAATTATCTCTCCTACTTTTCCGTCTAACATATCCTTCTGGATAAGGATTCATGGCATCCCTCTTCATTATTGGGATGATGCTACCATCTATACCATTGGGAAGGCTCTGGGTCACGTCGAAGCAAGGGATGTCAGCGACGCTAGGATCCGCGTTGAGATGAATGGTCTCCTTCCCCTTGAAATGAATGCTGAGATTGAACTATCTTCCGGTGAACTTACGGAAGTTGAGTTTGAATATCTAAAAATTGAGAAACATTGTTTCACATGCTTCTCCTTATTCCATGAAGAGGACAACTGCCCCGAAAGATCAGCAAGTGACCCTCCAGCCAGAAAAAGGAAATTGGGGATCACTCAAGCCTTGGCTCTCAGCCGCATTGAAGCGGAAAAAAGAAGACACGATGACCGACGGGGCTATGTTCGACCTATTGATCGCCCAGATGCGAGGACTGGTCTCAATGGGACACGTGAACTTCCTTCCACTCGGTACCCTTACCAAAGGGAGGTCAATGATAATGGAAAACGTGTGAGATCTTCAGAGTATAGGAGAGCTAGAGATAACGTCAGAAGGTCTGAATCTGGCCGCACGAAGTATTCCAGAGAGGCAACTACTCACAGATCCCTTCGTGACGATGACAGAAGAGGGACTAACCTAAGTTCCTACAACTCACTAAGATATCAACGCCAGAGGAGTTCGAGCAGACACCAATCATCCTCGCTGAGGCTCCCTGGTAATGATCTATCAAGACAACATGAAACTTTTTCCTCTCATACCCCTCCACCTGCACCTATGAGGGATGTTATGATCCAAAGAAGTGAAGAAAAGGAAGGTGACCATACCTTGACGTCCACAGAACGGCGTTCTGCTCTTGATCGCATTGAATCTCCGGATCTAAGAGACCTATTACTATCTAGGCCTGGGAATAGTGGTGACTCTGGGAGGCTCCAAGATGTTGCGATACACTACGACAATGAATTAGACCAAGATATCTCACCTGCTGATAATGGGAGGCTGGAGAAAACCACCGATGCTGGACGATCAAGCCAAGCTCTAGGCAGGACCCCTGCTTCCCAACGGTTGGGAGGTCTGGCGTCTCTAAGAAGTAGGGAGAAAACCAGTTTAGCTCTAGCTAGCACATCCGTCCTACCTCCAACAGGCGAAGGCTCAAAGTCAAGGCCTGAAACAAAACGCAAAACTCCTAAGCCGGTTAGGAAGCGCGTTGTTAGGAGCCCCCTCAATCTACGCAAGTCAACTGTGGCACGATCCAAAAATCCCCCAAGGAAGAAGCTGTGTACTGATAAGGCCCTTTTCCCGGCTAGCAACAAGGCAGGCCCCAGCAACAAGGGTCCCAAGACTAAACAACCCTCTGCTAATCCCTCTAATTTGGTGGACATACAGACAAGGAGTAACAGTGGTGCGGGTTTTTGGTCCCCTCCACCCTTTCTTACTTAGTGATTATGAGTTGGAATTGCCAGGGTTTGGGAGGCAACCTGACAATTCCACGACTTAAGGACTTGTACAAAAGTGTAGGTCCGGACATTTTGTTTCTCACGGAGACCAAAAACGGAGATGACTTCATCAAGAACAAGCTGCAAAGTCTCAAATACCCAAACTACTTCTCTATCCCACCCGAAGGGCTTAGTGGTGGACTCTCCCTTATGTGGAAAGATACTGTTCAACTCGACATCCTCGAATCGAACCCAAACTACATTGACACAAAGGTACTTTTCAAAGGATTACAGTCCCATATTACTTTCATTTATGGTGCACCGCAGGTGGAAAACAGAGCGGAGGTCTGGTCCAAAATTTCCACGCTTGGGAATTCCCGAGACACACCATGGTTGCTCACTGGTGGTTTCAGTGAGATACTTGAAAACGAAGAGAAAGAAGGTGGGCCTTTGCGCTGGGAAGGATCATTCACAACGTTTCGGAGTTTCATCGCAGCTAATGGGTTATGGGATCTGAAAGACTCGGGTAACAAACTTTTATGGAGAGGATCACAGCATCTACATCTTGTGAAAGCACGTTTAGACCGCTCTATGTCCAACTGTGCCTGGTCAGAAGCCTATCCTAAAGGGAGATGTTGCTACTTACGCTTTGAGGGATCAGATCATAGGCCTCTTATCATGTACTTTAACTCGTCAGCACCAAAGAGATGGGGTTTATTTCCCGTCAGCACCCTCACGGAGAATAAAGACGTTACTGCTCTTGTGGATGATGCATGGAATCACTACCCTTTGGATTCTGTGATCGAGAAACTTAACTCCTGCCGCCGCAAAATTATCGAATGGACCAAGGAAAGAAACAGGAAGGCTAATGCGCTAATTAGAGAGCATCAAGGAGCATTAGAGATCGAGCTTTCAGCAGCAATTCCAAACCTCCCTCGGATTGAGGAACTTACCAAAGCTTTGAGCATGGCATATCGGGAAGAAGAACATTATTGGCTACAGCGTAGCAGAATCCAGTGGCTTACAAGCGGAGATCGTAACACTGGTTTTTTTCACGCAGCTACTAGAACACGAAGACTACAAAATCACTTTGCAGTGATAGAAAACGAACAGGGCACGGAGGCCTTTGAAGATGAAGCTATTGGCAGTGTCATAGCATCCTATTTCCAGCTTATGTTCACCGGTAGCACTGGATCAGATCTTTCCCTCGTGAATAAGGTCCTCCCTCGGAAGGTCACTGAGGAAATGAATGCAGAACTTATAAGGCTACCAGACGAGAATGAAATCAAGGAAGCCACGTTCTCCATCAACAGCGGGAATGCCCCAGGCCTTGATGGCTTCTCATCCAAATTTTATCAATCATACTGGCATATCATCGGTAAGGATGTCACTCGGGACGTCCTCCTCTTCTTTGAGACTGGAGTGCTGCATCCGCAACAGAACCAGACACATATCCGCCTCATTCCTAAGGGACTTGGCCCACGATAGGTTTCCGATTATCGTCGTATTGCTCTCTGCAACACCCATTACAAGGTCATACCTAAGATCTTAACTAGACGTCTGAAGCCTATGCTCCCACAATTGATCTCAAAGTCCCAATCGGCCTTCGTCTCCGGACGCGCCATTGCGGACAATGTGCTAATTACCCACGAAACTCTTCATTATCTAAGAACATCAGAAGCTAAAAAGTATTGCTCAATGGCCGTGAAAACGGACATGAGTAAAGCTTATGATCGGATTGAATGGGACTTCCTTCGTGCGGTTCTTACCAAGATTGGCTTCCATTCGAAGTGGATCAGTTGGGTCATGGCGTGTGTTGAATCGGTCTCATATTCCTTCTTGGTGAACGGCTCTCCCCATGGACATGTTATTCCTTCTCGTGGTATACGACAGGGCGATCCGATATCCCCGTACCTTTTCATACTATGTACGGAGGTTCTCTCCGCTCTTTGCGACCAAGCTCAGGCCTCGGGATCGTTCCCAGGGATCCGAGTAGCGCGGGGATGCCCAGCGGTGAACCATCTACGTTTCGCAGACGATACTATGTTTTTTAGTAAGTCAAACGCGACCAGCGTTGCGACCCTAAAGGACATCCTACGGCAGTACGAGACAGTTTCAGGCCAACGTATCAATCTTGCAAAATCCGCTATAACTTTCTCGGCAAGGACCCCCCAGGAGATGAAAACTCGGGTGAAAGCGGTCCTGAAAATTGAAGCGGAAGGCGGAATCTGGAAATATCTCGGGCTTCCAGAGCTATTTGGGCGCAAAAAGAGGGATATCTTTGCGTCGATACTGGACAGGATAAAGCTGAGGATCAGAAGCTGGACCACGCGCTTCTTGTCAGGTGCCAGAAAGCAGATCCTAGTCAAAGCTGTACTCGCCGCTATCCCAAATTATGTTATGTCGTGCTTCAAATTACCGGCCTCCTTATGCAAAAAAATTCAATCCTTGCTTACTCGTTTCTGGTGGGATGCAAACTCAGAAACGAGGAAGATGTGTTGGGTAGCTTGGTCTACATTGACAAGACCCAAATTCGCCGGGGGTTTAGGCTTCAAGGACATTGAATCCTTTAACGATGCATTACTAGCTAAGATAGGCTGGAGGCTCTTAAAGGACCCGACCTCACTAGTTGCTCAGGTACTACTGGGAAAATATGTAAAGAACTCATCTTTCATGGATATCCAGGCACCGGCTTCTGCTTCTCACGGCTGGCGAAGCATTTTAGCGGGTAGAGAGGTCCTCAGGAAAGGTCTCGGATGGGTGGTAGGGAATGGGGAGAATATCAGAGTATGGAGGGATCCGTGGCTCTCCTGCTCATTACCGCTAACCCCCATCGGACCTGCTACGGAGGCGAATGATTCCCTCAAGGTCTCGGATTTACTCTGCCCTATCACCAACAACTGGAATATCGAGAGAATTCAATATCATCTCCCTCAGTATGAGGCCTTGATTCTGAAGATCATAACTAGCTCTGCTCCTCTTAGTGACTCTCTTGTATGGTTGCTTAATGATACAGGATCCTACACAATGAAATCTGGATATGGAGCAATCGTCTCCTTAGAGAACGATCTCACAATCTTCACACCACCATGGGACTGGCTTAAACATGTCTGGATTGTCAAGACATCACCTAAGCTCAAAGATTTTCTATGGAAGGTTGTAAGAAGAGCGATCCCAGTGAGTTCTAATCTAGCTACTCGAGGCTTGCCGACATTTGCTTGCAAGAGGTGTGGGGGCATAGAGGACGACGTGCATGTGTTTATCACATGTCCTTTTGCGGCGGAGGTCTGGGATTTAGCCCATGTCAAATGGAAACCTAACAGTTCTATTCCATCACTTGTCGAGTTGTTGAAGATAGCTGAGAGAATGATATCCCTCCTCCCGTGGGTGTGACTGTTCCTCTTTGGCCATGGTTACTATGGAACCTCTGGAAGGCCAGGAACAAGCTCTGTTTTGATGATCGTTCTTTTTCAGGTTTGGAGGTGGTACAAAAGGCAATTAAGGATGCTAAGGAATGGCAAGATGCTCAACTCTATCAATACAAACCACTCACTGCTATTCACCCTCCGCTACGCCGCCATGGCGTTGTTTGCACGCAAGAAGTTATGGGTCCGAAGTGTCATGTGGATGCTGCCTGGAGTTCGATATCGGGTTCGTGCGGCATTGGAGGCATCTTCAGCGGACCAATTCATCCACCTCTCCCTATCATCCGGTACAGCCGGCGTTGTATCACATCAGCTCTTATGGCGGAATGCCTAGCTATTCGTTATGCAGTCATGACGGCTGCTTCGTCAAACATATGTTCTCTCACTGTGTTCTCGAATTCTCAAGTCATCATCAATATGCTGAAGACGAAGGAGTCTCGACCATCACTCTTTGGGATCTTGGGTGACATTTATCACTTTAATAATGCTTTTCAGACTATCTCCTTTGTTTTTATTCCCCGGTTGCAAAATCTGGATGCTGATTTGGTAGCGAAAGCTGCTCTGGCACGGGACGAAACTCTTTCCTCTGTTGTTGCTTGAACCTTTATTTATGAATGAATGGTAGTTTGTCCAACAAAAAAAAAAAAAATCCATTGAAATTGAATTTCCTCGAACCACCTTGACCACCACTTAATCTTCATGATTCAGTTATAGAGAGTAAATTGATTTATCTTTTAACTCAATTGCTTTCTTGCAGTCGTTCTTCAAAATGATCTTCTTATATATCCCTTCAACCAACAATGTTGTAAGGCCATGAGTATACTTTGAAGTTCACACTCAAATTGGCATATATAACGTATCTTAACTAAAAATAATATCTCTAATTAACTAAACATCACAATATAAAAAAATAATTATATTAAGTGTAAACAAACCCATAATTAAAGCAATTTCGACTTGTTAACTAAAACCAAAGTAAGAGAGTACAATCAATTGTCTAAATTCAATAAAACAAACATAAAATATTACCGGCATTTAACGCGGGTTAGATTTTAGTTAGGGAAAATGACCATTTAAATCCTCAAGTATGTAAAATTGACAATTTAATTCCCCAACTATTGGGTTTGCAAAAATATTCCCCAAATCTATATTGACTTAACAAAATTAAACTCTGAATTAATCCACCTTTAGCACTTAACAGAAAACGTTAATCTATTTTTTGGTTACAGGAGTATTTCTCTTTTCCCCCAATTTAAACAACATGAAACCTAAATCTATTTAAAAAATAATTAGAGAGAATTTGTTTTGCAAAATTTGATGTGGAGACTAAAGATTTCATTCCAAAAGCTTCAGAATGATCAAGCAACCACGGAGGAACTGTGAGGGGTAAAACTCACTTCATAGTTTTTAGATCATGTTAAGATCAGAGAAAATATAGCGTGGGTTGAATCCCGTTTAATACTTAGAGAATGAATTATGATTGTATTAATGTTTGTGGTGAAAGAATGGTTACAAAGACAGTTTTGGTGATTACAAAGAACTTACAGAAATGTTTTTGAACTGATGTGTGTATCGAAATGATTGAATGAAATCCGATCCCCTTTTCTTCGTCTTGCTTCTCTTTTAAATAGGCTCAGACCACGTTTGACTGCTCCTAACTGATCTCCAAGATTGCTTCCGTAAATCGGGGGATTTGTAACAGTTGACTTTGACCGAGTTTTATGCTCCTCTCTTCGTATCGTGAGCTGCTTCTTCCAGATCTCTACGAAAGGAACCGGACCTCTTTTCCGTGACCTCTTTCATTAGTATTTCAGGAGGTAGCCTCCGTCTTTAAGTCAGCTTCGTTCTTCTTTTCTTAAAGACATAATCTGTGGTGGGCCTATCGCGGCCCGTCACCATCTCTCATTGTTTAAACCCATTAGCTTTTTAACTAGCGGGCCATATCCGGGCCCAACAGGAACCTGTAAACGATGTTTCACCTGCAACAATCCCTGTTCCAGAACCCGTAACAAACCCGTCTCAGAACCCGTAAGAGAATTTGAAAGGTACTGATTTTGTATGAGTTTAAAATTTACTTTTTTGTTTCTTCTTGTGACTGTGAGTTCAAAAATGCTCTTTGCAGACCAATTGATACAGAATCTGTTAGGAGTGAAGGAGAGAATTAAGGTGTGAATCTGGAATCAGATGGTTGTGAAAGCCTCGAGGGAGATGATTGCGAAGTTGTTATCGAAGATACAAAGAGACAGTGGATACATGTGATGTAGAAGAAGAGAATGAGCCTGATCTGGTCGAAGTGAGAGTATGCGAGAACTTAGAAGAACATTTTGGAGACGATGCTCATGAAGATGATAATGAGAACTCAGAGGAAGAGGGTGGCTTTGATATTTGGGACGATGATGTTATTCCGGACCCGTTATCGAATTCAGATGCAGAATAAGCTGAGGGTATGGCATTCAATCATGGAGAAACAATTGATGATCTCTTAGCATTAGGGAAGACATTCAACAACGCCGATGAGTTCAAGTACGCACTTCTCAGGTATTCTCTGAAGACACAATATGATATCACGATGTACAAATCATCATCCGAGAGGCTTGGTGCGAGGTGTGGGAGAAAAGTGTCCATGGCGAGATTACTGCTCATTTGATAAAGGAAGAAACAAGTTGAAGGTGAAGGTTTTTATCGATGAGAACATTTGTGTAAGGTCAGGTTACACTATGCTATTGAAGAGTGGTACTATTGGTCAGTTGTATGAAGAACAACTTAGAGTTAATCCAAAAATAAACCAAAAGAGATGGAAGCCAAAATCAAGAGGGAATACGACATGATTGTTAGCGTTCATCAATGTAGAACAGCAAAGAAGAATCTTGCAAATAAAAGGAAAGCAAGTCATGAGGCTCAATTTGCTAGATTGTGGGATTATCAGGAAGAGATACGCAAGTCGAATAAAGGATCAACTATAGAGATTGAGACAGTCCCCTGACCAGTACCTGGAAGCTTGCAAAGATTCAACCGGTTGTATGTTTGTTTTGCGGCATTGAAGGAATCTTGGAAGCTATCATGTAGAGCAATTATTGGATTAGATGTGGCATTCATGAAGTTGGATATCAAAGGTCAAATGTTAGCTGCGGTGGGTAGAGATGGCGATAACAGAATTTTCTCCATTGCGTTAACAGTGGTTGAAGTGGAAGATGGACCTAATTGGACAGTTTGTTCAGCTTTTAAAAAAGGACATTGGACTTGAGGATGGAAGAAACATAACTATCATCTCAGATAAGCAAAAGGTATATATTTCATGGGTACTTGTTATGTTTGTTACATGAATTCTTATAATATATATAAGTTTAATAAATAAATATATATATATATATATATATATATATATATATGTGTGTGTGTGTTTTAACAGGCTCATAAGTGTTTTTGTATGTCACAGGGTTTGATGAATGCGGTTCATGATGAACTTCCAAAAGCTGAGCATTGAATGTGTGCTAGACACATTCTCGAAAATTGCAAGAAGAGTAACAAAGATATAGAGCTTAAGCGTATGTTTTTGAAAATAGCGCGTAGCTATACAAAAGAAGCATTTGAAGATAATTTAGAAGCTATGAAGAAATACAATCAAGGTGCATATGATTCACTCTTAGCTACTGAGCGAAGGCATGGTCTCGAGCTTTCTTTAAACTTGGTTCTTGCTGTAACGACAAACTAAACAACTTGTCAGTGTCCTTCAATAGAAACATAAGGGAACCTAGAAGGAAACTATTGATAGACTTTCTAACCGATGTGAGAAGGAAATGCATGGAGAGAAATATTTTAACCAATAGGTGGAAGAAAAGGTACACACCAAAAGCAGACTTAGGGATTGAGAAAAAATAGGAAAAAGTCTAAAGACTGCATAAGGTACATAATTGTAGGAGATTTACATGAGATCGGGTATCACAATGATAGTTACCGTGTTGAGATGAGGCCAAAGACTTGTGGCTATGGGTACTGGCAGTTGAATGACATCCCTTGCATGCATGCTATGTGTGTGATTACATCAACAAAACTAAATCTCAATGACTATGTCTCAGATTATTACTTGACTTCCAAGCGGAGACAGTTATATGTAAAGGGAATGGAACAAGTTCAAGGAATGAAGCTTTGGACAAGATTGGATAGACTACCTATTTTACCTCCACCATCTGGAGGAAACAAAGGCCGTCCTAAGAAGGAGAAAAGATCCTTATGAGTCTACAACTAACAAGAACAAATTAACTCGCCATGGTCGAGTTGGAACATGTTCCAACTGCAAAAAAACAGGGACATAACAAAACAAGATGTTCAAACCTGAGTGCACCTCCTCCAGCAAAAAGGCCAAAAGGCTGACCAAAAAAATATCAGGTTTGTTAACTTGCTTTTGTGGTTCTTTTGATTGTCTTGGTGGTTGATTTTCTTTGTCTTTTGTAGGGAGAATCATCAGAGGCTGTTTCATCACAAGCTTCTCAACCAAGATCTTCTCAAGGCAGATTTGGTTTCTCAACCTAAATGTCAAAGTTAATTCAACAGCTCTTTTTCACTTCGGCTTTATCTTTGTCTTTGTTTCTTCCTCATGTTCATCTTGTATGTCATTTTTTTTTTACTTTCTATCATGTAACTTTCAGTTTTATGCCTTGTAATACATTTATTTCCATCTATACTTTGTCTAATATATTTTGAATTCAATCAAATAATTTCTTAAAATCTAACCTTCATAAATAACTCATAATTCTTACATTCCTAAAACATACAACAAACATAACAGTAGCCTATTTGTTGCCTTTGCCTTCAAAAACAGAAAACAAGAACAATATCCGCCATCTTTGATTTTTAAGCACAAATTTTAAAGAACTCGTTTCCAAATATGAGGACAAAGAACTTGTTGTAGCTTTGTATGGTATATACGAATTTAGTTTTTTCTCTGAACAATGTTCTTTGTTCTTCATGAGGTTCTTCATACTAAGCTAGAAAAGAGATTGTTGTTTTTGTTAAAAGATTCATACAAATGAGCTCTGCAATCGACGCTAAAATCAGTTTAGGGTTCACTTGGTTTTTGATTTGGAGGAAAACAAGGGAAGAAGATGATTAAAACATGGTCAAAAATTAGAGTAACATTCTCTGTTAAGATGTTAAAGGTGGACTAATACGAAGTTTAATTTTGTTAAGTCAACACATACTTGGGAAGTTTTTTTGCGTACCCGATAGTTGGAGAATTAAATTGTCAATTTCAAATACTTGAAGATTTAAATGATCATTTTCCCATTTTAATTATGGTATTATTCACAAGAATCATAAAACACATGTTGTTATACCAAGAAAAATTTATTCTCACCGACACTTAATGAGTTCACA
The DNA here is from genome assembly GCA_932364175.1 of Eruca vesicaria subsp. sativa. Lineage (NCBI taxonomy): Eukaryota > Viridiplantae > Streptophyta > Magnoliopsida > Brassicales > Brassicaceae > Eruca > Eruca vesicaria. Next base: position 121,638 of record CAKOAT010666265.1, on the reverse strand, counting down.
ATTACCCTAATAGACACTTTTTGATAGACACACACTTTACTTATGTTGAATGGCTAATATACCTTTTTAACTATCTCTCTCTCTCTCGTTAATTCCAAAACCAATCTTTTTCTTATATTTTTTTATTTCAAATTTCAAAAATCTTATCTCATCACCTTACCTTCTTCAATTTATAATCCCTAATCCTAATTTGTTTTTTTCTTTATGGATGGTGATAACGACTCAATAACCAGAAAAGTGGCTATCAACAAGGCAATGGTAGCTATGAACGGCGACGCTCGATCTCATGGAAGCGATGGTAGACACCCTGGTAGAGATAGCAGTGGATACCATAGTAGAGGCAGTGGTGGTTATGGAGGTGGTAGTGGTGGTGGAAGGTGGTAATGGAGGTGGATGAGATCGTGGAGGCAGTGGTGGATACCATAGTGGAGGTGGTGGTTATGCAGGTGGCTACAGTGGATACGAAGGTGATAATATAGATGGAGGAAATAGTGGAATCGGTGGTGGTTATGGAGATAGCCGTGACACTTTTGATCAATGTGTGTGTGGATGCTGTTGATGTGGTCGTAAGAGTTGTGGATAAAGATCTTGTGGTCAGTGGTTGTGTTGATGTGACGGGAAGAGTTGTGGATGGACTTTTAGTGGTGGATACGAAAGTGGTCATAGAGGTGGAGGAAATAGTGGAGGTGGTAATTAATGGAGGTGATAGTAGCTCTCTTGGTTAATGTGTGTGTGGATGTTGTTGATGTGTTCGAAAGATTTGTGGATGGAGATCTTGTGGTCAATGGTTATATTGATGTGACCGGAGGAGCTGCAGAAAAGATTCTCAGTAGTGAATACGAAAATGATAAGAGATGTGAAGAAATAGTTGAGGTGATGATTAAATAGATGTTGTAATTAAAAGGAAAGTGATAACAGAAGTGGAAGAAATAGTGAAAGAAATGGGAGTGATGGATACGAAAATAATAATGGAGTAGTGATTGAAAAGAGGATAGTGATAATGAAAATGGAGGAATGAGACACTGGTATAACGTCAACATATTTCTCAGTATACAAAAGCAGAGTTAATTATATCACCCTTGTTCTAAAACGCGGCGGTTTGACCCGAAAACGCGGCGAATAAACGTTAGGCGGTTCCCAACCGAGGCGATTTTAGTCTAATCGGATTAAAAATCGGGTGTTGTGTAAAAGCTTAAGTTTTTGTTTGTTTTCATCCATAAATCGAAATTATACACTAGATCTATGTTGTAAGGACTAAAACAATAAGAAAACAAAGAAATGATGAAAAATGGAGAAAAAAAATCTATAGCCGTCGTGAAAATAAATACAGAGAATAAACTCTAAAAGAAAGAAGACGACTGGTTTAATCACAAATTTACCCTTCATTAAAGAAAAACTCGAAAATGTATAAAGTATGTAGTCAATGCTACTCGAACCTGAGTTAGGGCGTGAGAAACACGTAGCTCAACCACTACATTAAGACGATTCTAATGTAAATACCTGAAATAGATATAATATATACGTTATAATAAAAAAATACCCTTAAATAAATCCTTGATTAATCCCCACTTATTTTCCGATTAATTGATTCGGTGTTAGGCACTACCTGACCGCACGCGTAGTAGCGAATTTCCGAACAAGATATATCACAAAATATACACTTTTCCACCAAATGTGTTTTAACTTCACTTTATGTCGTTTAGTAATACACAAAGTCATAACTTTACCAATGCGTCTTAACTTCACTATATATCTTTTAATAATGCACAAAGTAATATTGCGCCCCTCAATATAACTCTCTCTTGTACCAATGCAAACTTTCATTTAGCTTTTATTTAGCATGAAAACAAAGCTAAATCAACTTCCACACCATTAATTAGGCCTCTAGAAGCTAATTAAATGGGCCGGACCCATTCAGTTCGTAACCCAGCAGCGACCGTGAAACCCTAGTTTTTTTTTTCATATTCTCCTGCGGAGTTATTAGTTAGTTGGTTTAATTCAGTCATAGGTTTAGGGTTTTAGTGCCTCTACCCTCTTCTCAAACAAACAAAGCAAGCAATGTCTATGTATCTTCTCTACGAGTCTTCTTCTGGCTATGGCCTCTTCGAGGCGCACGGTCTTGATGAAATCGGACAGAACACGGAGGCCGTCAGGAGCTCTGTATCAGACCTCAGTCGCTTTGGTCGTGTTGTCCAGCTCACGGCTTTTCATCCCTTCGAGTCTGCCCTCGATGCCCTCAACCAAGTTAACGCCGTCTCTGAAGGTATTTTTATATTCAACTTTATGTCATGTTGTGAACTCTAACCATCAGTTTTTGATTGGTCTTTTGCTTGCTAATTTGATTATATGATTGACCTTTTAGGGGTTATGACTGACGAGCTTAGAAGTTTCCTGGAGTTGAATCTTCCTAAAGTCAAAGAAGGCAAGAAACCCAAGTTCAGCGTAGGAACTTCTGAGCCTAAACTCGGTTCCCACATTTTGGAAGCCACTAAAATCCCCTGCCAGAGCAATGAGTTTGTCCTTGAGCTTCTCCGTGGTGTGCGCTTGCATTTTGACAGGTTCATCAAGGACCTAAAGGTGTGTCTAGTTTTTTTTTCTTTTTTTTTTTTGTAATTTTCTTATCTCTTTTGGTTTGTGTACTTATGAATATTAATATCTTTTCTGATCAGCCTGGTGATCTGGAAAAATCTCAACTTGGATTAGCTCACAGCTACAGCAGAGCAAAGGTCAAGTTCAATGTTAACCGAGTGGATAACATGGTTATTCAAGCTATTTTCCTCCTTGACACCCTTGACAAGGATATTAATTCCTTTGCCATGAGAGTCAGGTTTGTTTAATCATTATGTGTATTTTTAATTCACATTGAGAAAAGATTGTAGATGAACACACTGTTTATGACAGGGAATGGTATTCGTGGCACTTCCCCGAACTAGTGAAGATTGTTAATGACAACTATCTTTACGCCTGTGTTTCAAAGATGATCGATGACAAGTCAAAGTTGACTGAAGACCACATCCCCATGCTTACTGAAGTCTTAGGGGATGAAGATAAAGCAAAGGAGGTTGTGGAAGCTGGAAAAGCATCCATGGGTAAACAACTTTCTTGAGCGAACAAGCTCTACAGATTAATTTGTGTTTGTAATATTTATTGTTCTAAGACCTTTTATTTTGTTCCCTATGCACAGGCCAGGATTTATCACCGCTTGACTTGATCAACGTACAGACCTTTGCTAAGAAAGTAATGGACCTCGCTGACTACAGGAAGAAGCTCTATGATTACCTTGTTGCTAAGATGAGCGACATTGCCCCTAATTTGGCGGCCTTGATTGGAGATATGGTCGGTGCCCGTCTGATTTCACATGCTGGAAGTCTGACTAACCTTGCTAAGTGCCCATCTTCCACCCTCCAGATTCTTGGAGCAGAGAAAGCGCTTTTCAGGTACGACGATATCATTGAGCCTGCCTTCTTTATATTTTCCATAAGTTTCTTTTATTGCTAGCAGCGTGTGACATTTTGAATACCTGTGGTGCTTCAGGGCTCTTAAAACACGTGGCAACACACCCAAGTACGGATTGATCTTCCATTCTTCCTTCATTGGTCGAGCATCTGCTAAGAACAAGGGCCGTATTGCCCGTTATCTTGCAAACAAGTGCTCTATAGCGTCCCGTATTGATTGTTTTGCTGGTAAAGTCTCTGAAGAAGAACTCTTAGTGTTATATGTTGTGCGCTGATGATGTTGTCCTATGCCAGATGGTGCAACAACGGCATTTGGGGAGAAACTTCGGGAACAAGTAGAGGAAAGGCTAGACTTTTATGACAAAGGTGTTGCTCCACGTAAGAACGTGGATGTAATGAAGGAGGTGATAGAGCATCTGCAAAACAAAGGTATTTTATTGAAATTCTTTTTGGCATTCAGATTCCTATTTCGATGGTGGAGTAAGGGGTATAATGTGTTCTTCTAACTTTAGATGAGGAAGACACAGTGGAGGCCTCAGCAAAGAAAAGCAAGAAGAAGAAGGCGAAGAGTGGAGAAGAAGAGGAGGCGATGGTTGAAGAGAAGTCAGAGAAAAAGAAGAGGAAGAAAGACACAGCAGATGAGAATGAGAAATCAGAGAAGAAAAAGAAGAGTAAAGGTGAGGAGACTGATGATGGTCACAGCAAGAAGAAGTCGAAGAAGAAAAAGGCAAAGAGCGACGAATAGTGGATGATGATGCAACATAAGATGCCCTGTATTCTTTTCTCTCTTTTTTTTGCTGTGTTTGTTTTGAATTTGTGCTATTGGTCTGAAAACAATTTTGGTTAACATCTTAAGTTTGCTCATAGTAGTAGAGGCTATTTTTAGTTTCTGTGTTGCGTACTATTTCATCCGGGAACAAGAATTCACATTAGAAGAACAAACAAATATCGAAGGTAAGATTAGGCATGAGTGGACTGTTAAATTGGGCCATATACCACTCACCAACGCAACAATGGTGGGATTTGCATTGGAGATGATGATTCATGTCCATGTCGTCTTTTATTTCTAGAAGTTCGGTTTACTTTGTTTGATTTGATCAAGTCTACGGTTTGAGCAAGGACACCAGCTCTACAGAGACGGCAAGTACAAAGAGGCGCTTCTCTTCTATACAGAGTCTCTCACGGCGGCTAGGCCAAGTCCCAGAAACACAGCGGTGCCTTGATGCTGAGGGCCCAGACTTTAGTCACACTTAAAAGATTACCATTCTGCTCTCTTTTTTTTTTTTTTTTTTTTTTCACAAAGGCTTTTGGAGTTGAACCCTGTTTATGAGGTTTTCCAAAACCTTTGAGGTTCGCTAAAGGATGCACTTGGTATACTCTCTCCCTCTGCCTTTTCTTGCTGCAACCGTGGTTCTTTGGGAACTCAGAACGAAACAAAGTGATGTTGTTGAGGTATGGCTTGAAGATTAGTTTCATTTTCTTACAGTCAGATGGGCATGGCTTCATTATGTTTCTCAACAACATCACTTTGTTTGGGAACTCAGAACGAAACAAAGTGATTGCTGTTGCTGCAAGCACTCGATGGTGTAGTTAGGGGCTTGAAGATTAGTTTCATTTTCTTACAGTCAGATGGGCACGGCTTCATTATGTTTCTCATGCCCGCATTCATTACACTACGATACAAAATGATTGGACATGTGAGAGTATACAACCAACTCAATTTCAAAACTAACCCATTTGGTTGTTTCCAATGAAAGAATTTTCTCTACATCGAACTGATCCAATATCTTTATATTCAACGCTCTCTATACACCTAGTATGGGGCTGCAAGCTTGAAACCAAAAAAAATAACACAGTTACAAAAGAAAAGAGCTGCTGCAAAATAAGATAATAGGAGTGAGCTTGTTCACATCAAAGTGGTCTGGACATCATCAATTTCCTTAATAATTAGTAACTGATTCATCTTATAAAATTTAGACTTGCAGCCTCTCCTTAAGTTGTGGAAATAATGTGCTTCCACCAGTTATGCTGCTGCCACAAAAGCATCAAATATTATTAGACAACGCAACTTCACTCAGTGGGGTAAGTCAAAAACTCATTGGAGCCACCTTTGTTACAAAATTGGTTGCAAGAAAGAATGGCATGACCTTACAGTTTGGAAAATGCACTCTGGTTTATCTGTGCATGTAAACTGGTCAATTTTCAAATTGCTCAAGACTCGAAGAAAGTTTGATTAATCAAAAAAAGGATTCATATATCTCTGCAAAAGTTTTCATTGCCTTCACCTATCCCTTCTTTCATTATCTCTCTCTCTTCTCCTCCCCTTGTCACTCCAATGATCCTCTCTCATCTCTTCTCGACATCTTCTTTCTTCATCTTCCCTCTGTCTCTTTCATTTCTCTCCCTCTGTCTCTTTTCCCTACTCACACCTTCACCTTCATCTTTGTCTTGTTTTATGATTATGCTCTCTCTTCTCCTTCTTAGTTTTTTCAGATATATCACCCTCAAACACCATATCATAGCCTTCACCTCCCCCATGCTGTCTGTTTTGATCTTTCACAATAAACTTTGAAGCCTGATTACCACCACCACCCTCACAGTCCTTGGCAACATGATCCGTCGACCCACATTTGAAACATCCATTCCCTGTTTCCATTAGTTTTAAATCATTAGCCTTCCATGTCTTTTGTGTGTCTTTGCCGTGATCAATAAGGGAAGGACTTACCTTTACCCTTTTGTGAGTCTTTCTGTCGGAACTGTGACCAAAGTTTGGATACACTCTGACTGAAATCCACATGTATTCTTCTATCATCAATCAGAGCATTGTCCATCTGTAAAGCAACTACACTAATTACGACCTCCCAAATAAAATTACATTTCCCCCCTTGAGTCTCTATGTTACTATTTATACTTAACATTTACCTTAAAGTAGGCTTGTTCGCATGCTTCCTCGTCCTCAAACTCTATATCACAAAAACAACACTCTCAGTAAATACATATAAGAAACCAAGATTTTCCAACAATAACCATATAGCAGGAGTCACCTATAAAAGCATAGCACAAACTGTCACCTGTTTTGAAATCTCGGATTACATCAGCCCTGCAACATTCAGGCATGTAGATAAATAAATAAATAATACATCTGCTGAGTTTTCAAAACAGAGTAAAAAAGAATCAAGGAAATATCACTCACGATATGACCGTTCCAAAGCGTGAAAAAATGGTATGCAGATCTTCATCCTGCATGAGACAAGAGGAAAAAAAAAGGGAACAAGTTACTTGTCATAGACACAAGAAGCCTTTGCTTTCAACAAATCTAAATATAAAGCACCTACCTCAGTCACAGGATGCAGTTTGCAGACAAACAACACATTGTCAGGAGGCTTTACCTCGGCCTCTGGGATATCTCCCATCTGCAACAGCAACACAAAAACTCAGGTATTGAACGTAATTGATATAATATCAAGACAACTAAGTCCAGGAGACTTACACTTTCAAGTAAAACAGCACTAGAGTGGGAAGCTTTTTCACGGATAAACTCCTCCAGTTCATGAGCACCAAGTTGTGCATCCATTGGAACCCAATCATCCTCAAGTCGCACGTCAACTTCGACCTCTTCGTTGGGTTTTCCTTCCGGAGAAGCACCTGGTATCATCTCAGCCAGTTGTGGGGGATCATCAAACGGATCTTCAAGTATACATGTGTGCTTGATTCTAATGTTTTTATATGGTCTGTTTTTGGAATCAACATAAGCTTTATTTATCCTAATCAAAGTGTCAAACCCTTCCGCAATCTCCCCAAACACCTGAAAAATGGCATATTATTTGTAAATAACATGTATATACAAAGGAAAATTAGGAGTAAATGATGTGCTTGCTTACAGTGTGTTTTCCATCAAGATAGTCGAGATCATCACGAAGAGTGAAATAAAACTGCAAAGAAAACAGACATATACCATTTGATCCACAACACAAGGGTCTGTTGTTCAGAGAAATTTATACCCTCATAGACTTGGTAGTTGAAGCAAAATTATTTTGGTTTACCTGGGAAGCATTGAGATTTTTACCACCACTAGCCCTTGCAACAGTACCAGTCTTTAAATGTTTTAAATCAAGATGAATTTCATCTCCAAAAAACCGGGCGTGCTCACCATACAGAAATCTGGAAATTGAAAACAACACGCAGACGATGATTTAGGATAAAGTCTTGACAGGTTTATTTGGACAGTAGAAAACAAGAAAAAAGGAGGTGGAAAAGCTGCAGAGTGAAGGATTCAAAAGGAAAAAAGATGATCACAAATGAAATGAAAGTAAGGATATAACATCGTACTTACTTGTAGATAGAATCACCACCAAGTCCTGTAGCAGTAGGATCACCGGTTTGTGCAGTGAAATCCTTCTGCACAGTGTGGAATAGGCACCCATTGTAGTACTTGATCCTAACCAAAAAAAAAAAGGAAAGGTTGAAAAATAGTGAGTACCAAAAAGATGAAAGCTTAGGGTAGAGAGAGAGAGAGAGAGAGAGAGATACTTGCAGAGCTTGAGGAAGTTCTTGCAAGTCAAAGGGCATTTATTGGAGTACAAATCAATGACAATGTCCCCAAGATTTGTGACAATAAGAACTGACATGCTGCAGAACCTGAAACCAAAACGATTTGGAAGTGAGAAGCAAAGTTCTTTCCATAATAAAATTTTATTTGTAGTCTCCAAGCAAAGTTTTGGAACAGTGTATTGATACAAGAACCACAATTTCACGGTTTTGTCTAGTAATTAGATAAGAGTTTTTGAAGAAATAATAAGGTAGAGACAAGAAAACTTAATTTCACAGCTAAGATTTAAGAAAACCAAGGAACTCCCCCTTGTTTATTGTCTGAAAAACTCCGTACAACCATTTACTGCAAACGAAGAGCAGGTTTGTTTTGGGAGTTTTTGTAAGCAAAAACTGACCTTTACACGGAAGAGGAACAATGGCTTGAAAAGACAAAAACAAAGAGAGATTCACCGCAGGATCCAAGAATTAGTCACCAAAGAAAAAGATAGGAAAGGTCGTAAAGATAGATTCTACGCAGTAAGAGTAAGACTCGAAGAAGAAGATGAGATGGGAGACTACTTACCCTTACGAGAAGGAAGAGATGGATGAAACTGAAACGTCTGGTATTCGACTTTGGGATTGTTTAGGGTTTATAGAATCGAAAAGAGTGACGAGATTTTGAATCCAGTGGGGTTTTAATTTTCCAATAACAGATGTTTGGGGGTTTTATATAGAATAAAAATTCACTGGGGGTTAAAACATGCATGACGGTTGTAAGAGACCAGGGTTTCATGAAGAGAACAAAATTTTAATTATGGGGCCGAAAAAGGCTAACAAAAAAAGAGCGAAACCCTATATGAGAAGAAGCATATACTCTAAGGTCAGTCCGTTTCTTCGTTATTTTTCTTAAGTCTCTTTCTCCGATCTTAGATGTTTATTCGATCTACAAGAACCACAATTTCACGGTTTTGTCTAGTAATTTTTGTTTGTTTGTCGTCCTTGATTGTTTTTGTTCTTGCTGTAATCGGTATGTTCTTTTACTGTCGTTTATTAATAAGATCTAGTCTTAATGAAATCGTTTAAAGATGAAACTCGGACGAGACTTTAACATACTTGTTGATTGTAAGCATGGTCTTATACTCAAGTAATAGTCTATGTTGTGTAAAGATCTGTGCCGATATTTTGTTGCAACTAGATCGTACGATATAACTAAATTTATCAACAAGCCCGTTCTTACTTTGTTTCTAGGGAAATTTGTCAAATATGACTCAAAACTTGGTAAGTTTCACATGCAAAAGTAAACTCAAACATGAATCAAATGCAAAAATAACCTAACACGCTATTAAAATTACAAGTAGCCCCTTGTAAACAAACAAAAAACCCCAATTTTTTTTACATTTCTAACCCCTTAAGTATTCTATCCAGACGACTTTCAACTAAGTTGTCTGGACGACTTAGTTGAAAGTCGTGTAGTATAGTTATTCTTAAAAATAATTTAAAAAATTTGTAAAAAAATATTTAGATAAGTGAAAAATTGAAATCATGTTATTAACACCAGTTTTAAGAGATATAAATTAAGATAGAACAAAATTAATTATTTTTAACATAGATGAGTGAAAGTAGTGAGTCATGATATTCTTTGGTTTAGGGTTTGCCAACATATGTTGTAGTATTGTATGTGTTTCTTAGGGTTAGATTTTTGAAAGCATAAATGTTTTTTGAAAAATTTAAAATTTACCTAAGTGTGTGTATTTCTGTATATAGTAAACACTATTTAAGTATAATTTGATTTTATAACGTGGTTAAGTAGTTAATTTAGTCAATTTAGTTTAGGATTTAGGGTCAGGACGACTGAAATATCAGTCGTCTGGTAAGTAATTTTACACGACGACTTATTCCCGCCTAAAATTTTAAAAAAATTTATTTTTTCGCTTGAATAATTTAAATCAGACAACTTACTTGTAAGTCTTCTGGACGACTTACTTGTAAGTCTTCTGTACGACTTACTTGTACGTCTTCTGGCTTAAGTCGTCTACAAAGTCTTCTATTTTAGTTTCCCGCTAGAAATATTTTAGTTTCCCGCTAAAATTATTAAAGTCTCCTGGACAACTTACATTTCAGTCATCTGAATCGAAAATATTTAACCTAATTAATTTTTTTGTTTCCCTATATAAAGAAAAATTTACACATTCTCTCTCCTCCTCTCAAATGTCTCCAACAAAAATGTAATGTTCGTCTTTCTAGAACTCTCCAACCTCTCTATAATCTCTTTGAACTTATAAATACCAAACTTTATATCAAGTTATTATTTTTGTCTCATGTCTATCTCATTAGTTTATCTTGTTTTTGTAGGTTTTTCATCACATGATTCTCATATTCCACTCATTTAAAGATAGATCTATTAACTTTATATGAATTTTTCTGTTTTGTCTCATGTTTTTCTCACTAATCTATCTTTTTTTTTACAGATTTTTAATCAAATGGTTCTCATCTTCATTTGGATATGTATGTTATGTGTTCTATAAAAGTATACATATCTAATCTTTCACTCATTTTCTGTGTGTATTAAGCCATTTGAATATTTTTTTGATATGCATGTTTTTCAGATCTGGAAGACTTCTAGGATGACTTACCTGGAAGTCGTCTGGACTTCCTGTAAGTCATCTGGAATTCCTGTAAGTCGTCTGGAAGTTTTCTGGACTTCCTGGAAGTTTTCTGACGCTGTCTTCTTTCATATCAAATGGAGTCCAAACTTGTCTTTGTAAAAGAATGATCTATTATAGTTTTGTAAAATCAGTTCCCAAGATGTAATATATGTGTAAACAATGTGTTTACACATTTACAAATCAATGAAATAATATAATAGACTTCAATAACTTTTTTTATCTTTTGGATCTCCCATATGCAATAATAAATCACAATAGCTTTCTGTTCATCTAAATAAACAAGAATGTTGGTAGTCTCGTATTGATACAATATTTTAAGAAGCATTTTAACCTTTCTTCCAACAAATTATCATTGGTGTTAAAGATATTACATTTTTTACAAGGTTGTGTTGAAAAACTTAGTCAAATTTAGTAAAATTAAGGAATAAAAAATATTTTGAAAATATGAGATTTACATATCATGAACTTATTTAACACTTTTAAAATTACAAGTAATTCAAAAAATATTTTTATCACTCTATTCAACCAAGAACACTTAGTAAAATTCACAGAAGATCAAACATTACTGGATTTGACTGAATTATTTCATAAAGCCTGGACGACGTAGTAGAAGACTAATAATTAAGTCGTCTGCAAAGTCATCCAGCTGGAAAACTTTCAAGATGACTTAATTATTAGACATCTGAAAAGACTAACACAAATTCTTAAGACATACTCATAAAGCCTGGACGACTTAGTAGAAGACTAATAATTAAGTCGTCTGGAAAGTCATCTAGCTGGACGATTTTCCAGATGACTCAATTATTAGTCATCTAAGAAAACTAACACAAATTCTTAATACATACTCATAAATCCTAGATGACTTAGTAGAAGACTAATAATTAAGTCGTCTGGAAAGTCATCTAGCTGGAAGACTTTCCAGATGACTTAATTATTAGTCATCTGAGAAGACCAACACAAAATCTTACTGCATACTCATAAAGCCTGGACGACTTAGTAGAAGACTTATAATTAAGTCTTCTGGAAAGTCATCTAGTTGGAAGAATTTCCAGATGACTTAATTATTAGTCATCTAAGAAGACTAACACAAATTCTTAATACATACTTATAAAGCCTGGACGACTTAGTAGAAGACTAATAATTAAGTCGTCTGGAAAGTCATCCAGCTGGAAGACTTTTCAGATGACTTAATTATTAGTCATTGACGCAGACGACATACAAGTAAGTCGTCCAGACGACTTAACCGTAAGTCGTCCAGACGACTTAACTTTAAGTCTTCCAGACAGGTCATTTTTGCAATTGAAATTTAAATGAGACGACTTACTTCTAAGTCGTCCAGCTTTGTATGTTAAAAAAAAATCTAGACGACTTATAAGTAAGTCGTCTAGGAAAAACGGGCTAGTTTTGCATTTGACCAAATTGTGTCCGATATTTGACTTTTCCTGGATGACTTACCAGTAAGTCGTCTCCGGGAAAGTTAAAATTTTCAATATTTTATTTAATCTAGACGACTTACGGATAAGTCGTCTTAGGTTAATTTTGTAATTGAAAAATAAAACTTTAATTTTAACTTTTCCCAGAAGACTTAATTTAAAGTCATCCAGTATGACGACTTATTCGAAAGTCGTCCGAGATAAGCAAAGTTTGACCGGAAAAAGTTCTGAACGACTTTACTTATCTCAGACGACTTTAGAATAAGTCGTCTGACTGGACGACTTTAAAATAAGTCGTCTGACTGGACGACTTTAAATTAAGTCTTCTGGAAAAAAACAAAACTAAAGTTTTTTTTCAATTACAAAACTAACCTAAGACGACTTTTCCGTAAGTCGTATAGATTTAATAAAATATTGAATTTTTAACTTTCTCGGAGACGACTTACTTGTAAGTCGTCCAGGAAAAGTCAAATATCTGCCACAATTCGGTCAAATGCAAAACTAGCCCATTTTTCCTAGAAGACTTACTTATAAGTCGTCCAGATTTTTTTTTTTTAGCATACAAAGCTGGAAGACTTAGAAGTAAGTCGTTCAGCTAGTAAGTCGTCCAGCTCATCCAGCAGACTTACGAGTAAGTCTTCTACTCGAACAAATCTGGAAAAAATTTCAATTTCATACCTTAAACTAGGTGAGATGATTTTCTTAGCACACAAAGTCTTCTCCAACCACCTAGAATATCAAATGAAAGTAACCCACCAAGAATTGTAAGCTTAAATGGCTCCATCAACCATAAAAAAATTTGAATCAAAAGCTTGGGTTTTTGTATGAATATGGAGACAAAGTGAAATAGATGTTGTTTTTAGTTCATAACAATTGAGAAAGAGAGAGTGTAAATCGATTTTAGGTGCATTAAGAGCTTCAAATTGGTTGTTCATGGTAGTTAGGTTATTGATGGCAATGTCAATCTTGTAAATACTTGAAGATGATGAGGTTGAGAGAGTAAAAAAACAAATTTTTTTTTTAAAAAATGTAATGGCATTTTCGTAAATAATGTGAATAGATAGGGTGAATAAGACAAACGAAAAATCAAAAAACAAGAAAGATTAGTTTTGTGTTTGACTTTGAGTTTTGAGTCAAATTTGCAAAAATCCCTTGTTTCTAATCGTTTTATTTCATTTTGACTAATTCTTGTTTCTGTGATTGCAGAAATTTTGTAGGTGTCAAAGTAAAATTGTTCAAAATGGTAAGCTTGTTGTTTCATTATGTTTTAACTTCATTATGGTAAGCTTTGGATTTGATGATGATTTGGTTTAACTGATTTTAAATTATTTTGATTAAGAGTAAACTTACTAAAACCAGTTTACCGATTAAAACCAACGGTTTACGAGCAATTAAATGTGAAAGAGTAACTCAGGTGTAAATAAGTTTGCAACTTTCATTTAGTAGAGATCAATGAGTATCATCTTGTTCACATGGCTTTCTTCTTCCAAATTCCCTATATACTAGAAATTAATCCGTGTTACGCGAAGAACATCTTTGATTTTCAAAAATATTAAGTATATCCCTATTCTTTTAAACATTATATTTTGAGTGTTCAAAAAAGTGTTAAAAAGAACATTGTATTTTGAATTGTATGTTATTGAGATTAAAATTATCGTATTGTAGTGTTTATGTGAGTATTTTTTATTATCTTTGAATATGTGTTGTTCGTATACTTAACCTAAATGATAATGATATATCAAAACATATCTAATGCATGTGATATGATAGTATAATATACATCTTAATCATTACATGTGAATAACCATTTATTTTGTTTATTTTGACAACAAATTGCTTAAAATATTTTTATTTAACAACATTATATATATAATAGTTTAAGTTTGGAAGATTGTTTTTTATATAGTTTATGTATACTTTAAAAACTATATAAAAAGATGAATTTCTTACTTGAAAATTAAATGTTTATACTTTTGTCTTCATGCTTATATTCACCAACTCTATTATCGATATTTATAACTAACTATGTTTTAAAAAACCAAAGTTTTAAATAATAATCTAATTTAAGAAATTAAATTCATCATCGATTATGTTCTTTAAACTCTATTTGAAAGCTTTTTTAAAACTATATTTTAAGCATATATAACATTACTATTAGTCAATTAAAGTTATTTAATCAAAAATATTACACAAAAAGTTGATATATTTTTATATAATATTGGGATTATATCATTTTGAATATTTAAAATCAATTGGGCCAAAAAAGTAATTTGATACTCAAGAAAATTATGGCTTCGAATAGTTTAATTTGGGGGAATACCTTTGAGTCTATGAGGAGAATATCAATTCCTATTAGTAGGTTTATGTTTTGGAAGTTACGGGCTTTCATCAATGAATCAGCCAAACTTAAAGTTCGTTCTTACAGAAATCTCCTTTGAGGTCAGCAAACGTTTTGGGACGGCAAAAGTTGATGGTGGAGCCATTGTATTTTTTCCTGAAGTTCTTTAGAATCTTCTTTGATGGGTGTGAGGTTGATGCCGATGAAATAATGAGTTTTATAATAAATTGTTTGATGTAAAATTATACTTTTTTTTGTTTAATATAGTATTTCATTTTTATATTGTATATTACTTATTTACTTATTTTTAACATTTTAATATAAGTTTTTAATGTAGTATTCCATTTTTAAAATTTTATATTTAACTATTATTTATTTTTCCTTATATTATGTATTTCCATTTTTTATACTTTATATTACGTAATATATAGTTTTAACATTTTAAGATATATGTTGAATTTTTAATGTAATATTTCCATTTTTAAATTATGTATGTACTTATTATTTATTTTTCCTTATATTGTGTATTTCTATTTTATATTTTATTTAATTAATATCTATATTTTACACTTTAACATGGATGTTTAATGATTAATGTATCTTTCCCATTTTTTAAATTGTGTATTTATTTATTATTATTTTGGTATATTATATATTTTATTTAAATGTATACTTTTAAATGTTATATTTACATTTTTAAATTATGTATTTATTTATTATTTATTTTTCATTATACTGTGTATTTTCAGTTCCTATACTTTATTTTTATTAATATTTATATTTTACATTTTTAAAAAGATGTGTGATGTTAAGTGTACATATTCACCTTTTCAATTCTTTATTTACTTATTATCATTATTTTGGTGTATTATATATTTACTTCATATCTATATTTAAATAATTAAATGTATATTTACTTTTTAATGTACTATTTTCATTTTAAAACTGTGTATTTACTTATCATTTATTTTTCTTTATACCGAGTATGTCCATCTCTTTTACTTTATTTTACTTAATATCTATATTTAACATTTTAAAATAAATGTTTAATGTTTTTTTCAAAATTTTAAATTTTGTGTTTATTTATTATTATTATTTTCGTATAATATATATTTACTTACTATCTATATTTACTTTTCAATATGTGTATATATTTATTATTATTATTATTATAGGCAACTGACCTAAATAGCAGTTTTGAAGTTTTTGTCTCCAAAATAGCAACAGAAAGGAAAAGCCACAAAAATGACATTTATCAATGAGCAAAATGTCTCTAATACCCTCAGTTTAAATTAATAATAACTCTAAACATTACTATCATTACTAAACCATAAACCCTAAATATACTAACTATACACCTTCAACCTTCAACCCTAAAACATCAATTCTAAACCCTAAACCTTTATAAATCCTAAACCATCAATAATGAACCCTAAACACTAAAAACAATTCTCAATCTTTAGCACTAAAAAAATTACCTTAAATTTTAAACCTCAATTCTAAACCCTAAAGCCTAAACCTAAACCATAGAAATAAACTCTAAACCCTAAAGCCTAAGCCCTAAATCACAATTCTAACTTGAAACCCTAAACATTCAAATCTAAACCCTAAACTTCAATTCTAAACCCTAAAACCTAATCTTATATTATTATATATATAATTCTTATATTATATATTAAAATGTAAAACCATACATAATATCAATATTTCGAAAATGTAAAACTAAACATAATAAAGTAATAATATTATGAATATTTTCGTATTATTTTTTAAAAAAATGTAAAATAGTGATCTTACATATGTTTAATGTAGTATTTCCGTTTCTAATGTTTTATATTTACATAATTTTTTTCGAAATTATATATATATATATATATATATATATATATATATCATGGTAATCGTACATATGTTTACAGTAGTATTTCCATTTATTTTGAATTTAAGATATTTGTTTAATGCTTAATGTAATTTTTCCGTTTTTAAATTGTGTCTTTTCTTATTATAATTATATATAATTCTTATATTTTATTAAAATGTAAATTATACATTATATTAATATTTCAAATATATAAAACTAAATATAATAAGGTAATAATATTATCAATATTTTTGGATTATTTTCTAAAAATGTATAATGGTGATCTTACATATGTTTAATGTAATAATATCTATATTTTGCATTTAAGATAGATGTTTAATGCTTAATAAACTTTTTTTATTAAATTGTGTTTTTCATATTATTTAATATTAAAATGTAAAACCATACAATAATATCAATATTTCAAAAATATAAAACTAAGCATAATAAGATAATAATATTATCAATATTTTCGTATTAGTTTTTAAAATGTAAAATAGTGTTCTTACATATGTTTAATGTAGTATTTCCATTTCTAATGTTTTATATTTACATATTTTTTTTGAAATTATATATATCATGAAAATCTTACATATGTTTAATGTAGTATTTCCATTTATATTGCATTTAAGATATATGCTTAATGCTTAATGTACTTTTTCTATTTTTAAATTGTGTATTTTCTTATTATTACATATATAATTCTTATATTATATTAAAATGTAAAACTATACATTATATCAATATTTCGAAAATATAAACTAAACATAATAAGGCAATAATATTATCAATACTTTCAGATTATTTTTTAAAATTGTAAATGGTGATCTTACATATGTTTAATGTAGTAATTCCATTTCTAATGTTTTATATTTACATATTTTTCGAAATTATACATATCATGGTAATCTTACATATGTTTAATGTAGTATTTTCATTTATAATAATGTTGTATATTTACATATTAGTTATTATTTTCGAAATTATATTTATCAGTAATATTAAAATGTAAAACTATACATTATATCTATATTTCGAAGATATAAAACTAAACATAATAAGGTAACTATATTATCAATATTTTGAGATTATTTTTTAAAAATATAAAATGGTGATCTTACATATGTTTAATGTAGTATTTCCATTTATAATGTTTTATATTTACATATTGTTTTTGAAATTATATATATCATGGTTCTCTTACATATGTTTAAGGAAAAATCATTGCAAGCTATATGAAGTATCGGTCATCACATAGCTAAACATGCAAAAAAAAAAAAAAAAATACACTCAACTACAGGAACTATATGATATGCATGGTACCATCCATGAATTTTATGTTGTTATATAGCTAACATCACAAAAATAATTACAATTAATGACGTCAAAATATTAATTACATAAATAAAAATATAAAAAAGAAAATATGTTTTAAGATATTGAAAACCGTTTTATATTTTATATTTTTATTGGAGAAATTCCCTAAGATAGACCTAAAAAATATTTTGTCACAAATACGTATTTCAAAAATAAAAATGACCAAAGTAAACTTAAATGTTTTATCAACACTTAACCCTTTGGATTAACTAATATTAGACTTTCTTCGTTTAGATTTTAGGAGTGGGGTTTTTAGGGTATGATTTTAAGTTTTTTTAAAAAAAAAATTAAAAAAATATATAGATATATATTTTTGGTTATTTTAGTTTTTGAGGTCTATTTTTGTGATAAAAACTTAAAAATGTCTATTTGAGAGATTTGTCCTTTTTATTATTACGAATATATATGTGTGTGTGTGTGTGTGTGTGTGTGTGTGTGTGTGTGTGTGTGTGTATTTTAAAGTGTTATACAAGAATATTAAAAAATAATGGTATTTTATAAAACACTTTTAACTTTATTAATTTTATATTTTTAATATATTGTTAGTTTAGCATTTATTTTTCTAATTTGCTGTGATATTTATATTTTTTACCCCATTTACTGTAGCACAATCCATGTTTTCCTTCATTAAGAATATTTTTACAATTAAATTTTCACTGAATGGCAAAAAATTTTGTACCATTTATTTATAAATATAAAATACTAAAAAAATCAAAAAAAAAAATTTAAACTTTTTAATCAAACTTTTTTAGATTTTTTTAAAATTTTTTGTATTTGCAAATTTGTTTATTTTAAATTTTATGATCTTTTACAAAAATTATATATATATATATATATATATATAAGAGTTTTAAAGTTTTTTTCCCTTTAGTAAAAATGTATTTGTTAGAATATCCCCTTAATGAAGAAAAACATGAATTGTGCTATAATAAATTAGGTAAAAATAGAAATCTCCCTAACAAATCATATATAAAAATAAATGCTAAACTAACAAATTATTAAAATATATATATAATTAAAATAAATTTTAAAGTACTTTCTATAACAACATTAATTTTTAATATGGTTGTATAAAACTTTTTAAAATACAAAAAGAAAAAAATATTCATAATAATAGAACTATGAAAGGTTTTCCATTTTTTAAAACGATTTTTATATTTTTTATATTTTCTTAATGTAATTAGCCTTATGATGTAATTAATATAATTAGTCATGTGATGTTAGATACATAACAACATAAAGTTCATGGATGTTAGCATGCATACCATATACTTCGTATAGTTGAGGGTACATTTTTTTTACTTTGCATGGTCAGCCATGAAGTGGCTGATACTTCAAGTAGCTGACAATCATTTTTCCTATGTTTAATGTAGTATTTCCATTTATAATGTTGTATATTTACGTATTAGTTATTATTTTTTAAATTATATTTATCAGTAATATTAAAATGTAAAACTATACATTATATCAAAATTTCAAAAATATAAAATTAAACCTAATAAGGTAATAATATTATCAATATTTTCGGTTTATTTTTAAAAAATGTAAATGGTGATCTTACATATGTTTAATGTAGTATTTTCATTTATAATGTTTTATATTTACATATTTTTTTTCCAAAATTATATATATCATGGATATCTTACATATGTTTAGTGTAGTATTTTACAATTTTGTATATTTACATATTAGTTTTTATTTTCGAAATTATATTTATCCGTAAATAATAAAATATAAAACTATACATTATATCAATATTTCAAAAATATAAAACTAAACATAATAAGGTAATAATAATAATGATGTCACGTGGCATCTTTCAGAAGAGGTTTTTACGCTGATGTGGACGTTCTCTGGAGCCTCAAAAGGCTCATTTTATTAGTATAGATTATTTGCGAAATGATTTGTCGCATGTCATCTATACAATCATTTTTACAAAAACTGATGACATAGCTACTAAGATTGATGATATTGTTTATAGTTAAATACTAGGTAATAATCCGCCTTGTGCAGAATGAGATTATTATTTTTGTTACTTTTAATATAAAAATGATATTATGTTCATTTAACATGGATATTGGTTCAGTTTTACATTTTTTTTAATGTCCTAAAATACAACTATCCTTCTAAATCTATATTTATTTTGGTTTGTTTGGTTTAAATGCTTGATATTTTTAATTTTTTTGATGATAACCCAAAACTATTGTTATTTGTTTAGTTTCTTTTTATATAAATTTTAGACATTTTTGATGTCGAACTAATAGTTTCCTATTATAATTTCCAAAGACATGTAAAATCAAATAAAATCTAAATAAGTTTTGAAGAAAATAAGAAAATAAAATTATTAACACAAAACATTTCACTACAATTTGAACGATAGTGAAAGAAAACATTAAAAAAAAATTAACTTCAATAAGAATTAAAATTCTCACTTGTGGTGAATATTTAGTTATATAGTTGCTCATGTCAATGTGTATATGTATATATATGTAAAAATATATAAATGTGATGATAAATATATAAATATACCGT
This sequence comes from Eruca vesicaria subsp. sativa, assembly GCA_932364175.1. Taxonomy (NCBI): domain Eukaryota; kingdom Viridiplantae; phylum Streptophyta; class Magnoliopsida; order Brassicales; family Brassicaceae; genus Eruca; species Eruca vesicaria. The sequence continues at coordinate 101,446 of CAKOAT010666265.1, read as the reverse complement.
TAATTAAGATTTAAAACATTTTTGTTCAAATAACACAAGATAGTAAGTTCTTAAATAAAACTAATTAAAAATAAAAAAACTTAGAAATTAATAACATTTTTCATATGAAGAAAATCAAATTGCACCCGTAAACAATAAAAGTAATATATATTACAAAGCGACATCTTCACTTAGTACCCGAATTTTTTTTAATCGATTTTTTTTTTGTAAAGTTTTTTTTTATTTCTGATTTTCTTTTACCAATTTGATTTTGTTTATAATTCTTGGTCTGATATGAAAACTTTATAAAAATGTTAATATTTGATTAAGCTAAAGATCCGACTTTATGTGTGGTGTTTTTCACCTCAGTTTCTTTAATTCATAATCAATCACTGTATTGTTGTTATTGTATACCGAAGCCTCAACCATGACCAATTTTGGCAAGGTACGGAACTTTCAATTTCTACAAAAATTTTCATTGCAACATTTTAGTTGATTCGAATCTTAATGATTTTGTAAATTTTTTTACAATAAAGATATTATTCATTAGTTTCACGTAGAAAATTTTAATTTATTAATACAAAGGCTAAAAATTTAGGAAACTGAATTAATTAAAATAGTATATAAACACATTAAATAATCAATTTAAAAATTAGTGTGAGAATGCATTAATTGCAAAATGATTGTGAGGCCGACATGTGTCAATTACGGTGTGGATGCATTTATTACAATGCTTCTCTTTTAAGAGTTACTAGATTTTCACCCGCGCTTTAAAAGCGCATGTATATTTTTACCATTTTGATAAAATTTATTTAAATTAATTATTCAAATACAAAAATTTTAAAATTGTTTTCTTAATATTTAAAAAAGTTATATTATAATGTTTGATTTTCACGTAATGTTTTCATATCCGACCCCGATCCATAGTTGAACCGGTACATCCGGCAATTTTTATATAATCCAGTTAAGATTTAATTAAAAATTTACTAATTAAAAATTTAAGCCAACCTAGTATATATCTTAAAACCCGCTATTAATATGTATTATGATATCCGTTGATCGGTTAAATAACCCCATAAAAACTGATAATATATTTTTAGAAATTTGTTAAATAATTCCTATTTTTAATATTAAAGAAAATTGATTTTTTGTAATTTCTTTAATAAAAACTTTCTTGTCATTTGAAAAAATGAAACAATGGCAATAGAAAAAAAAACACAATTTATTCATATAACAATATTAGTTTCTTTTCGTTATTAATAACCTATGATAAGTTTACATTTTTACTCATTTTATAGCTAAAATTTAGTTTTTAAAACAAATTGAATTGACATATCATTATTATGGATAAAATGAAACAGTAAATAATAATTTATAATTTTTGATCGCTAAGTATTATGATACACAGAAATATGATATTAAAATTAAATAGAAAATCATAATTTTCATAAAAGGAAAATTATTATTAATCACAAAAATAGAAAATATTATCACTTACCATAAATATAGGAGATATTAAATTGTTTAATTAATTAAGATTCTAAAAATAAATAGTGGTATTATCTTATAAATGTGATAAAAATCTAGGGGTAAATCCAAAATTTTAACAATAGAATCCTGCTTTAATAGTATAGATTCTTGGGTTCACCCCCTAGGGTGAACCTCTAGGTTCACAATCCCATAGGATTACATTATTTCATATTTGATATCTTTTCAAAAAGGAAACAAAATCTTGTTAAGTTATATTATGTTTTTTTAATACAAAAATAAATAACAAAATAATAATAATTAATAAAAACAAAAATAATTTTTTAAAAATATATATTTTAACCATAAACCCTAAACTCTTATCATAAACCCTAAACCCTTGGATAAATCATAAACCTTTGGATAAATTTTATAAAACAATTCTTTAAAAAATTATTTTAACACTAAAACACTAAACCCTAAACTCTAATCCTAAACCATAAGCTCTTGGGTAAATCATAAACACTGAACCCTAAACTCTAATCTTAAACCTTAAACCCTTGGATAAATCATAAACACTAAATTTTTAAAACAGTATAAGAGTTATCCAAAGGTTTATGATTTACCCAGTAGTTTAGGGTTTAGGATAATAGTTTAGAGTTTAGTGTTAAAATATTTTCTTAAAAAAAATTATTTTCGTTTTTATTAATTATGATTATTTTATTTTTTGTATATTTTAAAAAAAGACATAATATAAATTAATAGGATTTTTGTTTCCTTTTTTAAAAGATATCAAATATAAAATAATGCAATCCTATTAGATGGTGAACCTAGAGGTTTACCCTAGGGGGTGAACCCAAGAATAAGTACTCTTTTAGTATATAAGAGATGACAATTACCTTTATTTGCTGATATATATTTTTGGTAAATTTTATAAAACATGACAATAACTGATACATTACATTTAATATTGATTTATATTTTTAGTAAACTTCTTAAAATATGGTAATAACGCATAAATCAAATAATCACTAAAGATAAATATATTGAAATATGCATTATAAATTTTGAAATGTTAATTAATTCTACTTTTATAATTATAAATTTTTTAAATATTCTCAAAAAATTTTACATCTTTTTAAAAATTAATAAATTTTTAATCGTAATATCATTAGTTTTTTAGATATCGACAAATTTTATAAATATTGTTTAATTATAATTTTTAATAAAAGAAATTCTAAGACTCGAATTTTAAATATATTACATATATTATTAAATATAATCTAAAATAAGCAAAATTTATTTTTTTCTTTATTTTGTGTGTTTAATTAAATCAAATTTGTATTAAATATTAGTCAAAACAATAAAATATATAATATTAATAAATTTTATTTTAAATAGTATTTAAATTTAAAAAGTTTATCACTGCACATGGTGCAGGAAAACACCAAGTCATCATCAAATTCAAAGAAAAAAAAAACAAAATCAGTGTGGTGAACGTCAACGTCGTTTATCCTCGATCAAAGCTCAAATTTTCCTTCTATAGCCGACACAACTCAACCCCCCCCCCTTTCAAGACCCGGTCGCTATCTCTGCCTACTACCAAACTCAATCCTCTGAAAAGCAGCCCAATTTATTCATGTCGTATCTAGGGCATGAGAAGCCGTTTAATGTAGCTGATGAGTTCAACGGCTGAAGAAAACAATCAGACCTTGCAGAAGCCGTCGCAGCTATCCGTACTATGGCAGCTGTTATTCGTGGGAATGAGGCTACCACAAGGATGCAGCTTAAAATTCAGCTTAAAAGGCTTTTGATACACTAACTATGAACTTCATCTATTCATTCTTTGGTGGTGAAAAAAGATAACTTGTGTGTTCTGTTTCGGTTTTGTTGTCAGTCATGGGATAAAACTAACTTTGTAACTTAAAGACTTCATTGGAGAGACTTCATCAAGAGTGTGAAGAAAAAGAAGGATAACATATATATATATATATATAAATTTGACATCAACATACTACAGACTCATATAGACCCTGTAAACTAAGTTGGTAGAAGAAAAACATATTAAAAAGATGATAATTTAAGAAACATGAGAAATTATATACGCAAATTAGATTTTTTTGTTTGGTTTAATTGATCTTGAATGGTTTGGTTAAGAGTAAATCGATCAAAACCATCTGTTTATGTGTAATTAAATTTTAAACTAATAATTAATTCGTAGATAAATAAGTTTGTAATTTAGCTGTTAGCTTATGTTGTTTTTAGATCTGACGATGTTATACTTATGTTATTATGTTATTATAGTGTTGATTTCTTGATTGCGTTTTTTTTTTAGTTTGATTTGGTAAACTTATATATTGTTGGAAAAATTACTACATCCTCGTAAAATGTCTTCAAAACTAAACCATTTCGTAAATTTAACAGTTTAGGGAAAAGTTTCAGAACTTTTGAACTTAAGTTAATACCTAGACTCAAACTACAAGGACATATAGTCTTTGCACGCTCAATCTATTTTGTCCATATGTACTTCTTTATAAATAAAGTAGAATTTATTCTCATTTTGAGACATTTTTTTGCCATGTGTCATTCTATTATTCACTGATATTTTCGAATTGGACATTGTTTTTTGATTTGGACTTTCGTTTTCTGTTTACATTGATTTTCTTATGCTTTGCTTCAGGCCCAGCAGATGATATACAAGTGCTTAGAGACGTTTTCTTTACACAATTTTGTGACTTGCATTCCAAGATACATGTTTGAAACTGTTCACAATAAGGAGTTTTTTTATTACTTGATGACAAAAGTTTCTCATGTTTCTTTTAACAATTTTATTTTATAGATCACGACTAGGATACCAAGTCATTTCAAAGATAAACTAGATATCATCAAACTTTTTAAAAACATCTTTATATCTAAAGTACAGTTCATTCCCTTCTCAGGCCGCTAGGTCATCAATTCGGGTAAGGAGAAAGCGACATCTGTCCCTCCTTTCAAACGATGTGTTTCATTAACGTGATATAACATGAGTTTCTTTTACAGATTCGTTACAGAGTTTAACCCAATGAAAATGCCCATATCTTCTTCGCGAACTGAACGCTGATTCTAGAGCTTGGTCTCATCTTCCGTCTCCGACACCAAAGTCTCTTCTTCTCCGTTCTCAGACGCAATCAATGGAGTTTCGAGGTATTTGTTGACTCAAATCGACATGAAAAATCTCTTTATTGATCTTTAATCACGTCGTTCTATTTTCTCTTCTCATCAATTGAAACCTCTGACGTACAGATCCATTACCTTTATTGTCTTCTTAACTCCAAAGACCAACTTGAGGCACGATCTGACATAGAATGCGAGCTCATCCTATACCTATATAAAGGTTACATCCTTCCCTTGAACATCATCTTCTCATGCCAGTTTTTTTTCAACGACTGTCTTTTCCGGAATAAGCTAGGAGAAGATGATAAATCATCTCTTTCCAAAGGTTTCAACACTGGTCTTTGATTTAAGCATGGAAGAACAAAGACTTATTATCTTCCTTAGATTTTCCCTTTCTTCTACTCTCATTGAATTCCGTACTTCCATCTTTGTTAAGCAAATTCATGATTTTCCGTAACTCATTGTTCGCCCGTTATATGCAGGGATCAATCTGGACTAATGGGTTTATTGGTAAGATGTCTTACCCTCCCTTTTCTTTTCAGCGTAAAGAAAAAAGCTGAATGGGTTGATTAAAGATAAACCTGTATATGTGTGTAGAATTTTGATTTGATGGTTGCTGTATGGGAGGTGATCGGAGATATCAGCTTTCTCAGAGAAAAACAACATATTTTGTTGTAAAGGAACAATCAGAGAAAGTTAATATAAGGCTTTGAAGGAACTGATTACAGAGTTCAGGAAGACTAAATATTCTCACTCGCGGTCTGGTTTAAGAATCGAGTTCCAAAGCATTCGTTCAACTTTTTTGTAGCCAGTTTCAATAGACTGCCTATTAGAACAAGATTGGCGCACAATGGGGTCTGAATATTCCAACAACCTGCATTCTCTGTTCTCTGCATGACGAAACCAGAGACCATTTAATTATAAATTGTGCTTATGCTGTTGAGGATTGGTCATTCTTTCTCCTAAGGCTTGGAGTAAATTATCGGGTGTTCAATTCATGGCGGTCTATGATGGTATGGATTCTAAACGTTTGAAGAAAAGGATCTGCAAAGCCTCTTCAAAAGCTGGCCATTCAAGCTACACTTCACTTTCTGTGGAACGAGAGAAATAACAGAGTTTAGAATGCCCCTGCGCTGACTGCAACTACCCTGTTTTCTCAGATTGACAGGCATCTCCGAGGCATCTCTCTCTAGCCAGAAGATATCAGAAATATTGTTCTAAGCTGCTCTTATTATGGTTAACATATAGTTAAGAATCTTATACCTCCTCTTTGTAACTAATAACACAGAAAGATGGTTGCGAAGCTTTACAAAGTGTCCCTCAGATTCAGAAGATCATTTTTCTTTTTTACTTTTCTTAAGCCGTGCCAATCTTAGCAAATTTTAAACCTTTTTATTTGCAGTCATTAAAAGAGCTTTTATTGTGAACACGAAATTTAAGGTCAGTGTACGCAAATAAATGTGAAAAATTATTCAATATTATATACTAAAAAATTTCGCCAGTAATTTTAATATTAATATGCAAATAAAAATATGTCTTTGCATAGTTCAACGAAGACACAAAATAAAATAGTCTGATAACGAATAAAGAAAGCAGAAGTGAGTTTAAATAATTTATATTAAAAAAAGTTAATATATCTCTACCAACATAATAGAAATAGAACACAACCCCATTAGTAATTACAACAATATTATAGAGCTAATTCAACTATTGTAAAACTAACGTTGAGTCATTTATAACAAACAAGTTTAAAGAGAAAGTTTTATTTTAAGTAAAAAACAATTTCAAAATAATGATCTATGCATAAAATGAAATAAAATAAAATAAAATTATTTAAATTAAAACAAATATTAAACATTGGCTACACCATAGTTAAAATACAATATGTTCAAGCTTCTTGGAGCGGAACAAATTTCTTGCTTTTTTAGATATGTTATCAATTCAAAATCTCAACATCTTAACTTTATAACCAAATAAAATCTAATTTTGAATAGTTACAAAGATTTAATATGCTCCAGAAATGACCGAGTAAACAGTAGAAAGAGATAGTTACAAAGGTTCAAATTATCTTCCAATACCATTAGCAAATCAGCCAGAATTTCTACACTATCCATCATTTTAATTCATATACTTATGTATTGGGAATAAGTAGTAGGGGGGAAAGCTGAAAGGCAACCTAAGAAGCACTTGATAGCCCATAACGATCTTCAAAACAAAGCTGCTCCTTAAGACAAGTAAACCAAATGTTTTTTTTCTGACACTTACTTGCCTGCGTTGATATATAATTATTTGAACCTACACCCAAATATTAGGGGAAAATTTCATAACTACCACTTTCACACTACCACTTTTCAAATAGCATAATTTAATTATACTTTTCAAATATACCACTTTCATTTAATGAGAAATTACAAAACTAACCCTAGCTAATTTTTTTTTCTATCGTGGTTCTCGTTTTGAAAGAGGAGAGCGGAGGTGGAGGAGGTGCGGTGGAAGAGGATCTGGTCTGATCGGAGAGTTCGTCGGCGGTGGGGATGAGGGATTAGGGGGAGGAGGAGGGAGCCTGGATTAGGGGGCAGTGGGGATGACTCAGAGTCCTTTGATCCCGTCGAGGTCTCTGGAGAGATCTGTCTCTAAGGAGGAGGAGGAGAGGCTTCAAAGAAGGAGAAGAAGAGGAGTACGGTGAAGATAATGACGATTACAATAGCATTTTGAAACATGCGTTTGCAGTGGAAGGATAACCTGATTTTGAATCTGGACCACCAGAAGATGGCTTTGAATTTGAACCTGATTTTGAAACCTGATTTTGACTGCGTTTGCAGTCAGGTATGTTTTTGTCTCTCTGTCTTTCCATCTTTCAGTGTATCTGCATTTATTAGCATATATGGTAAAGTTATTTCCACATTCTAGGTGGGAGGCTAAGCGTGTTCCGAATGTAAAAGTAGCCAAGATAGATGAACGCAAGTACTTAACGAGAGAGCAAAGTGTCTACATGCCACAGATTCCTGAAATCCCCAAATGCCCAGAACACTTGTTACCACTCAAGGAATGGGAAGACTCATTGCTTTCTGACTTCTCAGACCTTCGCTTGGTAATTACTTCCTCTAACTAACTTTCTTACTGTAAGTGTTACTCCTAATGAACTATAAATGAATGCAAAGTGTTGTCGGTTTTATACAGGCTTTATCGCTAGATGCCAATGAGTGATGCGGAGATGAGACCATGCCATCAAGTCAGTCTACAGAATATATGCTAATGGGAATCTTCAGTACACGTCTCAACACAGTTACAGATGAGTCATTTGGTGTGGTGGTTTCAGAAATACAAGGAATGGACTCGGTGACACGGGTATCAAGGTTGAAAAAGCGTATATGTTTGGTTGAGAAGGAGAGCGGTTTACAGAGTAGTGACTGCATATGGGTAGTAGCATTGTGTGCATCAGTGGACACTCTGGACAGGGTCTAGAGGAGTTCATGAATGAAATAATACTCATCTCTAAACTCCAACATAGAAACTTGGTTCAGCTTATGGGATGTTGCATTGAAGGAGAAGAGAAGCTTTTGATTTATGAGTTTATGGTGAACAAAAGTCTCAACACCTTTATCTTTGGTATGTCCCTTTGCAATCTTTCCTATTCTTTTCATTATATATATTATTTTCTTCATGTGTGTTTGATGGTGACACTTGTGCTTGTCTCAGGGCTATTCTCAGAAAGTGTGCGAGTCTTTGTGCTTTAGAGGTTGAAGATGAACAAGTTATCATCATGGCTAATATGCTCATCATAATTGCAGGCAGATATTTTGGCCAAATGGAATAAGAGAAGAAGTTAGATGATAACACTTACAGTAATATGTTTAGTGGATCAGAATCTTGGTCATGTTACCTGACTGCTTAAACAATCCATAAGCAGATTCAGTAGAGTAGGCTAATGTGTTCTCACAAAAGCAAATCCAAGGGGGTTTCTTTAATCACCCTAAAAGCAAATGATATATATGTTTCAGTGCTTCCATTATTGTTTTTCTGCATGCTAGTTTTTCAGCATACATGATTTTATTACTCTGATAATAGTTCATAAAACATTTATAGATCTTTATAAAGATTTATGAGAACATGAGCTTAGGTTTCTTATACGATTTTATAAGGATTTATACAATTTATAAATATAAATCATTTATACAGATTTATAAAGGTTTACAAACCATTTATAAATGTTTTATAAATCCTTTATTAGAGTTAGTTAGTCTTTTTAAAAGGTTATAAACAATTTTAGAACTCTATAAACCATTTTTAGAAATTAATAAACTCTATCTTATAAATTATTTATAAGGGCTAACTAGATCGTTTATAAATTATTTATAAGACTTTTTATATCATTCTCTATATTTCTATTTTATAATTCATTTACTGAGTCTATAACCATTTAGAAAGGTTTATAAAAAAATTTATAATGGTTTGTAAAATAATTTGTAAGGGTTTATAAGGGTATGTATAAAAAAAATTATAAAGTTTATACACATTATAAAGGATTATAAAACAATTTATAAGGGTATGTAAAATTATTTGTAAGAGTCTATAAACCATTTATAAATGTTCATAAAACAAATTATAAAATCTATAAACCATTTATAAATGTTTATAAGAAAGTTATGAAAGTTTATAAATAAATTTTAAGGGGTATGTATACTATTAATAAGGGTTCATATAGGTGTAGAACAAATTATAATATTATTTATAAGAATATATAATCATTTATAAGCAGTCAGCGGATGACACTGAAGAGGTCGTAAAAGAAAGACTTCTTATATCATTCTTTCTATTTCTATCTTATAATTCATTTATTGACTCTATAACCATTTCGAAAGACTTATAAAATAATTTATAATGGTTTGTAAAATAATTTCTAAGGGTTTATAAGGGTATGTAAATAATTTATAAGGGTTTATATAAGAGTTTTATAAGGGTTTATAAAAATATTTATATGGATTTACAAAATTATTTAAAAAAATCAAATGCATCATGAATATATGTGTAATTTACAAATCATTTATAAATGTTTATAAATAGTTTATAAATGATTTACAAAGATTTACAAAGCTCCCCTGGAACAGAAAAAACAAAGTAACAGCTTATACTCAATCTTCAGGGCCTAACGCTATTTCTCAGTTCGCTCTTTCAAACCTATGCAAGAGAACTCTACTATCAATATCAGGTGCAGTCACTAGCTTATGAACTCAAAATTTTGTATGGATTAAAAATCATATTAAAACATTACTCATAAGTCTTAGGAAAACGAGAGTATAAACGGTTCTCCCAAAATAAGAACAGAAGATAAAACTTGGTCGATCACCTGCTTCAAAACCTATATTCACAACTTTCGGGTGGTGTAAAATCATAGCTAGAGTTACGACTAAATCATTACTAGCACTTGATAGTGTCATATACTGTCATTATAGGGAATCAACCAGCTGTAAGTTCACGACATTTCTTCTCTAGTCTCAGGACAGCCCAGGAAACACCAAAAAGATTAATCTGCATGAAGCAATCATAGGAAACAAAATATAAAACTAAGCTCACTTTTGAGTCTCATGCCACAGAAGAAACAGAGCAGACAATCTAACCACCTGACTCACCAGAGACCTTATCCCTCCAGAAACCCAACAAAAAACTCTTCAAGTTTTCATCTTTCATCTAAGACCTAATACTTATCAACAAATCAGCATAAGTCCAAGACTACTGATGCATGAAAAGTCCATTCCCCTAAAGTTTTCTCAAACCAAACAATGGTGAGAAAGTTTCAAACTTTAGCAACTCGGTTTACAAAATCCAAACCAAAGTAACCTAACCAATTACAAATTTTACATTCCCACTGTGCCACGAGCTCGAAAAACTAGGGTTTCCTATTTTGAACAATCAGTAAATTGAGCTAACAAGAAGAAGAAGAAAGTAAAGACCTTGAGGTCGATGTTAGAGCGATCACAGAGCACAACAGCGAACTCAGGATCACGGAGGATATTCTTCCACTTCCCAGGACCATGCTTCGTGACACCTGCGAGCAACGCGTCCTCCTCCTCCACCGTTCACTTATTCTTCTCTTTTCCCATCTCTCCTTTTCTCTTCTTCCCTCTTCCCTCCGCCCCCAGCTTGTGCTTCTGTCTCTTACAATCTCCTCCAACTTAAGACGAATCTTCCCAAGTCCAGCAACATCTGTAAACTTCACATCCACACCCCTCTCAAGATACTCAGGCAGCCTCTTATTCGACGCTCTTCTCACACGTGCTCCTGACTTCATGAACTGCTTAGCCATCTGTAAATAAGGATTCTTCTCACCACTACTTCCTCCCTCACCCTCCTCCTCACCATCATCATCTCCCACCTCAACTTCCTCCATCTCCCTCTCCAACTCGGCTAACCAATACAACCCGGAATAGTGAGCTCTTTAACAAGGAGTTTTGTGAAAATTACAGGTGAACTTCCATGTGTTTCAGCTAGATACAGAGTACCACTGCCGGAGAGATCGTCTCGTGCTTCGCCGGAGAACTCATCAGCATCGTCAAATTAAGGCGGAGAACTCGTCATCATCTTCAAAGCTCGCCGGAAAGCTCGTCACAATCGTCGAATCTCGTCAGATTTCATTATTGGATGTCGTTCAATTTGGTGGATCTGAATCGTAGGGGAAGAAGACAACTTTTATTACTTACGGATATAATTGTATTTTACCTATTAAAATCTCTATAATATTATTTGAGAAGTTAGTTTCCTATGTGTCGCTCTCACGTTCATTCTCACGATGGTTGATTACATTGATACTCTTAATGAATTAAAAATAGTTGAAAATAGTATTATTAATTCTTTTATTTTTAGTTTTTCCTTTTCAAAAATTTCCAAAAAGATATGTAATAAAAAGGCATTTTTTATAAAGTCATAAATACAAATTTAAAACGAAAATATATGTATATATAATATGATTTCATAAAAAAGGAAAGTTGACAAAATAGTAATAATACATTTAAAAATATTTTTAAATAACATAAAAATATGTATATATAATATAATTTCATAAAAAAAAGGAAAGTTCACAAAATAGTAATAATACATTTAAAAATATTTTTAAATAACATAAAATATACTTTTAGAGTAATAAAATAGTTTATAATTAGTATTATTGAATTTTTATTTATTTTTCATCTATTTAGTTGACTATAATATCTTTCAAGTACAGAAAATTATCTAGAACTTATATTTTTCTTATATAATATTATTTTCAAATACAATCACAATTTTGTGTAGTGCTTATTTTTAAGAGATATTAAAAACTAAAAATAAATTTAACAATAAACATCGTTTGGTCAAAATAATTGTTCTAATGAGCTAGATATATGATATTTTATCATTATTAAAATTATTTATTTTATTAATATTAATTTTTTTAAATTTTATGTTTTATATTTGTGAAACTAAATATAACCATAATCAAAATATCAAAGCAAATCTGGATTCTCAATTTAAGATTACTTAAAATAAATTTCAGTTTACATTCAATAAATCTAAAGCATAAAGTTATTTAGAATTTATAAATGCTTGTAACCTTATATTGATCATATGGTAACTCAAAACATATTAACAAATAAAAATAAATACTAACCAACTCTTACAATTTTAGTTCTTTTGTAAAATTTATATATATCCATGAGACTTTAGAATATTTTCGTTATATTAATTTACGTATTTTGGAATCAGACACTTTAGTTAATTTTTAATTCATTCTAAACACAATATATCTTAAGTTATACATAATTTTCCTAAAATATATTTACATATCTAAGACAACACCCACCATATGCAAATAAGTAACTAATTAAAAATTAATATATTCTAAAAATATTACAGTTGAATTCAGAGAGGCAATCCAATTTATCCAAATGATAACTAAACCAACCGTAAAACAAAAATTGACTAGATATAACATATATAAAATTACAGTATAAGTAAAGTAATATAATACTATTAATATAAATGATGCATACAAATTATAAATAATTTAAAATTTAAAGTAAATAATAATCAATTATTATTATATATTTAATTTTAAAATATTTATACCCGTGCATGAGCACGGGAAAATCACCTAGTTTAAGTGGTAAAATTGGTTAATGCATAAATGAAAAATGGTATTAGGAAAGTGGTATTTATTACAATTTCCCAAATATTAGTCAAAGTGTTTCATATAAACTATAGTTTTTTTTTTTTTCTTTTGACACTTCATCAAGAAGTTTTTTAGAAACTTAACACTTATGTCATAATTTATTAAGTATGATTAAATGGTTTTAAAATTTCATCTTCATATTATTTAAACCAAATCAATTAACAAAATATTTAATAACTCCTAAATCATTTTAATTAATACTTTATCTATAATAATAAAGTTGAGTTATCTGCCCTCTTAGGCTATCCACCTCATTTTTTACATGGGGGCTTCTCCGCCACGTGTCAATTCACTAAACCATTCCGAATTGATTTTGGTTTACCTCATGATTCTATCGTAGTGGACTATTTATATAATTTTGAGCTATATTATAACTTATGATGGGCCTTTTGAAAACTCTATGAAAAGTCCATCATATTTTTAGGTTTCTTCCAATGTTTTGAAACCCGACCCAAACACTAAACCGGACGACTTACCGGGTCACCGGATCACCGCATCAACCGCGGTTCACTAATTAATTAATTCTATTATGTAATAATATTTATTATTTTCATTTGGCATATTAAACATTAAAAATAGTTTAGGCTAGAATTTGTTTTGTAACTTGAAAAAACTTATTACATCTAACAAATAATATCAAGAATAATAAACTTAAACATCTTAGAACTTAAAACTTATAACATGTAAAAAGGTAGATTAATGATAAAGAAAAATAATCAAAAACCAAAAACACAAAAAAAAATACAAAGTAGACAGAGGAAAGAAAAAGAAAGACGTCGAAAAATAAAACTGAAAACCTAACTCCTTAATATAATACAAAACAGATTTTAAAAATATAATTATAAATTTATAAGGTTTAAAAAAAGTAAAAATCATTTATCGGTTCAACCGGTGGTTCAACCGATATCGGGTTTTGGGTTTTACGGGTTTTAGCCGATTTTTAAATTTTGGCAGTGTTTTGAAACCGACCGTATCCCGGTTGAACCGGTAAATCCGGTGACCCGGAAAAAATAGTCTAAGAGGACAGATAACCAGTAGCCTATTTTAAGTTTTCGTCTCCAAAATAATTTTTAACCTAAAAATCAATAATATTTATTAATTGAGAGTAAAATTTATAATATATTTACTTTTGTGGTAAACAAATTAGAAAAAGTAATAAACAACAACCACAAAAAAAAAACTTGCGACAGCCATACATTTGAGCATGCTTTGTTATTTGAATCCAATATGCAGAATAGAATCAGAGTTACAAAGAATAAATTATAGAAAGCTTTCCTTTAGTGCTTACGGATAAAGATGAGCTTAACTACCTTAGTTATTGATAAGAAATTCTGGTTAGTCTCTAAAATAAAATTTCAAATGTTGTTCCTTCTATATATTGTCCACACGGTACTCAACAGTATATATATGTTCTTTAAATAAAACAATTACTATATGTTTAAATTCCTTTGATATGACTATCAGTTTTTTATTCTACTCATACTGAATCGATTAATCAAAATCAATTATGTTATTCTACTTCGTACTAAGCAACTAAAAAAACAAATAATACACATGACGGTCGCTAAATGAATCTAAAAATATCATGTTTTTGAACATATGTTCTTTACTAAGACTATAATATGAATTGTAAATTTGTGTAAAAATAAAACATAAAAAATCGGCGCGTAGCGCCGGAATACCACTAGTTTTTAATAAAACCAAATTATGACATTAATCTTTTTGTTTATTAAAAAATAATCCATTAGTGAAAATATTTAATATATAGGGCCTAAAATAAATAATTTCAATAGTAAATATATAAAAATCATTAGAACAAAAAAAAAGTTATTTCACGCTTTAATCTTTCTACATTTCCTTATTTATACCAATGAAAAAATGAATGTCACAAGCTTTTTTCTCGTACGACTACAAATTTAGTTCAACCTAAAAAAAATAATATAAAAATTTTGTCCAAAATATATTATATTATTATATAATTTAGTCAATTATAATGACTTTAATTCTAAATATCTTAACATATATATAAAAAAGAGTGCACGTAAATAAAGATTTACAAAATATAACCAAAATTTTAATTTAAAACAAATATGAGTCAAAATATTTAACTAAAACCCTGCATGAATCCCAAAATGTATTATCTAACACCACATATTTATAGCCCGAAACTATTTACACAAAATTTATTAAAAAAATTCAATTCAATCTTTCCGAACCCAAAATATTACAAACCGCAAAAAACGTACATGATATGGGATAAGTTTTATTTAAAAGGAAACAACACGAAAACTATATCAATGCAGCAAGTTTTTAATATGGAAACATCTATTGTAAAAAAATAAAATATATCTTATCATATATAATTCCTTATTTTTGATACATATCTCTTGCAATTACAAACTTAAGATACAAACAACAAAATCATAACAAAAATAACATTCTATATCATAAATAAAGTATATCCCGCCCGTAGGGCGAGCCGATCCTAGTAATCAAATAAACCAGAACAATTATATAATCAACGTACGGATCTCAAGCTAAAACTAAACCGTCAAAGTTTCATCATTAATATTTAAAAGGAAAAAAGTTTCTCACCTACACGAAGTTTACACTAATATGGTGGAAACCATTCAATGTATAAAAATGTGTCAAGAACTACACGAAGTATATGTTAATACATGCCACATGTACGAAGTAAATGATATTATGGTGACAACATCACAATCAGATTTAATTGTTCTTAAGCTAAGTTGATGGGGTCAATCCGTAATTTATGAAACTTAATAAACTTAATTGATTTTAATTATTAAAGTTAATAAAATTAATAAACTTAATAAACATAATATTTTTTAAAACTTAATAAAATTAATAAACTTAATAAACTTCATATTTTTTGTTAAACTTAATAAATTTATTAAACTTAATAAATTTATTAAACTTAATAAATTTATTAAACTTAATAAAACTATTAAACTTCATAAACATAATAAACTTAACAAACTTAATAACTTATAAACTTAATAAGTTATTAAACTTAATATACTTAGCAAAGTTAATAAACATAATAATTTAATAAATTTATTAAATTATTAAACTTATTAAACTTAATAAATTTATTAAATTATTTTGTTTATTAGTTTTAGGATTCTACCTTATTAAACATAAATAATTTTTAAAAACTTAATAAACTTTATAAACTTAATAAGATTTATTAAACTTAATAAGATGTATTAAACTTAATAAATCATTAAGTTTGTTAAGTATATTAAGTTTAATAACTTATTAAGTTTATAAGTTATTAAGTTTGTTAAGTTTATTAAGTTTATGAAGTTTAATAATTTTATTAAGTTTAATAAATTTATTAAGTTTAATAAATTTATTAAGTTTAACAAAAAATATTAAGTTTATTAAGTTTATTAATTTTATTAAGTTTTAAAAAATATGATGTTTATTAAGTTTATTAACTTTAATAATTAAAATCAATTAAGTTTATTAAGTTTCATAAATTACGGATTGACCCAGTTAACTTAGCTTAAGAACAATTAAATCCGATTGTGATGTTGCCACCATAATATCATTTACTTCGTACATGTGGCATGTATTAACATATACTTCGTGTAGTTCTTGACACATTTTTATATATTGGATGGTTTCCATCATATTAGTGTAAACTTCGTGTAGCTGAGAAACTTTTTCCCAAAAATACCATAAGATTATTATATTAGTAAATATTTTAAAATATGTTATTCAGTCTCAATATTTACACCAAAAACAAAAAGGATTAAAATATAATAACTATAATACCTAAAATTAAATATTTCAAAAAACAACATTATGTATCTATAAATAAAAAACAAATACGGTCTTACCACGTTAAAATAATTTCTACTGATAACCATACTTAGCCAATAACATCAGAACACAACAAATATTACATTTCATCCATGCTAAACTCTTTTTCTACTTTTTGAATTTCCCTTCCAACACATTAATTTATTCAAAAACAAGTATTTAAATTTCGTTAAACTTCACATAAAACAACATTCCATATTTTTAAAAATATAGTATCATAATTAAAAGACAACAAATACTGTAATACATCATAGAACTATAAGCTGTTCAGTATGTAGGGAAACTAATTTATGATTTGATCTTACTTACTACTTCCCAATTACTATTTGTTGTATGCTTATGAGAAGTCCAAATCTTGGATACCAAGTTCTTTAAAAGATATGTGAACTTTCAGCTCTATAAGTATGAATACAATAAAATAAACATTTCATAATATTATTAAAATAACTCAATGAACCAAAATATTATATTCATATTGCAAGACGTGATAACCATTATTACATATTTACTGTCGTCTCCGAAACTTTACAAAGAACCATTCTCAGATATTTTGAGAAAGATACTTTAACTAAAATGTTTGTTACTATCTTCGAGAGTACATGCTTACATTGAACTAGTAATCATTTCATGCAGCACTGACTCAAAAACTTTATAAATAAAATAAATCTAAACAACTTTTTCTTCAAATATAAGAGCACCTGCAGTAATGAACTCTCCTTGGAGTTCAAATTTAATATTTTTTTTTAATTTTTTTCGTTACTTTTACCAACAAAAAGAAGTAATTGAACCAATTGTGGGTCGCCACGTGGCATGGGGCCCACGAAAACAGTGAAACCGATTCACTAGGGTGAGTCTCCGCGAGCCAAGTTCATCGCTTTTGTAATATTTTAATTTTTTTTTTCGTTTTGCGTGTAAACCCCTCCCAAAGTTTATTGGTGGAGGTGCTCTAAACTAAACAAAGAGAATGACACTCCGGACATAGAGCGGACACATCACTTGTATAAACATAAAGTTACATGTTTGGGTAGTAGAGTCTTAGGCCTCGATTGAGAGTAGTAGCAGTATACTATAAAAGTAGTATTGTTGAGAAGTTGTACGCTTTTAATAAAGTTTTCAATAAATTGTTTGGTAGAACATTTAGTAATATACAGTTTTAAAATTGTGAATCTTATTTAATTATATAAATTAATTATATTTACATGTTTTTAATTTATTTTTAAAACTATAGAATTTATTTTTGGATATAAACATAACTTTCATATTACTAAATAAAATAAATTAAATATATATAAAATTATCATAAATTTTTAATTATTGGTATATATGAGTATAAGATTCATATATAAAATTATCATAAAATTTAATATATGATATATAATTTAATTATTTTTAAATAATATAGATACATTCATATTTATAATATATAGATATGTTTATATTTATATAATATAAGTATATATTATTTTAATAAATGATATATGTAATTATATATATTATGTTATATTTAAATGTGAAATAGTATTCATTTAAGTTAAAATATTTACTTTCAACTTTTATTTTTAAAAATATAGATTTAATTGTTGGATAGAAAAATAATTTTTACTTTATTAAATAAGAGAAATTATGTATTTTTGTTTTTTATATAATATAACTGTAAATGATTACCAAAAACTTTTGTAAAGAAAATTTAGAGAACATTAACAAATGTTCTCCAAATGTTCTACCAAAAGCTTCATATAAGAGCAATGAACAAAGAACATTTGGAGATTATTAGCATCTTATACTTTTGATTGGATAATAAATAGCATTATGCTAAATCTAGTGTTCTATCTAGGGATATCAAAATAGGTTAAATGGGTCAATCCAACCCATAATCCAAATATGTTGACTGTTGATAAATATGTTGAGTTGATCCATGACCTATTAAATTAAATGGGTTAGATGAATTTGTAATGAACCATTTATAAGTTAAGACCAAGTTGATTAAATTGAAAAACCCAACATCAAAACATTTAAGAAACATATAAGCAAAGTTTCATAACATGATATTTTCTAGAACAGTTAAGAAACAGAGAAACAAAGTTTCATAACATCAAAACACTTAAGAAACAGAAAAGCAAAGTTTCATAACATGATATTTTAGTATCTCATGTGAAGATAAGAGTTGAGAATAGAGTGACAAGACGAGATCGATTTCACAATTTTAAGGTTTTTCTTTTTTTCTTAATTAAAAATTAAATGGGTCAGAGTTGATCCAACCCAATAAACCTATTTAGTGTGTTAATCCATTAATTTATTAGTTAATTTACCTGTTAATCTATTAACCTATTAACTTACTAGGTGATTTTCCCGTGCTCATGCACGGGCATAAATATTTATAAAATAAATATATTATAATAGTTGATTGATATTTACTTTAAATTTTATATTAATTTATAGTTTTTTATGTATAATTATATTTTTAATTATATATAATTTTAGATATATTATATTTAATTAGTTTATCATTTGGATATATATATATATATATATATATATATATATATATATATATATATATATATATATATATATATTGGATTCTATCTATTTCTCTGAATTCAACTATAATCTTTTTTATTCTAAATATCTTAAATTTTTGATTAATTGTTTTATTTACATTTATGTTGGTTGTTATCTTAGAAATATAAGTATATCTTAGTAAGATTATGTATTTTAATACTTTTTGTGCTTAGAACGAAAAAAATAAAAACTAAAGTGTCTAATTCTAAATTACATACATAAGTAATAATAAAATTTCAGAAGCTTATGAAAACATATCAGTATTTACAATAATTAAATATTTTAGAAATTTTAAATAATTTATGCCTTGGATTGATTGGATGGTAAACTCAAAATTTGTTTTAAATAATTTTTAAAATAAAGAATTATAATTTTCTTAAGTATTTTGATTATGGTTATATTAAATTCCACATACATAAAAACAGAAAATTAAACATCAAAAGTGTTATTAAGAAAACATATAATTTTTTTTGTTGAGCAACCGCAAAACATATTATTTTAACTATTAAAATATAATATATCTACCTTGTTAAATTACATAGTGTTATGATATTTTAAAAGAATTGTAGTTATCTGATCAAAAGATGTTTACCATTAAATTTATTTTTAGTTTTGTTTTTAATATCTCTTAAAATATGCAGTAAAAATGTGATTGTTTTTGAGAAATTATATTATATAAGCAAAATATAATTTATATTTTTTGCTGTAACGGTAAGATATTATAATCAAATAAATATACTAATTATAATTTTTTTTTCAATTAAACATATATCAGTTTATGTTACTTAATTATTTTATGTAATCATCTAATAAAATAGATAGATATATACAAAAACTAATTACTTTGAAAATATATATTTTATTGTTTAAATTATTTTTTTAAAGAAAAAGTATTTTTTTCTAATATCAAGATTATTTGTATGAAATTATTTTATGAAAATACATTATATACATGAAATAATTAAGTAAAATATTACTATTTTGTAAACTTTCTTTTTTTATGAAACCATATTGTATATATACTTATTTTTCATTTTTAAATAGTTTTGTAAATTTTAGATATATTTTCTTTTTTTTTTATATTGTTATTTGGAAGATTTTAAAAAGGAAATAATAATATTTAAATATTTTTAATTCATTAGGGGTATCATAGTAATCAACCAGCGTTAGAGTTAACGTGAGCGCGACACCTAAGAAAGTGATTTCTCAAATAATATTATAGAGATTAATCTACTAGATAAAAAAAATTATTTGGATTAATAAATTAATTTGGATTGGGTCAACCCATGAGTTATTTTTGACACCTCTTGTTTTATCAAATCGAACTATTCTATTAAAATAAACTCTTTTTTTATCTATTAATACAGATTGTCATTTAAATTTGGACCCTTTCTAGAGTGTTACAAATAATATAAGCCATATAATTAATTGAACCGCATTACTTAAACTAAACCTGTGGTTATTTATGAGATATAGTATTGGAGTTACTTTTGTTTTTCGGACAATTATATGGTTTGGTTTTTGGGCTTAGTATTCAGGAAAAACTCCAAAAAACATTGATTAAACTTTCCACATTAATGGATCAAAAATCAGTTAGTATTTTCAGGCCCAAATGTATTTAATATTTTTAACAAAAAAATATTGTCTATTATTAATCATTTATTTAAATCATATACTTTAAAACATCTTAATGTATTTTTTATTTTAAATAACAATCACTTTGTTTTGATAACTTTCAATGGTAACTTTTAGAATAATTTATTGTTTTATTTTTATTAAATAATTTACTGATTTTAAAAAATAAATGTAAAGCAAAACAAAGAACCAAATCTAATAAACTAAGATCCAAAACCAAAAGCTGAAATCTACTCTATTAAATATATAGTTTTTTATCTACTAATACAAGTTATCGTTTATATTTGTACCCTTTCTAGAGTGTTACAAATAATACAAGCCATATAGTTAACTGAATTGCATTACTTAAATCAAATCGGTGGCTATTTATGGGATATAGTCTTGGACTTACTTTTTTTAGGACAAATTATATGATTTGTTTTTTGGGCTTATTATTAAGGAAAAACTCCAAAAACATTGATTAAACTTTTCACCTTAATGGAGCAAAAAATCAATTATTATTTTCAGGTCCAAAGGTATTTAATATTCTTAACAAAATAAAATTGTCTATTATTAATCATTTATTTAAATCATGTAATTTAAAACATGTTAATTTATTTTTTATTTTAAATAACAGTCACTTTGTTTTGATAAATTTCAATGGTAACTTTTAAAATAATTTATTGTTTTATTTTTCTGAAATAATTTACTGATTTAAAAAAATAAATATAGAGCAAAACCAAAACAAAAACCAAATCTAAAAGCTAAAATTCAAAACCAAAAGCTGAAAACGCATGTTATATTTTTTCTTTTGTTTATTTACAAAATAAACGGGAAAATTGCATAAAAAATCATGAAATTGGCAAAAGTTTGCACTTTAAACCTTTAGACTCAATCACTAACACTTTAAACAATGAAACTTGTAACAATAACATATTAAACATCGAACTAACTTACTTATTGCACACGTAAAAATTGTGACCTGTTACTGTTCACTAGCAGGTAAAAAATGGTGATGTGGCGGTTTATATAAAAAATAATAATAAAAACAAATAAAATTAGATACAAATAAATAAATAAAATTAAAAATTGATATAAATTCAGGAAAAATAAAGAAAATAAATAAATGGCAATGCAAAAAATAAAAATAAATTTATAAATTCAAAAGTTTAAAATAAAAATAAATAGTAAAAATTGATTAAAACTAACAAAAGAGTTAAAAAAAAAGAAATTAAAAAATTGTAAAAATCGATAAAAATTAGAAAAGAGGAAATTTATAAAAATTTGGAAAAATTTTGGAAAAAATAAAAAAATAAAAAAATTTCAAAAAGGTCGATAAAAATTGGAAATTTTAATAAAATCAGGGAAAATAAAAATTCAAAAATTAAAAAAATTATAATACTTAAATTGAAAACTAATAAAGATCAAGAAAAAATAGATTTAATAATTCAAGAAAATAATAATAATAACAAAAATAAATTATACAAATTGATTAAAAAATATGGAAAAAAAAGAAAACCATGAAAGTGGAAAATTTGGAAAAAACCCATGAAATTGGCAAAAGTTTTGAATCCAAATCTCTAGGATCTTATGGATTTGAACCCGGACATATGAACGCTTATATGTCTACCTAAACACCAAAGAGGTTTGGGTCAACTACTTTTCATTTTAAATTTTAATATTTTGATATTTGAATTTTTATTTGTTTTCCAGCTTTTTATAACTTCCCTTTTTCTATTTTATCGATTTTTACATTTTTTTTCTTTTTTTTTTAATTTTTACTATTTTGTTAGTTTTAAAATATTTTTACTAATTATTTTTATTTTTATTATAAACTTTTAAATTTATAAATTTATTTTTATGTTTTAAAATTTCTGAATTTTATTTTTTTCTTTATTTTTTCCTGAATTTATATCAAATTTTAGAATTTATATTGATTTTTTATCTAATTTTATGTGTTTTTATTAATTTTTTTTAGGTAAACTGCCACGTCACCGTTTTTTACCTGTTAGTGAACAGTAACAGGTCACAATTTTGACGTGTGCAACAATTAAG
Source organism: Eruca vesicaria subsp. sativa (assembly GCA_932364175.1). Lineage (NCBI taxonomy): Eukaryota > Viridiplantae > Streptophyta > Magnoliopsida > Brassicales > Brassicaceae > Eruca > Eruca vesicaria. The sequence goes on along the minus strand of CAKOAT010666265.1, from coordinate 78,561 downwards.
TTAGTTCGATGTTTAATATGTTATTATTACAAGTTTCATTGTTTAAAGTGTTACCAGTTGAGCCTCAAGGTTTAAAGTGCAAACTTTTGCCAACTTCATTATTTTTATGCAATTTTCCCCAAAATAAACTATTGCAATTTTTTTTTTAAATATTTTTGTTATCTTTTCAGTTTTAAATTAGATGTTCGATTATTTATGATTTGTTTGTTGGTAATATCAGCTCAACTAACTCTGCGGATCTAAAAATTTAAAACTCAAACTGAAAATCAAAAATAGAAACTTAAAAATTAAAAACCAAAATCTAAAACAAAATCTAAAAATAAAAACTGAAACTAAAAACTAATGAAAAACAATCATCACCACAAATTTTGGTGAACTGGTTTTATATCAAAAAGTTCTTTAAATTAAGACAAAAGCCAATTATATAAATTTTTTAGTCATAAAAATTTTCTGCGCGAAATCTAGTCAAGACCTTATGTAAAAGAAAAGTAAGTGTTTATTATACAAATTGATACGTCATGCTTCGATAAGATCGCAATCTCGAACCAACGTTGACATATATAAACGGTAAGAGCATCATTATCCCAAAGACTCAAAATGGGTCTCTTAATACTTTTTTAATAATATTAGTAGTAAATAGTAGGTTAAGAGACATACTTAAAAGACCTAACATTTTAAGGTCTTCAATGCAAGTCTCTTATTTAGGGTTTTTAAAAATTGTTGTTTAAAACACATTTAGCAAACTACACCTTTGTTCTCTATTTACCAACTACACAACACAACTCTATCGATTTCAAACACATTCAACAAACTACACCTTAGTTCTCTATCAACCAATTACACAACCATAAAAAATTTATTACCGAAGCTAAAAGGTTCAGCCTTTGTATCATAAAGAGATGAAAATCAAAGCATAAAGTTTGGAACTTACAGGGAAAATAACGCAATGTCCTGCAACTCCATTTATTTCAATCTTATTTATAAAAAGGAGTCAGTAGACAAACACTTGCCAATCTGAGTCTTTACAATACCGGATACTCCACCTGCAGAGAATTAAGAGGAAGATTCAAAACACTTGTTGCTACCAATCTATGTAAACGAGATGGATTACCAATCTCTGTAACATCCCTGCAGCTGATTCCACCTCCCAAGATCAGAAGAAGATGTAGTAATGCGCGGCAAAGCTTCCCCTTTGTGAAGCATATCCCAAGCATTCTTTGCTCCTAGTTTCGAAAACAAGAGACATAATCAACAAAGACATAAAAAGACAAATAAAAGTTTGTATGCAAAGAAATAACAAAGAAAGAACAAGACTGAATTGTATGCAAACAAAGAACAAACGTGACTTAAGCTTTGGTGTTTACAAACTTATATAGAACGAAAGCATCATCGCTCATCAAGTCCGTGACATAATATTCTGTCTTTACACAAACACATACACAAGTAGTAATCACCACCCATAATAAACACAATAGACACAATCAACAAAACAAACTAATATTATTTTTTTGTCAGCACAGAACAAACTTAACATAATAACAAATTCAGAACACAATCCTGTTTTGCAATTCATTCGAGACTACATCTTTACGAAATCTAAACCGATCATAGATATATAAACAAGAAAAAGAGACATCATCATCTGTTGAATCGAAGACAAAGACATAAAGGACAAATACATAGTTTTACCTTTGAATCAATTTCGTCGATGAAAACCACGGGCCGGAGAGAGAGGTGGGAGGAATTCTTCATCAAGGTCAGCCATCGAGGAGATTGAGACAGAAGCAAAGTCTTCAAGGATAGCGAAAGAGACACGGAGCCGTCAAGGACACCGAGAGAAGCGGAGTGGTCGAGGAGACCGATAGAAACAACGATACCACATACAGAGATGCCGGCGAGAGGGGTCGAGAGAGAGGTGAGGACCGTCGAGGAGAGAGGACTACAGAGAGTCGGTGTAGTCTTGGAGTCGAGAGAGAATCAAAGAAAGAAAATCTGGCAAAAGAGAGAGAAGAAGCGTGAATGTGTGAGGCGTGTCACATAAAACCCGTCTCATCTACCTCCTAATTCAACTAAGTTTCTTCTGTATTTGCGTATTTTTTTTTTTTTAAATCAAAATACCCTAGAAACCGGCTTAAAACGCCGCGATAAAGATGCTCTAAGATTGTTGATGTTTTAAGTTTTGATTGTTTTAATTTTACTTTGGAGAACCGAAGCGTGTATTATCGCACTCTCAAAGGCTTCTGAAAATTAGTTTTGCTTGTAATAAATAGAACAAAATTTTAATTATGGGCCGAAGGTAATTGGCCCACTAAGGATCACGAAAAGGGCGAAACCCTAGATGAGAAAAGCATATACTCTTGGCATCTCGTTCATGACTATATATTAAGCTTCCGACTGCTTTAACGCCTCTTTGCACCTCTTTTCTCTCTTCCCTTCGTTCACCTCTAAGGTCAGTCCGTTTCTTCGATATTTTATTTTGTCAATTTTATTACGTGTTAAAAGTCTCTTTATCCGATCTTTGATGTTTATTTGTATTCGATCTGCATAGTTTTCGATCTGCATATTCGATCTGCATAGTTTTAGATGTCGATGTTTAGATGAGCAATACCGTTGTTTGTCGTTCTTGATTGTTGCTGTGATTGCTACAGTTTTTATTGTTCTGTTACTCTTGTTTCTTAAGATCTGGTCTAAGAAACCATTTAAAGATGGATCTCTGACAAGATCTCAAACTACTTCTTGATTGTAAGCTTGATATTATACAAGTAATATTGTGAATCGGATGGTTTTTTTTTTGTTCTCTGGTATATATCATATGGAAATTATACTCCATTGCTGCATTAGTCTATTTTGTGTAATAGTGCCGATATATTGTTGTATCTACGATTTTATTGCCTAGGATATAACTGAATTTATCAATAAGCCTATTCTTACTGTGTTTTTAATCGTTTTATTTCATTTTGACTAATTCTTGTTTCTGTAATTGCAGAAATTTTGTAGGTGTCAAGTAAAATAATTCAAAATGGTAAGCCTTCGTGTTTCATTATATTTGAACTATATATCCCTTATTCCTGTTTTTGATTCCAAAGCTGAAAATATATTATTTTTATAAACTTGCAGGTGAAGTTCACAGCTGATGAGCTTCGTAGGATTATGGACTACAAACACAACATCCGTAATATGTCCGTTATTGCCCATGTCGACCATGGTAACTCTCTTCATCCTTTATTTTTCAGTTCGAAGCTTTCTCTTTCAACTTTAATTATTTACTGCTCTTTGAGGTGTTCTCTTTGGACATATGATTAAGCTAATATCTAATTTTTATTTTTGTCCACAGGTAAATCAACCCTCACTGACTCCTTGGTTGCTGCTGCTGGTATCATTGCCCAAGAAGTTGCTGGTGATGTCCGTATGACTGATACTCGTGCTGATGAGGCTGAACGTGGTATCACTATCAAGTCCACCGGTATTTCTCTCTACTATGAGATGACTGATGCTTCCTTGAAGAGTTTCACTGGTGCCAGAGATGGAAACGAGTACCTTATCAATCTCATTGACTCTCCTGGGCACGTTGACTTTTCTTCTGAGGTCACTGCTGCTCTCCGTATTACCGATGGTGCTCTTGTGGTGGTCGACTGTATCGAGGGTGTCTGTGTGCAGACCGAGACTGTGCTACGTCAGGCTCTCGGTGAGAGGATTAGGCCTGTTCTGACCGTGAACAAGATGGACAGGTGTTTCCTTGAGCTTCAGGTTGACGGTGAGGAGGCTTACCAGACTTTCCAGAGGGTCATTGAGAATGCTAATGTCATCATGGCTACGTATGAGGATCCTCTCCTTGGTGATGTTCAGGTTTACCCTGAGAAGGGTACCGTTGCCTTCTCTGCTGGTCTCCACGGATGGGCTTTCACTCTGACCAACTTCGCTAAGATGTACGCTTCCAAGTTTGGTGTTGATGAAACTAAAATGATGGAGAGGCTTTGGGGTGAGAATTTCTTTGACCCTGCCACCAGGAAGTGGAGCAGCAAAAACACTGGTTCCGCCACTTGCAAGCGTGGGTTTGTTCAGTTCTGTTATGAGCCCATCAAGCAAATCATTGCCACTTGCATGAACGACCAGAAGGACAAGTTGTGGCCTATGTTGCAAAAGCTTGGTGTCCAGATGAAGTCTGATGAGAAGGAGCTCATGGGTAAACCTTTGATGAAGCGTGTCATGCAGACATGGCTCCCCGCAAGTACTGCACTACTTGAGATGATGATCTTTCACCTTCCTTCTCCCCACACTGCACAGAGGTACCGTGTTGAGAACTTGTATGAAGGTCCCCTCGACGATCAGTATGCCACTGCCATCAGAAACTGTGATCCTAATGGTCCTCTCATGCTCTACGTTTCTAAGATGATTCCCGCCTCAGACAAGGGTAGATTCTTTGCCTTTGGTCGTGTCTTTGCTGGTAAAGTGTCTACTGGTATGAAGGTCAGGATTATGGGTCCCAACTTTGTTCCTGGTGAGAAGAAAGACCTGTACGTCAAGAGTGTCCAGAGAACTGTCATCTGGATGGGTAAGAGGCAAGAGACTGTTGAGGATGTCCCCTGTGGTAACACTGTTGCTATGGTTGGTCTTGATCAGTTCATCACCAAGAATGCTACCCTAACCAATGAGAAAGAAGTTGATGCCCACCCTATCCGTGCCATGAAGTTTTCCGTCTCCCCTGTTGTCCGTGTTGCTGTTCAGTGCAAGGTGGCTTCTGACCTTCCCAAACTTGTTGAAGGACTCAAGAGGCTTGCCAAGTCAGACCCTATGGTTGTGTGCACAATGGAAGAGTCAGGTGAGCACATCGTTGCTGGTGCTGGAGAACTCCATCTTGAGATTTGTCTCAAGGATCTTCAGGATGATTTCATGGGTGGGGCTGAGATCGTTAAGTCAGACCCTGTCGTCTCCTTCCGTGAGACTGTCCTGGAGAGATCCGTCCGTACTGTGATGAGCAAGTCTCCTAACAAGCATAACCGTCTTTACATGGAGGCCAGACCCTTGGAAGACGGTCTAGCAGAGGCAATTGATGAAGGCCGTATTGGCCCAAGAGATGACCCTAAGATCCGATCCAAGATCTTGGCAGAGGAGTTCGGCTGGGACAAGGATCTTGCAAAGAAGATCTGGGCGTTCGGACCTGAAACCACAGGCCCCAACATGGTTGTTGACATGTGTAAGGGAGTGCAGTACCTTAATGAAATCAAGGATTCAGTTGTTGCTGGGTTCCAGTGGGCGTCCAAGGAAGGTCCTCTGTGTGATGAGAACATGAGAGGAATCTGCTTTGAGGTTTGTGATGTGGTGCTCCATTCTGATGCTATCCACAGAGGTGGTGGTCAGGTTATCCCAACAGCGAGGAGGGTTATCTACGCCTCCCAGCTCACTGCCAAGCCCAGATTGTTGGAGCCGGTTTACATGGTTGAGATCCAAGCACCAGAGGGAGCTCTTGGAGGAATCTACAGTGTGCTGAATCAGAAGCGTGGACACGTGTTTGAGGAGATGCAGAGGCCAGGAACACCGCTGTACAACATCAAGGCGTACTTGCCGGTCGTGGAGTCATTTGGATTCTCGAGTCAGCTTAGGGCTGCAACCTCAGGACAGGCCTTCCCTCAGTGTGTGTTTGATCATTGGGAGATGATGTCGTCTGATCCTCTGGAGGCAGGATCTCAAGCTTCAACGTTGGTTGCTGACATCAGGAAGAGGAAGGGTATGAAGGAGCAGATGACTCCACTGTCGGACTTCGAAGACAAGCTGTAATCAGCATCTCCTCGTTTGTCTCACTCGCTACTCTTGGTCACGTTTGACCTCACTTTGCTGTATTTTTTGTTTTTGTTATTTGTTTTACTATTTTGGTGTTTTGATGACTTTCATCTCTCTCCCTCCCCTCAATGTTGTTTTGCCCTTAGTTGAGAACTGCTTTGTTTATCTTCGCATATATTTTACTCTTGCACCTCTTTTCTTCTGTTTTCTATTAGATTATTTAAACTCATATATGCTATTTGGATTCTTGAGATGGTCGTATCCATGACAAGTCGTTAGGGTTATACTTACAGGGGAATATAGATGTCTTAGGTTATTGTTATGTTTCAGAGATTGTTGATTATGTTATTGAAATCGTCGAACACGGTAAACACAGTGAGATTGAACAATCGAAGAATACGCGTCCCTTAGTAGAGTGGTGCATTCAATGTGGTTGTAACAGTAGAAAAGAATAGATCTCTCTGTATTACGTAATGTTGCTGCGTTTCTGATTCCCTAGTGAGGTTTCTCTATTATGTCTGATTCTTGTATTCTGACTACATTCTCTAGCACTTGTACTTTGGCTTTACTCGTGTAGTACAGCAAAAGAAAAAAAAGGCATCAAACCCAGTTTCTTGCATCTGTTGCTGTCAATAAAAAAATTCAGTCAAACTACCCGTAAATAGAAGAATACAAGAGATTCATATATATGATCGGTGTCATTTCACATAAAAATTGGATAAAACTCCAATTGGCAGTCTCATGAGATTGCTTGTTCACAGAGAACTAATACATCTCATCTTCTGTTTTAATAACAAATTACTTTCTCGGAGTGTAAAAATGAAACAAAGATATCCACTGTATTCTTTGAAACCAAGAGCAATGAAACCTTCGATGCTATAAAAGAGGACGTGCAGAAACGCAACCTGTGATTTTCTGTGAACAAAATGACTGAGTTCTCAGCGTTCTGTTATACGTTGAAGCGGAAAAGCATCACATCTCCTTCTTTAACAATGTACTCTTTCCCCTCTGATCTCAACTGCACAACAAAGACAAACAAATAATTATCAAGAAAACTTCCGAGTAGTCAAGAGAATCATAATGATATATATAGAGCTCATTTTATGGATATAGGGGAAGAAACTCACAAGTCCTTTCTCTCTTGCTGCGGCTAGAGAGCCAGCAGAGACAAAATCTTCATATGCAACCTGACCCCAAAAACAAAACAAATACAACTGAAATGATGTCCGGCTTCCTAATGAAACGTAATGCTAGTAGACAGTTGTTCAATTTCCAAGTTTCATGACCTGACGTCAATATTCAGAACAGTGAGTATGAGAACTGTATTAAGAGAAAAAAAAAGAATGCTTACAGTCTCAGCTCTAATAAAACCCTTCTCAAAGTCAGAATGAATGACACCAGCAGCTTGCGGTGCAGTCATGCCTGCATCAACAATATTTTCTACCAAATTACTTCACATCCCCAGAAAATAATGCCTTTTGAAAACCCTACTGACTGGAAACTAACCTGCGTGTATTGTCCATGCTCTTGTTTCCTGCCATAGAAAATCCAAAATAGAGATTTTAGAAGCCTATGTTACAAAAAATAACATGCTTTAGTGTCCGTGTATGTGTACTTCACCTTTTCACCAGAAGTGAAGTAGGTCTGCAGACCTAACAGACTGTACGTTGCCCTGATAAGGTTCCCAAGACCACTCTCGCTGACACCTAGCGAGTTCAAATATTCTGTCCGTTCCTCAAGAGGAAGCTCGGTTAACTCAGACTCAACCTGCTTTCCATAAAAGGAAAGATTTTAAAATCAAGGCATGAAAGTATAAGAAAAAAGATGTACTAAACAGAAAATGATCCAGACCTGAGCTGAAACAACCACATGACTAGACTGCAAATCAGAAGATAGACCCTTAACTTGCTCAACGTAAGCATTCTTCTCCGGCTCAGCCAAATCAGTTTCAGCAACATTAGCCACGTAGATCATAGGCTTCATGGTAAGCAAGCATAGATGCTTGACGGCATCCTTCTCCAGGTCATTCAACGCAACGGACCGTGCAGGTTTCCCGTCCAGAAGTGCCTCCTGAATCCTCTGAAGAGCAGCTTTTTCAGCTTCCTCCTTGACTTTAGACTGTGAATCCTTAGCCTTGCCTTTGTTAAGCCTGTCTATACGTTTACCAATCTGGTCCAAGTCGCAGAAGATAAGCTCGAGGTTGATGACATCAATGTCTGAAGTGGGATCAACTTTGCCATTGACATGAATAATGTCGTTGTCCTCGAAACAGCGCACCACCTGGAGGATTGAATCTACTTCACGGATGTGAGACAAGAACTTGTTCCCTAAACCTTCGCCTTGACTAGCACCCTTGACGAGACCAGCAATGTCAACGAACTCAATGGAAGCAGGGACCACTTTCTGAGAGTTTGTGAGCTTAGAGAGCACTTGAAGACGAGAATCAGGAACCGCCACGATGCCAACATTCGGCTCAATTGTGCAAAACGGGAAATTAGCTGCTTGAGCCTTTCCATTCTCCACCTTTAAAAAAGAAGGCAAGGTGTTCGATGAAATGCCTCAGAGTGAGAGAGAGAGAGAAAGAAAAGAAGACTTACGACGGCGTTAAAGAGAGTGGATTTGCCGACATTGGGAAGACCAACGATACCGGCTTTGAGGCTCATTCTTACTGTGGAGGAAAAGCATCGCTTCTCAAGAGTCAAAACTCCGACGAACTTGTTTGGTTTTCCGGAGAAGGTGAACTGGTTTCTGAAGAGATGATGAGACTTGGACGGAAGCAAAGTCAGAGCCGTGACGACGCTGCTACAAGCTGCTCTCGCCATTGTCTGTCTGTCTGCGCCAAGGGACTAGACTAGACTACTCTCTCTGCCTCTCTTCTTCTCTCTATCTTTCTATCTCTCCGAGCTTTTTAAGGCCCAATACTAACCGTCCTAAGTTTAATAAGAAGACCCAATTATTTATTATATATATAGGGTCTAATTATTATATATATATACTAGTATTCAATCCCGAAAATATTTTTTACTTTATAGTATACTAGATCTTGACCTGCGCACCGGCGCGGGTTTAACTTAATTTGAGAAAATGTAATAAATTCAGAACTCATCGATTATTACTGTGTTTAAGATATTGTGATCCACGTTGTATGTGAACTATCATATTGAATATAATAGGACTGGGTTGTGATTTTCGGTTCACCTTTTATTAGGTTCTTTACGTTCTTAGTTTTTTTAGTTCTAGAAACATAGAAACTGTTTGTCTATCTATATAAATTTATTTGTGTCCGGTTCAATTTTTCGAACCAAAAAATTCGACCCGAAATTCAAACCGAAATAAAAATACCCGGAAATCCGACCCGTAATCCGACCCGAATTATTGTTAAAAACGAATATTCTTAAATATTGTTAGTGACTAAAATTAATTATATTTACGATTTTAAATAAATAGCAAATCTTTGTA